>ML976030.1:73909-158594 GCA_010015635.1 Clathrospora elynae
CTGCGTCAATGCCACCTAAGCCAAGCACGACTCCTGTAGTTCCCCCCGCGGAGTCTTCAGCACCACCGAAGGCTTCGAGCACCCCCTGCTCAGAGACCTCGACCCCGGTTGTACCCAAGGCGAGCTCTACACCTGTCGTTCCAGTGTACTCTGCATCGATCCCACCGAAGCCGAGCACAACTCCGGTCACCCCCGAGTCCTCGAGTACCCCCTGTCCTGAGTCCTCTACTCATGTTGTACCCAAGCCTAGCTCGACTCCTGTCGTTCCAGTGTACTCCGCATCGATCCCGGCGCCGCCCAAGCCCTCGACCCCAGTTGTCCCCAAGCCCAGCACCACTCCCGTCGTGCCATTGTACTCCACGGTCCCGCCCGCACCCTCGAGCACTCCTTGCTCTGAGTCCTCAACTCTCGTAGTGCCTAAGCCAAGCTCAACGCCTGTTCTCCCCCCCATGGCCTCGTCGATCCCGCCTCCTCCCGCGGTTTCCTCGATGCCACCCCCTTCAGTCTACTCGTCGGTCCCGCCTCAGCCATCCAGCACTCCCTGCCCCGAGGATTCTACTACCGTGGTCACGATTTACTCTACGATCCACAAGCCAAGCACATCAACCTACGTGACCCCTCCCAGGCCATCCAGCTCGGGACCGGCTCCTCCTCCTGCGGTCACCACCTCAGTCCCCGCTCCTCCTCCAGTTGTTGCTACTTCCTACCCCGGTGTTCCCCCTAAGGCATCCAGCTCTGCACCCGCTCCTCCAGCGGTCGCTACCTCTTACCCTGCGGTCCCACCTGCGGCATCCAGCTCTGTACCCACTCCTCCCTACCCTACTGCTCCTGCCCCTGCCAGCTCGGTCCCCGCCCCTTCAGGTGCTTCTTCGTACCCGCATGTTCCTGAGGCTTCCACAGGATATGCTCCTCCAACGACTGCTACGCGTGTTCCTTCCGCGGTCACTTCCGCGCCTCCTGCCTTCACCGGCGCTGCCGGCTCTAACAAGCCCTACGCCGCGCTCATGGCCGGTGCCATCGCTTTCATCGCTCTCGCCTAAACGCCTACCTCAGACTCGCACTCCCATCTCACGACGTGCGCTGTACATTTACACCTTCTCCTACTTTCCTTGAACATATTTCATTCGCGACCAAACGTGGGGTTTGGCAATGGGGAATAGATGGTCGGCCATTTTTGGTGGGATAGACCACGTCGTTGATTTCCTTTGTATACCTACTCTCCTGATCTTTCACTTCGTTGGCGACGATTGTACGGCCATTTTGGTGCGTTTGTTCGAATGCGGTAAGAGCGGGCATTGCGTGACGGCGTGTTCTTTTGCTACTTGTTGGATTGGACATACGTCAATGGTAATGGCAACGATGGTCCTAGATAGCTCATGTAGCTCGACTGGTTGCTCATGTGGCGCCAGCTAGTAATCTTAATACAATGGTGCTGATTTGTTTTTCTTTCCCTTTGTTGTTTCTTGCCCTATCCACCTCACAGTCTTGAACATGAAACACTTGCTGGGCAGATTTGATAGCCCCACGAACACAGGACCTAGCTTCAAAATCTTAAGCAGCATCAAACTGCCGATTATGACACTTGGATTGCTGAACGCTCGTCGCATCAATCGCGAGTAGCGGTGACCTTTATTCTCATCATTCGCCCGTCGCTATAAGTCGCTCACCCCCCATCCATCCAATCCCTCCCCCACTGCCCGCTACGAAATCTTCTCTTCGCTGCCACGTATTAAGAGCAAGTGCGGTCCCCTCCCTTCACAGCAATCTTAATGTGCGTCTCCAGTATATGAAACACGACAAACGCCTTCCTCTCCCACGCCAACAAAGGATGCCATGCGAAACGTGAACTGCAAAACTGTCAACGGGCGCGGTTACACTCTTGCCCAGAGCATGGCTGAAAACCGGTGCCGAAGGTTGCTATACGCACCGCGCACTGAGTTGAACGGCGAGTTTTACCGCTTTTGCTCCGACGCCTTCTTTGTTGTGGTCTCGAGGAAAATAGACAGCGCAGCAGTATCCGCAGTCGTGTGACAGGCTGGCTAGGAGACGCTTGATAGTCTTGGTGTCGAGGGCGTTAGTGTTGCCGATGATTTTGATGGGTCCGAGGTGAAGGGCGCGCATCCTGGGTTCGAGGATAGGACTGAGCTACCTGGTAAATTTTGCGGCAGGTGAAGAGGACTCCTGAGCCAGAAATCGCTTCGTGGATGAATGTGAATAGATGGCGTTTAGGATGGAGTTCATCTTGGACGACGTAGCTTGAACTGAGGCGGTGGTCGTTGTAGTGGAGCTTGCGATGGGTTATCTCGATTGGGAGGAACTCGTAGACCATGAGTCGTAGCTCTGGCGGGAGATCAGGAATGGGAAGGTAGGGTCGCCTGTAGTGGGAGAGGCCATGTTCCGATTTCCGGTTTCGGTGTAGGAGTGAGCGAAGATGGAGTTGAGGTTGAGGTCGACGTGGAGCGACGTGGAGGTCGAAATCAAGGCGGAATGTGGAGAGTGGAATTGATGGCGAAGCGGACGGAATTCATTGACTCACAAGCAGGGCGCGCTTACCTCACTCGGTTGTGGAAGCTCGGGCGCGCATATCAGGCTCTTCAATTTGGCGTTCACCTCTATTTTCTGTTAATCAATCACGCAAGAAAGGGTAAAGAATCCGAATAGGAACATGAGTGAGGATAACAATGAAAGGAGTGATGGTATGAATACAGTCTAGGAGATAGGGCCGTAAATTTACAATCTTGACATACAATTAGACATGTAAAGAAAGATCGACAACGTCCAGATCCTCGATGTCACTGAATAAGGATACCGATTTACTGGGCTGGCGCAGAACCTTCAGACGACCGACTTACACGACACGACCTGAACCTACTCTATTTCCTAGAGGGAGTCCAAGAAACTCTCAATGTCAGGATCCGTTGTCATACTAGCGGGAAGTGACACGGGTTTAGGAAGATCCAGTTTCGCTCGGGAGACCCTCGCATCCCCGTCGGCATGCCTTTTGATAGCAATGAGAGCTGGATCAGATTTTAGTACAACCCCTTTACTCGACGTAAAACACGCTGATGTAAAAGGAACCCACCTTTGAGCCGAATTACCGAATCCGGATTCTCACCAAATGAATCAAGCGTCCTCGGTCCCGGCAAATCCAACTCACCAGTAACCCACCAACTCAGAATCTTCTCCTCTTTCCGAAAAGCAATATACATTTTCATCGTGGGTCTACGTCCTTCGTTTTCTTTGCGAATCACGTCCATCTTATTCTGCAAAGCAGATATTCTGGTACCTAAGGTTTGATGAGGTTGAATAGTGCCGCTTGCGAACTGTTCGTTTTGTGTAGGCCCCCTTCCCCCCCCCCGCCAAGGGCGCACCGCCTTGGCGTAGCTCCCATCCCCATAGCACGCGAATCCTGTTTGGTGCCGCATTTCACCTGTCTGGATAAGGCCCTGGTCGAGCCATTTGAAAGTAAGCCAGTTGTTAATTTTGTACTCTGCGACCCGGATGGCGAGCCCATCGTTATATGGCGTTTGGCTGATGCTAGAAGCTTGTCCAGCCGGTGTTGGGTTTGCCATGGTGTAATAGGTCTTTGAGGGTGGTATAAGATTTCTAAATGCCACGAAACATAAAACAGTAGAAGTGTTGTAGTAATTCCTGCACCCGAGTGTATTGCAATAGTGTATATGAGTGATTAAGCAAAAGGTGCAGTTACGCGAAACTTTATACTTGCCTTAGACTCACGGCGAAGTCAGTTTCTTGAGTCTAAATGCTGGAGGAGTCGATAACAGTCAAGAGTCTTTGACATTTCGAAATCCGCTGCTGCGTCGTGTATGCTCGGTGCTCATTGACATTCCAGTCATATTCTGTGAGTCATCGTGCTGTGAATGTAGGCGTTGAAAATAATAGTGACAATCTAGGGCTAGGGGCTGGAGCAGGCGTAGCGGCGGAAGAGCGCAGCATAGTGAAGATTTGCTAGTACAGACAACTGTCCGTCCGATGGGGGATCAAGGGTTACTGATTTCGGCGTCTTGGCCCGTGCATACACTAGTCCCAAGACGGCCACTCGCTTAGTAGCAATGTGCGGCACGAAATCCAACTCGAATTCCACGACTTGCGACCTCTGAACCTCCTACTCACAACAACACCGTCGCCATGGGTAGGGTCATTCGCAACCAACGTAAGGGTCGCGGCTCCATCTTCACGGCCAACACCCGCCTGAACAAGGCTCCCGCGCAATTCCGCACGCTCGACTACGTACGTTCCGCCGCCCGCACCTGGCATGACTGGACACGCTGGGAATAGAGGGCTAATGGGCACAGGCTGAGCGCAATGGATACATCCGGGGTGTCGTAAAGGAGATCATTCACGACTCTGGACGTGGTGAGTACTCGGCCGCGAAACTAGGCATTTTGGGCTTCAACTGACGCAGTAGTGAACAGGCGCTCCTCTCGCCAGGGTCACCTTCCGCAACGTATGCATGCTCATCCCCGCGGCCAATCGTACGCGCTTCTAACAGACTCGCAGCCGTATAAGTTCAAGCATGACACGCAGACGTTCATCGCGAACGAGGGCATGTACACTGGCCAGGTCAGTTCTGCACTCTGCAACACACAGCCCCGGGACCATCAGACTGACATTGCGACAGTTCATCTACGCCGGAAAGAACGCCGCACTCACCATCGGCAACATCCTCCCGCTCTCATCCGTCCCCGAGGGAACTGTCGTCACCAACGTCGAAGAGAAGAACGGTGACCGTGGTGCGCTCGGCCGTACCTCCGGCAACTACGTTACCGTCATCGGCCACAACCCCGACGAGGGCAAGACCCGTGTCAAGCTCCCATCTGGTGCCAAGAAGGTCCTCCCCAGCACGTGCCGTGGTATGGTCGGTATCGTCGCTGGAGGTGGTCGCACAGACAAACCCCTCATGAAGGCGTCGCGGGCTAAGCATAAGGTGTGTATTTTGGTCTTAATGCGTGAACGCAGCCACTGACAGATTCCAGTTCGCCGCCAAGCGCAACAGCTGGCCCAGGACTCGTGGTGTTGCCATGAACCCCGTCGACCATCCTCACGGTGGTGGTAACCACCAGCATATCGGTAAAGCCTCAACCATCTCACGATACGCCGTCCAGGGTCAAAAGGCCGGTCTCATCGCCGCGCGGAGGACGGGTCTGCTCCGTGGTACCCAGAAGGTCAAGGACTAGAGTGGTGCTTGGTCTGGGTGGCGTCTACGACAGGAACGACGATGATGCGGTCGGTTATTCTCTCCATCCGTCTCTATGCGGGTGGCCGGGCGTTTTAACGAAATGGAAACTTCTCGGCAGGCTAGGCTTTCTACTACAGCTTGCTTGCACGATAGGACCTTAGGGAATGTGATTCCGAAAAATGCATCTTCTGTACTTCTGGCAATGTGATTCAAACGAAGCCACAGACACTTTTCTATTGGTGGTGCGGCCGTGGCTAATACCTCATGCCACTCAATCACCATGTTCTACAATGCGATCTGACGCCTCTTCTCCTGGTCTCTGCGCTACGCCAGTACTCACGCTCAACCCATGTCAACATCCCCATCGCCGTCCCCGTCTTCCTCAGTATCACTCCCATTACTGTTACCCTCTCCATCTCCATTTTCACCAGCCTTCTTCCCATCCTTGCTCTCCCTAGTCTTGAAATCCATATCCAGCACTCGGTAATGTTTCCGATCACTCCCCAACACTACAACAACCCTCCTCCCCTTGCGCCCGTTCACCACCAATTTCAGCGGCGTGAAACGGCCTTCGAAGACATGGCGTGTGTGTTTTCGGATCATGTCTGCTGTGATCGCTATTATTTGGCGGGTGGAACGCGCTGTGGGGGAGCTGTGGGGCAGGAGGGTAGATGCGAGAGTGGAGGTGGGTAGGGGGGAGTATGGTATTGAGAATGCGGTCGGTGATGATGTGGTAGATGTGGGTGTGTAAGACAAGGAAATGATGAGGTTTGTAGTCTCCTTCTCCTTGTGCGTAGTCTTCTCTGCTGAGCTGGCGAGTTGGAGCAAGACGAGCAAGTGTGTGTCGTCTGCGAATTTTGCGTCGAGGATCTTGGTCGTGCTGGACGGGAATGCGAGGGTGGAAATGGCGTGGTTGTGTAGGTCCTTGGGGAGGTGCGTTATACTTGGGGCGTGGGTGAGGCGGTGCATGTGTAATTCCGAGGGGCTTGCTGATGTTGATGGAGAGGAGAGCAGTATGTATGTGCTCATACGGTCCGGGCTTATGGCTGGCTGTGAGATCGACAGTGTTAGCTTCGAAAAGTCTAGATCAATATCGCTGCGAGGCGTGCGTAACACATCCTGAGCGAATGACGACAACTATGTGTGAGTTCCGGAAGACAAGAAGGAAAAAGAAGGGAGACTTACTTCGAACACCATACGCATATCCGCTACCACCCCTCCTTCTCCCTCATTACCACCGTCTTCGAGGACGATGCCAGAGTCCATCTGGATGTTACTCTCCTGCCACTTGCTGACCTGCTTCAGCAACCCAGTAACACCATGACCAAGATGCCCAAGCACATGTTCCAAGCACAACGCCTCCTCCTTAAACGCCCCACCCTCCTTCAACAACTCAATCGCCTTCTTCGTATCCTCATAGCTCGCCGCCTTCATCCCCTTGCCTACCCCACCCAGCTGAGCTTCCGGCCTCAAAAACGGCGCCAAATCACTTTTCATAAGCCCAAATTCAATATACTGCAGCACCTGCCCAACATCAACCCCCGCATCCCTGCTCTCCATTTCGCCCCTCGACTGACTCTCCAACCCCGTAGCCTCGAAATCAATAGTAAAGCGGAGCCATTTGCTAAACGCATGAAACTGTTTCTTCTCCTCACCCGCATACAACAAGCTCGTATGAGCCAGGAGCCGCATATTCTTCAGCACCTCGAGCAGCGCCGTGAAATCCTGGATCGGACCCGAAAAGATCCACTCGCGGTCGTGGAACTGCGCTAACCCTCTCAAACGGCTGACGACGATGGAACAGCGATCGAGTGCTGGGATGAGGTTCTCGTGCATTAGCGCGAGTAGCGTGGTGAAGGATGCTGTGACGGTGTTGTCCCAGCGTTTGTGGCCTGCTTCGGCGAGTTCGTCGACGAGCCACTCGCGCACTACTGGTGGACAGTTTCCGGTGCAGGCGACGTGGAAGAAGTTTGTGACGAGGTCGCCTAGGCCTTTCTCTTCTAGTGTCTCGGAGATGTTCATCATGAATTTGCTGGGTAGGTCCTGGGCGTGCTTGAAGAAGGCGCGTATGCGTTGGAGGGTTTGGGTGATGTAAAGGAGTAGGTTCTGTAGTTGTGAGGTTTTGGCTGCGATGAGGTGGAGGTAAATACCCGCTGAGGGGATGAAGTTTAGTGTGAGAGGGATGAAGGAAATCTGCTGTTTCTGTGGTGAGGACGGAGACGTGGTGCGCATCAAGAGGCTGTGGGTACAGCTGTATGGGTGGCTTGTATGCAGTAACGGCGTGCTCTTGATACCCCAAGCTTTCGGTAGCTGTACGCTGACTGTCTCGAGAGAATCGTAGATCGAAGGATGCACTGTTCCGTGGTCAGAACACCGGATGAACATGTCGACGGAGTTGTGGTCTTTGAGGTGGTGAGAGTGCAACAGCGAATCGACCTCAGCCTGCGAACTGAAGGCCCCGGAATCCGCCTGCGAGACACGCATAAATGGCAATGCAGGGGGTAGCGGGATCGCAGGGAGTTTCGGTAACAGCTGTTCCAAGTCCATCATTGCGAGCTGGTCCGGCAGATCGGGCGCGATATCCAGCGTCTGAAAGTCGGGCTGTCGTTGCAGGAAATCCTCAAGCGTGGTTTCGTCCTTGAAAGCATCCCATTCCTCTGTCGTCGGGTTGCCGAAAACATCAGTCTTTGCAGTCCGCTTCTTAACCCCCCCAACATCAATAAAATTTAACCCCCACCCCATACACTTCACTCTCGCTTTCTCTTTTCCCTCCGTACTCCCCTCCTCCATATTCACCGGCAACACAACCCCCCCATGCGTAACCCTCCCCGTCTCTGCACTCACCAGATCCGTCCCGCCCCGACTCCAACTCACAGCCACACTCTTGCCATTAAACTCCCACTGCACAGCATCAACGACATCGTCCTCGCTCTTTCTCTTCAGACCAAAAGCCCGCTGTCCGTTGATGCGGTAGACGTCTAGATTTTCTTCATCCGTGACGACTGCGATGAGGTCCATGGTTGGGCAGTAGGAGATGAGATGGGGGTGTATTGGATGGAGGAGGATTTTCTCTGCTTGTTGCAGCAATTGTCGGCCTTTTGGTGGGTCGGTTGTGGCCGCCATGGTGGTTGTTGAAGATTTTGAGTGGTGTGGTGTTTGTGAGGCGGTGGATGGTTTGTTTGCAGATGCACCGCGACTCTGGGCTTAGCGCACTCGCGTAGTCACGTTGCTCAACATCTGGGGAAGTCGCGATGACGATATAGCACATCAAGTTGTTCTTCAAAGTTCTTGGAAAGATGTAGCATAGTGATTGCAATGCTAAAGAAACAATACCCTATCCTGTTGTCCCTTAACCTCTGGGTATACAAGTCATGTTCTCATCGTACAAGTACAGCAGACTGCGCCTTCAGCCCAAGCATTTCCTTTATAGCCGTTTCCCAATGCCCCGAATCTACACCAAGAACGCCACAAACACCGCGATGCGATACCGAAGCCCAAAAACACAGCCACAAAGACCAGCCCTGCGGCATACCACTCTACCCTGAGCAGTGAGCTATCGAAGCAACGAGTTCCTCTTAGGCTGCACGCTCCCTTTCTGTACTCTGTCTTTCTGCACGCGCCCCCTGCCCGTCCCACTAAGACGACCGTTTAGCCGTGCCTCTTCGTCAAAACTCGTCCTCTTCGCATTCGGACCACCTTCGCTATCGCTGTCTGCCAGGTCGCCGAGCTCGAACTGGTTCTCCACATCGTAGTCATGCATCAGCGCGCCTCGATCGCCTGCATCCGCATAGCTGACCCGGCCCTCGCGTACGACACCGGTAGACTGGCGCTCGAGCTCCTCGCTGCGTCGTGCTTGCATACTGCGTCTTGTGGGGAAGCCAGAAATGGCGTCTGAGGGGGCGCCGTCAGTGAAGCGCGAGCCGAGGGTCTTGTTGCCGTTGGGATCTTCGCGCGAGAGGTTGAGTAGGTAGACGCCCGAGAAGATGATGAGGAAGCCGCAAAGGAGGGAGATTGTGTTTACGGCGGAGGTGGTGTTGAAGCCTTGGAAGAGGAGGCAGGACGCGATGAGGGTACAGGTAGTGAAGGTTACGTAGTAGAGGGGGTTGACACTAGATTCGTTCATGTTAGCACTTCCATACGACTCGTAAGGGAATGTAGTGTCCAGAACGTACATGTTGGTCGAGAACTGGCTCAGCGCCTTGTTGAAGTAGTTCATCTGCGTGAGGATGCAGCCCACTACCACGATGACAAAGACGTAGGTCGATGGGTGCGAGAACTGGTTGTTTCCCGCAAACGTCATCTTGAGCGCAATTCCAAAGGCCTTGATGAACATGATGGAGACGGAGCCGGATGTGGAGCAGATGGAGAGGTAGATGAGCGGGTTCTTGCGGCCGTACTTTGGCGCGATCTTGTAAATCATGATGGTGCAGAAGACGACGCAGAAGGCACAGTAGAAGAGAAAGCCTGGAGTGATAGCTCGTCAGTTGCTGTTCGATATCAAAGTGTAGCAGTTGGAGTGGCGCATACCAGGCTGTAGGGCAAGTCTCAAAATCTCCTCGACCGACTCAACCTCCTTGTCCGGCGGCGCATGCAGCACAATGATGACGGATCCGATCAGACATATCGCACAGCCAATCTTCCCCAGCAGGCCTAGCTGTTCGTCCAAGAAGTATGAGCCCAGCACGGCGCCAATGAGCACCGACAGCGCTCCAAGCGGAGTGACCAGAATCGCAGGCGCAAACGCATACGCCGCAAAGTTGAAGATCTCGCCGAGCACCACTATATCCAGTCAGCCACGTGATCGTCCAATGCTACCGGACATGCGCTCACTCGTCGTGATGCCAGCCCACCACACAGGGTTCTGGAGGTAGCCGAAGCCGTCGCCGTCGAAGCCGTGCTTCTCGATCGAGGCATTGAGGCCCTTCTTGGTGATGACGAAACTCGCGCCGATGGCTAGTGACGAGCTCACGGCCAGCATGAGGCCTACATATCTGCTCGCAGCGGGTCAGTCTCGCCTTCCTGGAGTATAACTTCGTGCAGTGCCAGCGCAGGTGCAACGTACTTGTCTTCCACCATGATTTCGCCGTCTTGGTCTCAGCGACCTACTGCAGCCCTCTTTGGCCAGATGATGTGAATACGATGGTGGTTGCGCGTGCGGACGTTGCTTTGTTGGTCGGTGGTTATCGATAGCGTGTGCGTAGTGTCGTGGCCTGGCGAGAGAGCGATGCAATGCGGAGGAAGAGACCGGGGAAGCGACCAGCGAGCGATTGTCGCTATTCGATCTTCGATGTGTGTGGTAATGTGGCAGCGACGACGCGGGCCGCGTTGTTTGCGCAAGAAGCGTTTCGCGTTTCACTGAACGCTGCGCTGTGTCTGGCCAAGTGCAGCCAAGGGTCGAGTGTCTGGAACAAAAGAGCCTTTTTTCGTCTTCGTCACAAAGCGCAATGAGCGCAAAGACAGTCTCCAACAATAAACAGACTTTGCATTTCCAGCAAAAGCAGGGCACAGCGATCATGAATATAGGCGGGCGAGTCTAGCTATCGATAATCCCCCTCAACAAGGTGGCGGCTGGCGTCCCCATCGAGAGCCCAGAGCTAAATATGGGTTTCACAGCTGCGCCAACGCAGCAACGTAAAGGCAGGGGGCACCTTTTTAGCCTCCCCGGCTTTTCAACGCCTGTCCGAAACGCTAGGCTTGCTTCCAGACGTCCGCGCGTAACGTCGATCCTGTAATAACGTCGTGCGCTATAGCTCCCGACATCGTTAATTTGCCATGTTTAAACGTTAATGTTTTGAGACCATAGTGGCATCGGGAGTTATCAAGGACATCACTTCTTATCGTGCACTGAATCAGGTGCAGCGGCAAGTACGTCAAATATTATTGAAGATTGAGCTTATTCGACTTCAGCATAAGACCCAAGATAGCACCTCGGTCCGTATCGGTTTCGGTAGCCTGAGTATGGCCGGAGAGCATTCGCGCTTGCGTATGCTTTCAATCAAGATTTGAAAGTGTCGAGTCCATCCAGGCTATCCTGAAAGCCCACCATATCCACGCACTGGGTATATCGTCGAGAACGCCTTGTAAACCCACTTTTTCCCCCGCACGAAAGCACAGCAGATGCCCTCGCCAAACCACCACTTATGCATCGAAATGGCCCAGAACAAGCAGAAGCAATAGAAAAAGCAAAAAAAGAAGAAACCGCTCAGGATGAGCTCCCTCTTACCTCACGTATCGAGCGTCCTTCATCGAAGTCTCGAGCGAGTAGTAGGGCGTAAACGAGGTAAAATCTGTTGTTAGTACACTTTCAGCATGGAGCAGGAGACTCCGTTGGGCGGTGCAAAAATTAGTGTCGAAGCAAGGTGGTAGGGAAAGCTGCTGGTTAGTAGGTATCGGGAAGACCGGAGACTCAGAGGACGGAGGACCTTCACACTCTGAGCCGCTTTGCGTCTAGGGGGTAAAAGTCAGCGCTGAAGGTTCGCTTGCTGCCTGGAAAGCGGACGAGCATACCTATAGAGTCGAGTGCATTATCGGCTCCGTGTCCAGCCTCGTCAATCGATCGCTTCTGTCCTTGTGGGGACACATTTTTAGCATCGTCTGACGAGGCGGTCGTACGATCTGCAGCCGAAGACGCTGCGTTCGCAGGTTGTTCAGCCACACCGTCCTCTTCATCTTGGAGGTGGGCATTGTCGTGGACAATGATTGCATCGTCCGGAAAACCAGGGACGGATTCCCGGTCAGCATCCCACTCGGCTGCATTATCCAGGTACAGGAAATCATCCGTGTCGGCAAAGTCGTTACCGGTCGTCGTAGTATTACCAGCATCGTTGGATTCGTCGCCATTCATGAGGTCCAACTCGAGTTGTTGGTCCAGAGTTTGGTACTCGAAGCCAGCGTAGTCTTGGTTAGCATCGCCGTCATACACGTCTACAGAGAACTGCTCTGCTCCATTTGCTTCGTCGTCGACAGCTTGTGCGTAGTCTTGATATGGGTGTTCGGTGTCATCTTTGGCTTCTGCTTGATCATGGGTTGAATGAGCGTCAGGCACGTCTCCAGCGCCGAAGCCGACTTCATCGAGATCATGGTTGTCCTCGTCATCGATGTGAGACAGGTCTAGGGCAGACCCGTCTTCTTCAGCGTTCGCAGGCTCGCCACCATATACAGTCGTGGATGAAGGAGATGGCTGATTAGCAGGTACCTTTTTGCCTTCGGCGTTTACTGGTTCCTCGTCTTCTTCGTCACTGTAATCAATGAGATCATCCTCTTTCTGCAAGCGACGAGCTTCCGATTCAGGAATTATCTCGCTCTGCGAATGTGCTCTGTGCTCATCTGGTTGATTTCCCGCCTCTTGTTCCTCCGTGGGTACATTACCAGTATTAGCAGTTTGCAGAAAATCGTCGTCAACATCGCTCCGGCCAGATCCTTCACGACGCACTGGTTCAACTGGGTTCTCTTCTTCATCGTGAACGTCGGCGCCCTCTTCCTGGTGTTCTCCCTCTTCTCCTTGCGTGTTGTCATGTCCAAGATCATTCTGATAGCCTTTATCTTGGTCTGGCTGGGCTTCATCGGCCACATGCTCAAGCTCCTCACCGTCTGCTTCCTGCTGCTCTTCGTTGCCCCACTTGGTGGGTTCGTCAGTCGAAGCATTGGAGATCATATTGGCGAAGTGAGTCTCGCCTGCAGCAACGGCGGCGTCCAGGACGGATGAGCCGCTCCCCTGCTCGGCATACTTGGCAACGTCTGAAAGCAGGGTAAGGAAGCGAGGGCGAAACAAGATTGAGATATAGAAGGACTCTGGCTCGTTGTTGCCGTCTTGTGACTGAAGCGTATGATATAGTCCCACAAGACGCTCCAGCGAAACGGCCACGCATGCGGTGTTGTCCTCGTAGAGCTCCATATTGTGCAAATGGTCGAACCGGAACCCGATTTCTGACTCGTTTGAAACGGCATTGCCAAACGAGGAACGACAGGCCTGGAAGAGATCTGACATGCTCGACTTAGCAAGCGCAAGGTCTTCGATGAGCCAGTCCCCACTATCATCGTGATCATGTTGCTTGAAGAGCCAGAGCTCGCTGCCCTCGTAGTTGACCGTAACAGACGGTAGTTCGAATGACTCGTAATCTTGGTGCTCATTGTCGTCAGCAGAGTAGGCCTGATTATAGTCCTCGTGCGCCTTATGATCGTGGCCGTGCTCATTGCCATCTGCAAACTCCTGCTGACCTTGTAACTGGACGCTGCCATGATTACTATCGGTATGAACCTCTTCCTCATCGTAGCCAGAATGATGACTTCGATAGCTAGGTGACTGGCGGTGATTTTTAGTATGATCGATTCCGTTCTGGCCGTCGGAGTTGGGGCTCTGCGACTGGATGTTCGTGTTGGATCCAGACATCAAAGCTTGCAAGTCGGCCGGTATGTCGTCCTGCTGTTCGGTAGAGTGCTTGGCCTGGATGTATTGCCCTTCAGTAGTGTCATGTTCTACTGAAGATACGGGAAGCTGCTGCGGCGGCTCGTCATCTTCGTCAGAGTAATCGATCAAGTCGTCGTCTACCTGGGCAAGCACCAGTGGTCGTGCCGCAGCGGTGTTGCTCGTGGAGGGCTGGTCCGGGAACACAACACCGTCATCGCCTTGATAGCCGTAGTCTTCCTCGATGAGATCTTCATTGTCCGCCATGAAATCGTCCTGCTCGGCGAAAGCAGTCTGTGTATCTAGCCCGCCAACTGAAGCTGCATCGTTGATAGACACGTCGTCATCCTGACGGGGCGGCGGCGGCTCCAGATCCAGCTCGATGTCACCGTCGGTGAAATCGAGTCCACTGTCGGAGAGCAGATCCATATCGTCGGCAGCCGATGCTACGAAGCCGGGTACAGCGTGCGCGGCGGTAGCCATGATATACGTTTCTGTTGTGCAGAAAGGGTGGCGAGTGTTTGTTTAATGATCGAAACGCGTAGGCAAAGGCGTGGGGCGCGGTACAGTTTGGTGCGTGTCACGATGTGGCAACACAGTAAACTGTGGTCCGGGTACACTGGTTGTGGTGGCGGTGCGCGGCGTCGGTCGAAGCCTAAGAACGCATCGCGGACCGTTTCTAGGCAGGTTATCGGTCCTAGGGAGCCTCTTGAGGTGAGGATGAGGAGGAATGCCCGGAAATGAGACAAGGGATGGCCGGTGTCGCGCCAAGAAAGGGCAGTGTTTGTGCAGATGCGGCAAGTGGCATGTAACAACGTGCGCTTGAGCTTCGAATGGTGGAATGTAGAATTATTAGCCGCACAAGAAGGAGCTGATAATCGCGTCCACAGTCCGACAGCAGTGTCCTGTGGGAGGTCGCGTGTTTTGGGTGGTTGCAAAGCGTTGGTGAGCTCGAAAGGGAGGAGCTGCTCAAGTGCAGGACCGTGCGGGCGGGCGGCGCTAGGCAATCGCGAGCTGCACGTGACAGGTGTCCACTTCGAACCTCCAGGTGTTGCGACTGGTGTAGCAGGGTTCGGAAGGGCTACCTGTCCAGCTTGAGGATACTGCCTATACAGCCTACTGTGTCTTGTTTCTTACCTGCCTCGATCGTCTCCTTCCAAATCGCACTAACCGAAGTTGCATTGCTCTGCAATTCCCCGTCTCGACAATATCCCCCTCCATCTACAGCACACCAGCTTCAAGTACAGGGCGGCGAGACAACGAATTGAACCTTAGTCACCATGGTATGGGGATCTACACCCCACCGCATGCATATACGACACCAAGCTGACGACGCACCCAGGTGGTCCTCGCAGCGTCAATATGCACCCGAGGCGGCAAGGCGGTCCTCTCGCGCCAGTTCCGCGAGATGCAGCGCTCGCGCATCGAAGCCCTCCTCGCCTCGTTCCCCAAGCTCGCCGACAGCGGCACTCAGCACACCATCTGCGAGCAGGATAACGTGCGCTACGTCTACCAGCCCCTCGACGAGCTGTACATGGTCCTGATCACGAACCTGCAATCCAACATCCTGCAGGACATTAACTCGCTGCACCTCTTCGCCCAGGTGGTGTCGTCGATATGCAAGTCCCTCGACGAGCGCGAGATCCTCAAGAATGCCTTCGAGCTGCTGACGTCGTTTGACGAGATTGTCACGTTGGGATACCGGGAGAATCTGACCATGAGCCAGATCAAGACGTTCCTGGACATGGAGTCGCATGAGGAGCGTATCCAGGAGATCATTGCGCGGAACAAGGAGCTCGAGGCGTCGGAAGAACGCAAACGCCGTGCCAAGCAGCTCGAGATGCAACGGAAGGAAATGTCACGCTCGCAACGCGCCGGCGGGGGAATGGCGGGCGGCATGGGCAGCGGCATGGGCAGCGGCAGTGGCATGGGCGGCCGTTCGCCTTCGTATCCCGCCTTCACGCCCAGCGTACCTACGACAAATGTTGCGGACACGTACGACTCGTACGAGAGCGAGAAGAAGAAGGCGATGGGCAAGCCGCTGGCGCTGGGCAAGAAGGGCATGCAGCTCGGCAAGAAGAACAAAACCAACAACATGTACGAGCAGGTGACTGGCGAGCAGGCACCAACTGAGGAGGCACCGCTCGTCGCGCCCAAGGCATCGGCACCCCCCGCCGCCGCTCCAGCGAGCGCTCGCCAATCCACGTCGACCGATCGCGAAGCCGTACACATCTCGACCAACGAATTCATCAGCGCGCGACTCGACCGCGAGGGACTGTTGAAGTCCTTCCAGGTCACGGGCGAGATGCAGCTCAAGATCACCGATCCATCCCTCACACAGGTCAAGCTCGACCTCGCCACCGGCGATACCCGCGGCGCGCAGCTGATGACGCACCCTAAGGTCGACAAGACCGTCTTCAGGAACGACAAGGTCATCCAGCTCGCGGATGCCACCAAGGGTTTCCCCTCGAATATGGGCATCGGCGTCATGAAGTGGAAGCTGGCCCCGCGGCCCGATGATGTGTCTGACCCGCCTATTACCTTCCGCGTCTGGGTCGAGGACTCGGGCAATATGTTCAACATCACCGTTGAGTACGAGCTCACGGGCGGCGCCCCTCTCAAGGACGTCACAGTCACCATCCCCTACCAGAGCGACGAGCCAAACGTCTCATCCTTCGACGCCGTGTACGAAGTCAGCGGCGACAGCATTGAGTGGAACATTGGCGCCGTAGACGAGGCGAACAGCTCTGGCAGCTTCGAGTTTGAGGCCCAGGCCGGCAGCGATTCCGACTTCTTCCCCATGAAAGTCCGCTTCAGCAGGGCCACTCCCTTTGTGGACGTCGATGTAAGTCACCAGCCGTCTGATTCATACATCTCACCACACTTGTGTACTGATACTTGATATAGGTCTCGTCCGTAACCCTCCTTTCCATGGGCCAGGAAATCAACTTTACGAAAGACGTCAAGTCCATCGCCGAGGCTTATACCATCTCATAAACAAGACACCTACACACAGAACGGAAGGCGCAGCATTGGAAGCGATCGGAGCGCCCTTCAGATTAGACAAAATGACATGCCTTGACTTGATTTGCACTAGATGCATTTTTCTCTTAAACATCCTGGTACACTCGATCTCATTCTGCATTCCTCACGCTGCTCAGTTTGACCGTCTCGTCGTGTTTTTTTTTAGTTTATTGCCTGGTTTAAAGGCTTTGTTTGAGATATCGGTGGTTGCGCATCTTCATAGCTGGCGGCCTGCAGTGGTGTGTGTATGGCGCTGGAAAAAAGAACGAGCTACGCTTGCGGGATCAGACAATTGTCTGACCGCCGTGGTCCCAGGTTGTATGCCCTATTATTGCACTTCTTCTTCTTCTTCTTCTTCTCCTCCCTTTCCCCTCCCTTCCCCCCCCCCAGCCCTTGGCTTTATCCCCATCTTCATCTTTACCCTCGTCGCCGTAATAGTCCGGAATAGGCATAAGAGCAGCATCGTTCATTTTCCTATTTCCCTCCTCGTCCTCTCCTGTTCCTCTGCAGTGCGTACTACGGGAAGTGAGTGCTTGACGCGTTTGGTCAGTCAGACAGGCTCAACGGCTGAGGGGTTTGCTCGTTTCATTGTTATTATTGTTATTATTGTTATATTGGGTTTTCAAAGTATAGATGTAGACGATATACAACTGAAGGAGAAGGGGAAAAGGAATAAAAAATGGTTGGTGTAAGATCTGATGATTATTAAGGCCAGGGCTATTCGGCTTGGTCATTCTAAAATATACCTACGGCGTTCTGAGCCGTTCATACCAATCATATCTCCATGTCGTTATCACCACTCAAAACAGTGATATTTGTTGATTTTCAAAAAACCCACGGTAAAATCCTTAGTCATGATCCAAATTTATCGAATAATTGCTGCTGCGCTCCTTGGAAAATAAAGCTTTTGAGCGCCATCCAAACGCTAGCCGCCCCTATCACCCCATCAGAACTTCATTCAATCGTGGCCATACCCAGCCACAGCCACAACCAAATGTCCTATGACCTTCAAATTAAAAAAGCATTCTCGCATATACCTTGGTAGGCTACAATAAAACTTACGTGTTATTTGGACAAGTAGTTGTGGATGGGGAAGGTTCTGCTCAGAACGCTGTAGGCATATCTTAGAATGACCAAGCCGAATAACTTTTTGACCAAGCCGAATAGCCTTGGCCATTATCAAAGGTAGGGTGGGTGGTTCTTGGCGCAGTCCGGCCTGCCTATTCGTCAACGCCTTGCATTCCTAAACCCACGCACAATCTTTCAAAGGCTATCCACAACGAGATATATTAACAGTGTGTATTATCATCAATGATATCGCATTGCTTTGCGTGACGCTGCTACATAATCGCAAAGTGCTGCGAAACTGCCGCCTAAATTCTTCTTCCCGTAATCTTTCCCTTGGTAACCGTTTGCCGCAATATACAGTCGTTGACTATCCCCATATCTCTTCCCTTTCCACAACGCTAGTTAACAAAAACGCCGCGCCAATTGCCTTTGGTATATTCGTAAAATAGAACAAAAACACAGGTAAACCTCCCATGCGCTAACCTCCCGCTTTGCCGCTATATGAAAAAAAGCCCGCTGATATATATCGAAGAAGAGCGTGAAGAAAAAAGACTCGTCGAATAGTCGGAAACATGGAAAGTGTGACAAGAGAAAAAGTTCTGACGAGCGGGGAAATCAATCGGCCGTAGTTAACATTGAAGCAAAAAAAATCGTAAATGTTGGGTAATAGGGCCGATGCTCAAATAACAGCGTCGCCCAAAAACGCAAACTCGGCCATAAGAGTGTTGAGCTGGCTCATCGAGCTCTCGCGCTGAACACTAATCGTCGGTCCCAACGTTTGCGTCGTCTCAGTAACCGTCGTCTTGCTCGTTGTCTCATCTTCAGGCAGACTGTACTGAAAACCCAACCCGAAACACCCAGCTTGTCGTCGCGAGCGAGGCACAGGGTCTGAATGCTGGGTGTCGAGGTCGAAGAGGTCGGAGCCAAAGCTTGAGATGCGGAGGTCGAGCTGTGGTGGGTTTGAGGAGAGGTATGTGGTGTGGATGTCTTCTTCATCAAGGTTTTCGTCATCCACGTCGTCTTGGATCTCGGTGGCTGTGGGAATGTGCTCAGGTTCCTTGATAGGCCCAGCGTATGAGTAGCGTATCAACAGCCCTTGCGGAGTCTCGACATCGCTGTCATTACTGGTGAACGAGCTAAAGGTTGGCGACAACACGGCCTCCTCATCGTCTGAGGGCGGGGAGCTGTAGGCGATGGAGTGGTTGCTCCAGGTGGAGAAGTGACTGCGCGTCTTCCTGGAGAACTCTAAGTTGTCGTCGACCAGGCGCCCCTCGTCATCTTCTTCAAATTCTTCTTGAGGCTCCTCAGTCGGTGAATTGCTCAAAGACGAGTTGTTGTACGCATAAAATGGTTCAGGCCTCGATCGTGGAAGAGCAGGAAGTTCCTTTTCGAGTGCTGCCTCCCGGAGACTTGGGCTACAACTGCTGCCATGGCTTGACGTGGGTCGCTCGTCTGTGGTGGGCGGCCCGAGGAAGCTCGAAGGTCGCGATAGCACAGGTGCAGATGGAGTGTCGTCTTCCACCACTCGATCCGGAACTTCAAACTCCTCTTGGAGCCTCGGTGAAGAAAGCCACGGGTCGTTGGAGAACAGGTAATGTCGTGTCCGTCTAGTGTCGGCTGAGTTGGCACGGATGCGACTTTGACCCAGCTTGAACTCGCTGGTGATGACTGTTGAGGGTATATGAGATCGTCGTCTGATCTGGCACTCTTCAATCGCTGGTAACTCCACAGGTTTGAATAAAGAGTCATTGTCGGGATCCACCGGATGTGATCCCAGTGGAGAAAACTCTTTCCGTATGATCGGTACTGTACGTGACAGAGGAGTAGTGGTTGCAGGAGTATTTCTTATCGACTCAATCGAGGGTCGATACTCTGATAGTGGGATGAGATTGAGATCCTCGCCGCCACTAACGAGTACGGGGGAGCTGATGTCCAGCTCTCTGGCCTTGGACCCGCTGCGATTCCTAGACGCAGATCGTTTCGATGCCAACTTATCTTTCAGAACCTTGAAGTCCGGGAAGATGGGGGTTGAAGGCATATAGGGCGATACCGAAGCACTGCGAGCGTGCCGTATCACATTCGGCGACAAGAAGCTATCCGAAGGTGGGTAAGTTGCAGATCTCGGGGTCCAAGGTGAGGGCAAAGGCATGACGTGGGATTCAGGACCTGCACCTATCCGTGGAGAAGGAAGACATCTCAGAGGCGCAGGTGGCACTGGCGTGATATACCTATCTTTGGGATTACGCGTGAAAGCGGCGGAGGTATCGGAGTTGCTGCGACCGTGCCCTTCGCGAGGTATATCAAGTACATTGAGACGCTGGCCTGGTAAGAGAGGACAGAAGGTTGTCGATTCCTCCGAAGGGTTATGGCATTCCTCATCCTCGTCGACCTTGTACTGTAGGCTGTCAGTACGTGAATCTTTCTGGCAGACCAGCCGACTTACGTAGTACCAATAAGTGCCACCCATCTTGAGAAGCCCGTCCCGCTTAGGGGATAGTCGATTCAAATCTCCGTCGCAAATGATGTCAGAGAATGTAAAGCAGCCTTTCCAGAGGTTACGGCCCCCGCGTGCGTCGAGCTCTAGTGAGTACGGTCGTGCAAAGTTGTCCCAGGATCCGAGTAAGACAACGGTGCGCAGTGCAGTCGGGCAGTGACTTGTTGCCAAAATAAGTGACTGCTTAAAAGGAAGTGGCACGGAAGGGGTATACATACAAGAGAAAAGTGTGAAGCGCAGTGTTGTCCATGGTCATGCTATCGGGTCAGCTAAGCTGATAACAGCAAGGAGTAACGACGTTGAAGCGCGTATGCGTCTAAGCCCTGGCCACCTCTGCCGTGTCGCATATAATCGTAGGTATCAAATATAGATGTCCATACCGAATGGTAAGTTGTAATGTTTTAGCCTGCTCTTTCTGTTTGGTCCAGTCAGGCAAAAGTCGTGCAAGTAGGCCGAAGCAGCTGGTTGATTGGTGCACAATAGCAAGCGTTTGGGAAAATGCTGAAACGGGACCTGGTGTCTGTATGTAGGATTATGGCGAGGCTGACAGGGGATGCAGCAGCCTGAGGAATCAGATCAAGGCGGAGAATAATCTGAGGCAGGCAAAGGCTGGTTGTTTAATGCAGGCAGTCACCGGTAGTCAGGAAGTGTTGGAGTGTGGAGACTGAGCCTCTGATGCGGTGGTTCAAGATTGGCCGAATTGGCGCCCGTTGATGATGTTGGCATATAGCGGAGGGTGCAGCCTGAGCGCTTATTGTCGACGTCCAAATCGCTGAAATGTCGGTTATATGAAACACTGTATCAGAGGGGGTCCAAAAGCAACTGGATACTGTGTAACTGGGCGTATGAGAGGAGAAGAGGCAAAAAAGTTGAATCGAAAGCCAGATATGTAGTTCGGTGCTAGTCGGGCAGGAACCAAGCGGGTAGCAGCCACTGGCGTCGTCTTGTGCTGAGGAATGGAAAGAGCAAACGTGAGCGAAGCTTCGGATATTTATTGGAAGCATTGATCTCAAACACGCCAACTGTGCGGCGCATTATGGGGCTTATGACACGATGTGCCATCGTTGGCTGCAAACGTTTGCCGAAGGAGAGACATTTCAGCTACTTCATTTCCTGGACCTAGAATCCACATGTGAGGATTCTTGGTCCAGCTGGGGGACCGTTGCGTAGTGAGAGGGACAAACCAGCGTTAGTTTATGTCATGGAGGGAAGATGGCGGCATCGTGGTGGTCGACAAGCAAGATGGAAAAAGCCAGGCTCCGAGCCGCAGCCTCGTTCTCGGGAGCTGGGGATCCTGCACATTTTCCCTGTCGAATGTCGCATCCAGCCAACGGCACCCCAGACACGACTTGATTCAGCGCGCGCTTACTCTCGCGACAGGGCCGGTCGATTCGCAGTCCCCTGACGCCATCTCGCCGGACATGAAGCGACCCCACGCACAGTCCGTGCAGCATCCACGAGGCATTCATTTTCGCCATGCACATTACTATTGCAGACGCCTGTTGTTGTTACTCAGGCAGCTCGGCATCCCACATCATCGTCGTCGTCGTTTTCCAGGTTGGACATTTGGTGCGTGGTAGAAAGAAAGCGGGGAAGTCATGCTTCGCGAGTTGCAAGCATAAAATAGCCACGGATCCGGTTTTACGTGCGACCCACTACTGAATCGGTCTTCACTCCGACCAAGCTTCAGGAGTTCGAGGCGTCACAATCGCCAGCTCAGCAGCCTCGTAGCGCTGACTGCAGCGCAGCCTTGCATGTCGCCCAGCTGTTAAGCAACCATGACGGCGGAAGACGACCAATGCTGACATCCAGTAGCAGTCACGCGAAACTTGGTTTTTGCGCCGCAGCACTCGCTTTATTCAGTATATGCAGAAGAATGGCTGCAGATATGTTTCGTTTTGCTGCACCGCCTTTGGACCCTGCCTTGCCGCATGCAAGGCGCACGCAGGGTCGACTTGCAAGCAGCAAAGTAACACAAGTGACAACACTAGTAGACCGAGACTCGTTCCACAACAGTAGAACTCTCATTTTATTGAAAGCTGGACTCCAGAATCTCCGGCTTGCGACTCTCCAAATCCAAAATCATCTGCCCAAATAGGCCATTTGCCCACGAGAACCATTGCCTAGTCCAATCGCTCTCGTTGAAACTGTTGATGCTCTCGTGGATCAAGCCCAAGCCGGCCGTACTACTCACAATCTGCGCTAGTTCATTGAAAATCTCATCATCGTCGTCGCTCGTCAGGATACGCATGATGGAAGCCATGGGCCATGCGTAGCCCGGTCCTTGATGCGGGCCACCGATGGCGTTGATGACTGGGCCAGACATAAAGTATGGGTTCGAATTGGATAAAATCAGATCGCGCGTGTTGGCGTAGGTATCAAAGTCGACTTTATATCCCTGGAAGGGCGCAGATAGAAGAGAAGGGATGTTTGCGTCGTCCATGATGGTGCGGCCGCCGAATCCGTCGACCTCGAAGGCATACATCTTGCCGTATGTCGGGTGGTCAACCGTCCCATGAGTCTCTATTGCGTTGTGTAGCGACTCTGCGAGATCAGACATCTTCGATGCTAGTATTGCAGAGTTGGCAGTATTCAGCTGGCTCATGATCTCCGCGGTTGACCCCAGGTAAGAGCTGAACATCATATTGGCGGGGATGTAGAATTGGAAGATGGTCGAATCGTCGCTAGGGCGGAACCCGCTCCTGATGAGACCTGTGCCGTTAGCAACAGGATTGCCGATCCCATCGTTGGCGAAGGTTTCTGTTGCCCGTGTCGTGTAGCGTGTGAATGTGTATGGACTTTTGAGAACCGCTCCGTCTGGTCCATATGTGGGTAGCATCATGTCTTCAGCCACATCCAGGACTGCCTGGACGGCCTGAGCCCATTGGAACTTCCCAAAGAATTTAGAGTCGCCTGTTGCTTTGTAGTAATCGGCCGAGATCTCTAAGAAGGCGGCAAGTGAGTCGAGCTCGTATTTGCACTCAAACACTGACGTGTTGGAGTAGGTTGGGAAAACAGTGTCCTGGCTCGCTGCGTCGTTTTCTGCCGGGGCGATACCGCTCTCCACTGGCGGCTGGAAGGAGTTACAGTATGGTGATGTGAGCAGATACCTCGCCTGTAGATTGATAACCCCGCGGTATAGACTGGCAATGGAGTTTGGGTCGCTGCTCGCGTTTAAAAGTGGAAGATAGCTCTGCATCTGGTTTGAAGAGTCTCGCAGCCACATTGCGTTAATGTCTCCGGTGATGATGAACGTCAACTCCTCGTCTGCATTGTCTGCGGCGTGGCCTCTCCATTTGATTGCTGTATCGAGCGTGTTAGGATATGCGTTCTGGAAAAGACGGTACAGATCTGGATCTTTGATGACGGACTCCATGTGTATCAGAGTGTCTTCAAGGCCCTGAGACTTAAAAGTTCGACACTCCTCCGATGGGCGCTGGTACGCAAGCTTGTATTTGCCAGAGCTCAAAGGCCCATGAGCCTTTTTGGCGTAGTCTATGTACTGCGGACATTGTGCTGAGATCAGCAACGGTATGTTGGAGACTGCACCGAGAATCTTGAGGCCGTGCATGTTGCTGGGTAGAAAACTTCAAATTTGGAAGGGGTAAGAGCTTTCTGGGCAACGAAAATCCCATGACGAAGGCGCTGAAGTAGCTAGTTATAGTAACAACGGCGCGCAAGACCCGTTGTGGTCGCCTGTTGCTGTCACTCCAATCGGCGCTCTACCTTCCATATTGATGTACCCCGCTTGTAGATCTCGTGGACATGCACGAGCGCTGCGCGGCGGATGTAGCGTTCAATGAGGCTATTCGACCCTAGGTATGGAGCTCCAAGCATTTCGACGTCATTCTGCTTGTGCGCCGGCTAATCAACTTTCGAATGAACAAGGTAGTATGCAAATGTTAGCCAACAATTATGCGAGAAGCCTGTCAAGTGACTGAGTGAGGGGAGAAGTGGTCTCTTGCGCTGTGATGCATGGTGTGAGCATCAGTCTTCGATGATGTGCGGGGTGGCAGGCGTATCTGGAATACTCTAGGGCGTGCTAAGAAAGCACAACGCCATGCCAAATACAGCCTCGCTGTCTACAAGAATGTTTTGTTGATGCTATAAATGAAGGATTGCTTTTTCGTTCTTTGAATGTATAGAGCGTTTCTGGAGTCGACCTCGGGAGCACTTAGCGGCAAGCGTGATGGCTGAAGCTAGCGCCTCGGCATCGGAAAACCGAGAGGGTGCCTTCGTTCATTTCGTTACACATTGGACTCTACAGCTCGCCTTGCCCTTAATAGCATCCCCGCCGCAGTGGCCATGTCAAGGAACGATGGCAGCTCGGAGACCCCATCCCAAGTCCAAGCTGGGGTGCGCGGAGTGTAAACGCAACCAGTTAAGGTACGCTATTAAAGAACGGATCACCTAGAGCCAAGCGATATGTGAATAAGACCCTTTAAAGAAATACATTCAGAGATACTGATCAACCCGGACAGTGTGCCGAAGGTCGCCCGGACTGCGACAATTGCCGAAAGCGCAACGTGAAGTGCAGCTTCCAAACATTCGATTCAACCCCCAAACATTCACCCCTGTCAAACACCACGACCAAAAAAGGCCTCTCCGCAAATTCACATCTTTCCACAAAAGCTGGAGGAGTGTCCTAGCCCTTCGCCTGGGAAGGATCTTTTGAATGCCAATGCTCGAGATGCCTTGCTCGAACGCTTTCCACCTCCAGCTCGGCCACAACTTCGGGACATCTTGAGACATTTCGCCACGGATACTGTATCCACCTTGACTTCTGTAATCACAGCTCATGCCGCCTAGCGAGAAGCTCTACCAGCACCCACAGCCAAATACGACTTCGTTACCCACGGCATGTTAGCGCTAGCCTCGCTTCATCTCTCCCGACTTGGCGGCATAGAAGAGCAGCGAGAAGTGTACCGGAACATCGCTGCGACCCAAATTAACACAGGGATGTCACAATACCAGGATAAGATTCCAAATGTTATACCGAACAATGCCGAGGTATTGTTTGCCTTTTTCACAACCATGACGATCTTCGTTCTTTCGACCGCCGGTAATGAGTGCGAAATGACGTTGAAGTCGACGGAGACCAACAAGAATTCGACTGAGCATGTAGCCACCTCAACTTTGAACTTGGCCCACAACGTGTGCAGAATCTTTCGCTCCTTGCGCGGGGTACTGGTCATCGTGGTGCCTTCTTGGTATCACCTGGAAAGCGGAATGCTACAAGCCGTCAGTAAACATGACTGGTGGCCTGTGCCTATCCCGGTGACACCAGAAGAGTAGGAAAATGACCGAAGGCTTCGGCAATTGGAGACACTGTGGTCTCGCCCGGGAAAAGTCTATGAATACTCTTTCGAGACCCTTCGGCACGAGCTAAAGGAATTGCGGGAAGCCTTTGCACTTGGGTCGAGATTAACAAGTCTTGCTCAGACTGATGATACTGTGGGCGGACGATTATTCGACTGGAATTCGGTAATACATTGGCTTGTCACATCCTCGCCCGAATTCCTCTTGCTGCTCGAGCAACAACGCATGGAAGCATGGGTACTTGTTGCACATTACACTATGATACCAACAAGATTGACGGAGACTTTGGCTCGATGGCTTGGCTGCGACCCTTGTAGCGACCGCAGCGCTTGTGATAGGGAAGGAGAATTGGAGCTAACTCGCATGGCCTGCAGCAGCAGTTGAAGTTGATTTGCAACGTCTACGAAATCCATTCGCCGATTCTATGCAGTCCACATTCTCGAGGGATACATGAAGGACGTCTCGAATCACACTGGAGCAAACTCTCCCCCTACAAATCAACGTATCGTCGCCTCCAAGATGCAGTCCGTCTCACTCCAACGCCAACTTTAACTCGCCAGCTTCCGCACCCGATCCAGGAAGAGGCAAGGTGATGAAGGCTTGTCTGGGTATTTATGCCAGACAGTAGAGTCCGAGAGATCCTCCACCTCAGAACCAACTCTTTCTTCGATCAGCACCAGTTCCCCTCTATAGCCAACGTCGAAGTATCGCTGAGATATGTCAGACGTACCTGCAAGAAAAGAGCCTCTCTTTCATCACATCGCCTATCGTCGCCTGGTGGTGCTGCAACTACTACGCTATATTTTCGTGCTGCGTACACTTTGACTGGTTTGTTATCGACCGTCTCGAAACTCTGGAGGTTTTGCCGACGTCGCTCATCCGTAAGTCGAGGTACTATTGCCGCTGTTTGAGTTAGATTCAGTGCGATATTGCCAGGGACAACGCGAGTGTCTATACCTTGGACTCAGAGGCGCATGCGCCAGGTTTCGATTGTTGGAGTTGAAAGCATTCCTCACTCCCAGCTTTGGCAGATTTTTCCAGCTTCGTTCCCTCACCTCCCGCATGTACGCATCCTGCTCCGGAGACCGTGCATTGTAACCTGACTGGTCTTCTAAATCCCCGCCGTAGAACCGGAAGACGGCAAAGCTACAGCACACCAGTGCACCGGATCCAAGGATGACGAGGAAGATGATTAGGCTTGGGGCGAGCTGGAAGCCCATGTTGTCTCTTTTCTGGAGGATCATCGTTGCTGTGGTGCAAGGCGGGGCATTCGCCACAGTACGCGTATTTGTGTGACGAGCGCAAGCGACAAGAAGTTCGAGTTCGAAGTTGCCGCAGCGACCCACCTCGCAAGCAGTGAAGTGAAGGGGCAGGTATTTGAAAGAGCCAGCCTAGAATCTAAAATACGCGGAGGCTTCCGGGGGCCGTGGTGTGACGACAGAGCGAGTGAGCTAATGGTCAGCTTTGTGCTTACGACGTCAACACAAAATATTTGTTTTGTGTGTGAGCGAGTGAGGACAAAGGTTTCGATAATGATTAACTTTGAACGACCAAGACGGCAGCCTATATACCGCTACCACCATTGTATTCGAAAATCCCGCCAGTTGTCCTTCACCCGCGCATTCCCGCTCAATTGGTCATTGGCAGCTTGCGACCCTTCACCGCGCGATTGGCCAGGTCGCAACTTCACGTGTTCGGCAGACGAAGACAAGCAGCGTTACCCCACTTTATCTCGTGCAACATGCCTTGTTGGTCTAAGGAACGCGTAACACTTCAGCAGTTTGTCTGTGTGTATACATGAGTGGGAGGTGTTGTATGGCCGGATTGTCCGGCGTGGCTATGCTACGGTTTCGCATTTGCGCTCATCACGAACTCGGAGTTTTGTGACTTGGAATTCCCCTCTCCTCATAGCCTAACGGCAGTGTATTGTATGGCTTGTCAGGGGACATATTTGTATTTCAAGAAGGTGGATGATGAAATGTGGGAGAGAGAGCGTTGGTGGACGCGATCTTACTCAGCCGTGATGACGCGTCACCGGCACTGAAGGCTCTAACGGATGTATTATCTCACCATCTAGCGAACACGAAATATATCGCATTCCTTTGATGATATTGCTATTTATATATTGAATATCTTCCAACCTTGCTATACACCCAACGTTAATGCTGCTTGGAAGCGTTGCTAAACTCAACGTCCTTTCAAAGTCCCGCCCGTTTGTCAAAAAAGGCATTGAACCCCCCTCTCTCCTCGAAGGGATATAACAAGATGACAGAGAACGCGAACGTTATCAGTAGATCAAGTTAAGCGGGGGTAAACCCATTTACTAAAACAGTATCTTTTGATACACTGATGGAAAGTTGAACGAAAACAACATTTTTTGCGTGCTAGGTCGTCCGTCTACAACGAATTGACTGACCGACTCAACTCCATGCGGATTGACGAACAAGAACCCGATGCATCAACACCGCTACCAAATGTAAAATGCAGACAGGAACCAGTAAGATATATACAGCGAAGCCTCACTCACCAAAGAAAGAAGAAGAAAAAGAAAGAAAACACCAAGCACCGAGCAAGCCCACCAGTAATGCTAACACGTCTTTCCACGTAATTCATCATCATCACTCTCATCATCATCACCCAACTGGCCCCTTCATCCTCACCGTCGTGTGGCTTCTATAGCCTTCTCAAGCCCAACAATGCGTAGACTTTTCCCTCTCCCCAACTTCCCGCTCATCAGCCCCGCCGCAGGAATCAACCTATCATCCCAGTGTCTAAACAGCACTTTCATATCGCGGGGAACACCCTCGAGGACAACAGTCGTAACGGGCATAAACGGCCTGTCTTCTTCCGAAACGGCCAACATACCGTATTCCTGCGCGAAGAGGAGGGCCGTGGAAAACGCAGGGGCTTGTGAGCGAGATAACGAGCCGACGATACTATCAAGAAATATTAGCCTCTTCCCAACAACAAAACCCTATATTAGGGGGCGGCGGGATCGAACTTACATGTACATCTCAAAGAAAGCATCAAGCACATAAATACACTCGGGCTCCAGATCCCTCTGCGAAAACGGCATAATCTCCCGAATCTCCGTCTTCATCACAGCTCCACTCGGCGTCTTGGGCGTAATCGGCGTCTGTGGCGTCTGTTCAGCATGCGCATTCCACGACGGTCTTCGCAGCAGGGGGGCGAAAAAGGAGCTGCTCACCTGGAGTGCCTGGCCCCAGCCCGCCTGCTGCCCAGTCGTTTGCTCAACTTTGTACAGGCGCACGCGATATTTGTCAGAGTTGGACTTGTAGCGCCAGTGGTCGGCTGAGCGTGGAATGGCCGGGCCTTTTGATGGGACAAGCGAGGGCGGGAAGGTGGTGGTGAGGAAGTCTTGGGATTCGGCTCCTTCGTCGATTTCCGTGTAGTCGCCCGTTGGCGCGAGATCCATGCCCATTAGACGCGCGCCCGAGAGCTCTTCGGCGGAGCAGCCGCGGCCTTTCCAGAGGTATATCTTGCCTGCCGAGGTTGATATGAGGTAGGCGAAGGCGGAGCATAGGCTTTTGAGGGAAAAGTCGACTTCGTCAAAGGCGAGGTGTCCGAGATGGCGACGGCCGCAAAGCATGAACTCCTTTGAGGCTGGGGTTGCGCCTCTCCTTGTGATGACGATTCCGCCGAGAGCTTCGAAGAAGTTTGGGGGTTCTTGGCCTTGACGGACAACAAGAAGCCTTCCCTGATTTTGTCGGGCGTGGTTCTTTGCGAATAGCTGCACATCCTCAAGCGTAGGCTCTGCCACACCGTTGCCTGCCCATAGGTAAACATCGGTAAGCCTTGCACTCTTTGCATCTCCATAGACGTGTGTACACAAGTACATTGAATCCTGGAACAAAACATGCTCTTCTTGCATAGGTCTTGGGCTAAGCCTTCCGTCTCCCGTCACTTCGTGGATCTGTTTGCGCAGCGTGCGAATTTTCCCAGCCGGCCCAAGGTCGAGCGGGGGTGATCCGAGAATCCGCGTGGTGTCGATGTTCTCCGACAACTGGCCTTCGGTCACCGGACTCTCATCGAAGAAATCTGCAAACATCCCGTCGGCCTTCCGCGGTGTCGGCGATGCTTTGGAGGGTGGTTCAGAAACCGGCCTGTTCGCACTTGCCGGTGGTGATACGGGGGCGTTCTTGGGCAGCTGCGGACTTGACTCTCGTGAGCGAGATGCACCGAACCCACCAAAGTTGCTTAAGCTAAATCCCAGACCAACAGGCTTAGACTTTGGCGGCAGAGGCTTCGATTCAGACGGCGACTGAAGGTTTGATGGAAGGGGTTGGATCCCAGTTTTTGGTTCTGGCTCTAACGACCGAATGAGGCCGGCGCCCTCCATCGCGGCTTGCTCATCTGCGCGTGTAGGTAGCTTGATCGGCGACTTTGCCCTCGCTGGTGCGGGTGCTGATTTTGCTGATGGTCGACCCCATAGCGTGGTCGCAATTTTGACAGACGAGAAGCTGGACTTCTCAGGCGAGCGCTCATCCTTAGCAGGCGAGACATCTACATTAGGTGTTGAGATCTCCTTGAGTGGTGTTGATCTTGGGCTCTCGACTGCTGGCTTAGAGGACAAGGTAGGCATTTGGCGCGAGAATGATTGAGAAATCGCTGAAGATGGGGATGGTGAAGAAGGCTTCGGTATCTCGACCACCTTTGGTAGTGGAGATTTTCGCGGTGTGCTGTGCGATCCAGATACTCGTCGATCAGATTCTAACGATGCTGGCTTCTTCACGATTCCCGGGGAAGACGTCTTTGGCGAGCTGATAGACTCCGGTCGTGGCGACTGCTTGGGGGTAGTTTGTGATCCAGAGACCCTTCTGTCCAACTCCAGGGATGTTGGCTTCTTAGGGTGTTCCGGTGTGGATGCCTTCCCAAAGTTACCAGACGCTATCCGTGCCGACTTCGCCGGCGGGGCGGGCTTCTCAATTGATGACTGCCTGACCGACGTCCTGGTCACTGTTCGCTCCTCTGGGTTTCCGTTAGTCTTGGGAGGCTTAGAGCTAGGAAGGACCTGCTCAGGTTTCGCCGAGGAAACAGTAGCAGCAGCAGTAGGTACCTTCTCTTGCTCCTTCTCCGGTTCAGCAGCGGTTTGCTTTGCGGCGGGCGCTCTTCTCTTCGGCCCACGGGCTCGACCTTTGGTCATGTGTTGCAACTCGTGTTCTGGTGCAGTCTTCTCCTCCTGTGTGCCGGGTGCGGTGGGAGACGTGTCTACCTCAGCACTTGATGTAGACTTAGTGGTCGCTAGAGGAGGCGGTCCTCGAGCGAGCATTCCGGCCAACGCTGGATTGAAACGACCCGCCAGTTTACCAGAGAGGGCAGGTTCCTTGGATGCGGACAGTGGACCGCGTTGCGCAGGCTTGTCGTTAATGACAGACTTCTTCGTCTTGAGACTCTTCTTCCTTGTAATAGCCTCTGGGGTGGCTTCCCTTTCCCTCTGTGGAGGCACAGATTTCGGGTCGCTGTCTGCCCGATGCAGGTCGTTCCTTTTCGCAAGGGCCTCGGGAGTAGGAGCTGGTTTCGAAAAGCTGTCCGACCTCTTCAGAGCAGAGCCCACCTCTTGCGCCTTTTCGAAAATGACGGACTTCCGCTTTAAGAGGCTTTCCCTGAACTCGTCACGCCGCACTGTTGGCTTTGGGCCGCCAGTGACGTTCAGAGCTCCCTTGCCTCGCGTAATGTTGTCTTTGAGAAGATCGGGTGCAACATAGTTCTTCGTCTCCGCCTTCCTTAGTTTTCCAAAAACGTTCTGAAGCTCGTTCACCCCGCCATTCATAGGGGCATCAGCTGCCGGTTGTCGTGATTTTAATCCGGCACGGAAGTCCTTCGGTGGGGTTCTTGGCCTGGGTTTCACGTCGGGTGCGCCACGTGCGGGCTCTTTGGCAAACCTCGATAATGCTGGTTTGGCGGTTGGAGCGTCGGCGATAGTTGGTGGAGGCGTTGCCGATTTGGTGGAGACTGGCAACGGCGCTTCTTCGACAGCCGGTACAGAGGTCTCTGTGGAAGTTTCCGGCTCGTCCAGCGGGGCCACGATTTCTTCAGAGGGCTTCGCCTGTTCCTTCTTGCTGAACGAGGGCTTCGGTGACAACACAGGCGTTTGGTTTCGCGACAGAGAAGCTAGCCTCTCTATATTCCTAGGCTCTGCAGGCTCCACCTTGGTTGGAGATTCTGGCCTGCGGAAGCCTACAGGCTTTAGCTGAATGTCCTTGATGGGCGATGTACGGCCCGACGCAGGTGCTTCCCCGAATGAACTGCCCTTGGCGAGGTCCACACTACTGCGCTGTTGCTTAATGCGATTGATCTCAGCCATCCAGGCTGGCTGTGCCGGGGGCGGCTGCTTCATCTTGGGCGACTCTGGCTTGCTCAGCGCACTCTCCAACCAGCTCGACTTTGTAGGGCTCCACCGCTTGGAGGGACTCGGGGGGGAGGTCTCGTCTTGTGGTTGGTCTTTCTCGTAGAAAGTAGAGGCAACAGATTTGGCTCTGTTGTGCCGCTGCAGCGCTGGTTTGACGAAGTCATCTTTCGATGCGCTGTCCCTGTCCCTGCCGCGGGTGATGGTCGTGTTGCTATAGCTCGAGGTAGGGCGCGAGGAGGGTTCGATGGAGCTGTCCCGACTCAGAGTAGACGGCCGCTCCGTGTGCGATGGTGCCCCGAATCCTGCCATGGTGCTTCCCCGATTACTCAGGGTCGAGTTCTGCCTGCCGATGGGGGGCGGTGCTTGTGTGCTCCAACGCTTGCTCACGCTGTCGCTGCGCTTGAGCATAGCGCTCTGCACGAAGCCGCCCATGCCCTTTGTTGGCGACGCGGGTCGCTCGCGCTCTGGCGAAATCCGCCCTTGCGTCGGTGACATGGCGAGTCCACGGGCCGCACTTGCGCTGTCCCCTCCCTCGACTGGTGCGCCCTGCTCGGAAGGCGGGGCAAACCTCTGCGAGTCAAGCACCGGGAGCGGTGATCGCGTCTTTGCGATGGGCTCTGCAATGGGCTCTGCATCGCCACCGGACAGGGACGTGTTAGCGGAGAAGCGGTTGCTCAGCGTGCTCTCTGGCGGTAGACTACTGATCTCGGGCTCCACGGTCGAGTCTCGTGACATGCCGGGCAGCTGTCTCCTGGCGGTTGTTGACCCCGCATCCGATGCAGCATCGTCCTGGTTCTTCTTGTACGCTGCCGAGACCACTCCCCTGTCTGGTGTCTGCCGGAACCACGTCGGGTCTTTGGCACCCAGCGACGCTGCGATGGAGCTTCTTGACGAGGTCGGCTCCGGCGAGGAGGGCTCGGGGGTGTTGCTGAGGGAGCTTGCAGACGCCCGTTCCGGCGAGCGTGGTGCAGTTGCCATTGAGAGCGGCCGCCGCATGCTGCCCGACTGCGGCCGCTGCTTCCATGATAGCGTGCCGGACCGCCCCAATGTCGCGGCGCTGGGCGCTGGTTTCTTCGGCTCCCCGTCTTCGACTTCGCGCGTGTTCTCGGGCGGCGGCGGGCTCATGGTAGGCGTGGGCGTGCTGATGGCTTTTTCCTGAGCCAGTCGAGGCGTGACTGGCGATTGCGGAGTGTATGGCTTGTCGGGGGAGATTGAGCGCGCCCGTTCTGTCAGGGAAATCCCGAGGTCAGCTGTGGCCAAGTCTCGTGAGCTGCGACCACCACCACAACCACCACATACCTGCTCTGCGCGCTAGTCTCTCGCTGCGGCCCTGCATCAGCTCCTCCTCGAGCCTCTTCACGCGCTCGGCATCCTGCTGGTCGCGCTGCTCGCCTAGCTGTCGAATCCGCTGCACAAACTCGGACGGGTCAATTTCCTCGGACATGGTCGTGGGCAGCGAGAAATCCAGTCCGTGCTGCGGGACTTTTTGCGCAAGGGTGAAGCTGCTCGGCAGTGAAGAAACCTGGGCGGATCGCGGAGCTAGACAGTCGTGGAATTGCTGCGACTCGGTTACCGCACCCCAGACGTGTTTCAGATGCGATAGCGCAGGGCTGGTCAGATGCGAGGCAACACGTTGAAACGAGCGAATGGCAGAGAGCGTGAATGAGTGCAGGTCGCGAAGAGGGCCTCGGTGTTTGTTGTGATATCAATCGCTGAGACGCCAGCTCCACAATTGGGGCGGTTGTAACTTGTCATCAAAGCTACCGCGTGCACCACCTAACGCCTAGCCTGCTGCGTACCCCTTGCACATATGCTGTTGACACGCATCAATCAATACAAGAAGAGGCGCGCCTTCGCGTCCTGTACCACCCACTCGAGCCCCTCCTGCAGGTTCATCCCCGTCATCGCGCTGCAGGTCATGATGTGCCATTTGTGTGTCTTGATCGCGTCGAGTCGCAGTCCCTGCACGCCCGTCAGCATCGTCCGGCCAACCATCGCATCGTCGTCAGCTGTCACCCACCTCGCGGACCTCGTCCTCGGTCATGGCGCCAAGAACATCGCTCTTGTTCTTGAAGACGAGCAGGCTTGCTCCTGAGAGGCGCTGGTGTTGTTAGCTCCTGATTTGATGCATGGTGGGATATACTTGTGCACACCTCCTCGAGTAGCAGCCCCGCCAACTCCTGGCGACAGTCGTCTACCCGCTCGCGGTCCGTTGCGTCAACCACCCAGATGAGCGTGTCCGTCTTCTCGAAGTAGTTCTTCCAGTATGTGCGCAGTGTCTTCTGGCCGCCGACATCCCCTGCGCGGTCAGCAAGCGCTCGTCCGGGAGCAAGCAGGTGCAGTACATATGTTTAGTTTGTATCTTCCTTAATCAGCACATTTTCGTGGACAGTGTTCACCCCACGTACCCGTCATATTCGATCGTCTTGATGATGAAGCCGAGAGTAGGGCTGACGCTGTTGACATCCTCGTTCATGATCTTCTTCACGATGGTCGTCTTTCCCGCATTATCCAGACCCCTAATGCAGTGAGTCTTCGGCGCCGCAAACAAAGTCATGGACAACGCACAACATCAGGATGCGCATCTCCTTGTCCTTCAGACGTGCTTTTCGTAATATTGACAGCATGTTCGTCGTGGGTTCCTCTGGCGTAGTCCTGTCAACTGTCATTCTAGGCAGAGCAGTTCGCTGGTGTGGATCTCTCCGCTGTTCGGCTAAACCTTCCACGGACACTCGCATCTGACAGCTGTAAAGAGATCAAACTGAACAACCAGTTGAGGCCTTCGAGTATAAAACGTGATATGATGTAAAGGTGGACCCAACACAACTCTTCCTAGCCGTCGACCTCGTGCTTGGAGCCGTACTCGAGAGGATAAACACTGCCTAGACAGGGCAAAAGCCGAACAAATCTTTATAGACTGTCATCTTTATACCGCTTTTTGTTGCTTTCTTCATGTTTGCCTAGTCGCTAGAGAGATGGGCGTTCGATGTGCCACTTGAAAGTAAAGTTAGTGCGTGAGGGTGCAGGTGAGTGAAGCCATGAATCTTTCACTACATACTAGGCAGCCCCGTAGACGATATCTTAGGGCTATATTGTCTTCATCATCCAGCTGTCTCCGGCTCTTCTTCCTTTAGCCTTCAGTCGCACCTTCCATCGTCCTGGTGACGCTGCTTCGGACCTTCCTTCTTGGTAGCATCTATGGAAGCTTGCATCATGGACCGCACAGCAGGTAGCTTCTTTCTGCGCAGCTCAATTCCGCAGGTGCCCGAGCTGGAGCCGAATGAACCCGCCTCCATCAACACTCCCATCGCTACATCGATGAAGCCGGCGACAGAAGCTATGACTTGGCAGCAGCAGAAGGACTTTGGCGACGTCGCGGTAAGTGAGCGCAGCCTTGCACATGTCCATCTCATCACCTACTCCCGCTCACCGACTCCACACCGCTTTCAGAGCCCTTGGATATAAGTCGTGCCTTTCGCTTCCACCTAGGCAACCTTCCTTCGAACCTCTATCCCAACAGTGGACCAATCAGCAATTCCGCCCCACCCTGCCCTACCTCACACCATCCACACACTTCTGTTCTGCTCTTCTGCTTTGCGGCTAATAAACCTTAGAAGCCGCAAGGTCGCAAGTGGATCCCGCTCCAAGCAGCCATTGACGCAACTGTAACAACAGCCGATACCAAAAATAGCTGGCTGGCGCAACAGGCCAATTTCCCGGCTTCAGCTCCACCAACAGGTCGTCGCAAACCACGTGGCAAGGCTGCTGCCTCAACTACAAGCGTCCCCCACGCCGCTATTTCATCTGCATCTGCCGAGACTACTCCTCCAGAGTCCTCCCATAACACCGACACACGCACGCCCCATAAGCCGACACCCAAGAAGACGCAGCGCATACACAAGAAAAAAGCAATGGACGGCAATATGGCTGCGCCACGCGAGTCTATGTACACACCCCCTCATCTACGCAAGCGCAGCTCTGCCAAAGGTCCGAAAGTGGACTCCGCCATTGGCCTTGCTGCTGCCAATGGCTCTCCTGTAGCCTCCGACCAGTCGAAGACCACGTTCCCTGCGAGGCTTCATTCCTCTCTGTGAGTCAGACTCCCAACCTCTCACCTCACTCTCGAAGACTAGCTTACACTGCCACAGCAACGGCGCGGAGCGTCCTCCACCATCTCAGCCTTCCCTACCGACTACGACACAGGAGCCCGCAAAGCCTGAGAACGGCAGATATCCCGGCTGGGACGATGCGAAACCCGAGCTTCCAGTCCTTACCAAGGAAACCGGAAAGGCGCGATGGCCTGCTGGTCCCGGGCCTTACAAGAAGATCGTCTGGCCAAAAAACAGGGACATGAAATATATTCCTCATAGCGACAGTGATGGCGGGGTAAGTTTCAAATCCAACAGCAATGGAGACCCCTACTACGACGTCAAGAAGCTTTTGGATTGGAACGGTGACTGGATGCCTGCTCCGGAGTCGTGGTCCGCTCGCAAGGGACATTCAAATCGCCATTTCGGTGAAGACATGGAGCAGTGGATGAATACACACACACCTGAGTGCCGAGGCCCGATGATCACATCAGCGGATGCCTTTAGAGGCCTTAAAACGGCAGACGGCAACAACGACGAGTGTATCTTGGTCGCTGGAGTTTGCAAAGAGCTTGTACCGCGATACTGGCTGGAGGCAAAGGTCGACTCCAAGACTCTGCGAGACTTCTGGAAGGAATTGCCTCAGTCTGCACCGGAACCAGTGAGTGAAACGGATCTCACAGACGCACCATGGTGGGAGTGTTACGAAGATGAGGTTTACGAAGATGAAGAACACCGGAAATTCCCAAGCTGTTACCTCAACGGCCTCGCGGTGCCTGAGGCGAATGTCGACCCGAGCGACGAGGGTAACCGTGTACCATCGTTCAAGTTCGCCTCTGCTGAAGACAAGCTCCAAGATATGGAAAAGCGTAGGACCGAGAAGACTCGTAGGACCATGGCAAGGCGGAACCGTCCTATCCCCGAGTCCAAGTTTCCAATCCCACAGATGGAGGACCGACGCCTCCGACCAGCGGCCAACATTTACATTCGTCCTGTTCAACCGGCAGACGTGCGAGGCATTGCAGTAAGTTCTCATATTTTCGAGGGGTTGCGCTTGAAACTTCCTCGTAACCCTGGCTAACACCAGCATAGGAGCTCTACAACTACTACGTTGAAAAAACCATCTACGCTATCGAGTTTGATGGCCGCACCGAAACTCAGATACGCGACCGCATCAACGACAGTGTCCACGCGGGACTGCCCTATCTTGTGGCCATATCCAAAGCCAATCCGTCTAAGCTCTCTCCCGGCTACGTTAACGAGAAGATCGTCGGATATGTCAGCCTTGATGATTACTGCGACCAGTCAAGCATGTATCGCTTCACTTTCGAGATGGAGCTCTTCGTTCACCCAGGCTTCTTGAGACAGGGTGTCGGCAGTTGTCTCCTCGACCGGGTCCTTGAGATGGCCAACACCGGTTACAACGCTCGCGGAGGCTATGAATACATCAACAAGTTTGATTATCTCAAGACTGGACCGGCGAGGGTCATCAAGACGATCGTGCTCAATGTTCACCACAAGAGCGGCGAAGACCCGGAGTGGCAGATGAAATTCCTGAAGGCTTTCAAATTTACACGAAAGGGCGCTCTCACACAGATGGGCTTCAAGAAGGAGCAGGCTATTGACGTCGCTATCTTCCAGCACCACACGTCCGAGGTCATCGATCAGAAGGGCAAACCCACGGTTACGGGCTGAGTAGGTCTACTGCAATCCCTGTTCATCGATTACAACCAACGTTTCAGACAGTCTCTCGTAATCTTCCAACGACATGGATTCGGCGCGCTGCCCACTTCTCGATTTGGTCTCTGTGCCTACGCAGTAGCCTGGCTTGAGCGCCCGCTTCGGTTCTGCATCTGCATTTTCTGCACATTCAAAAGTGTTTCATCATATTGTCCCCTTCTTACTTTGCTTGCATTCGGCGAATCTCACGATCCGAGCCGGGTCATCTCCAGTACGGGACACGATTCTCCTCTACGGTATCTCGAACTAGCTCAGGTCTCTGGATGCATGCTGAGTCATGGCGTATAGTAGCCCAACAAATATATATATCAGCTTTTCGATAGTATTGGGTGCTCTCTCCTTACGGTTTGAAGGTGACGGTGATGGGGTTGGTGTTCCCCTGTCGTGTGTACCCCGCCAAAAACGCGTCGAGCCATCACGTCGTTAAACAAGTGACGTCACCAAAGGCCCCAAAGCCGGATCTTCAGCAGCACAGCAACCGGGCTATGATGGAGTGTATACATAAGCGTCCCCGAAGACGACCCTAACTTGAGAAGCCCTTAGCTTCAAACCGTGATCCAACGTTCAGGTAAACAAATAACGGCTTCCTACTTACACACCACACGACACCAGTACACAGGGAAAGATACAACAACAACAATCATGTCGGACAAAGAAGAGCAGCAGCACATCCAAATGGAACCCAAAGAGGAGCAGGAAGAGCAGAAATCCGGCTCTGGGGGCTTGTTGAGTAAGGTTGGTGACCCTATCGGTACGTGTCTTGGCGTCAAGTGAAGTTAAAAAAGTCCTCGAAAGAAATGTCCTTGCTAACCCAACACCCTCAATAGGCAATGTCCTAGGAACAGTACTCCGTACGTTACCCCGCCCCCTAGCCTTGTCCCACCACCACCACCACCACCACCACCACACACCACACTTACCCCAAGGAAACACTTCTAACCCAATATATACTAGGCCCCATCGGCGCGCCCCTCGAAAAAGGCGTCACAGGCCCCCTCGGCAATGCCGTCGGCGGCACGACGCGGCCCGCGTTTGGTCCGCTTATGGGCAACGAAGAGGAGAAGAGCGAGTATCTGGGTGGCAAGAACGTGGATAGCTATAACAAGCCGGAGAAGATTGCGGGAAAGGAACAGACGGGGCAGAATCCTTTGGGGCTGGATCAGACGGGGCGGTGGGGCTTTGAGGGAGAGGGAAAGAAAGAGTGAGTGAGAGGGGGGGGGATGGGGTGTCACATCAAGATCGTATGTGTGTGATCGGATGATGAAATGAACGATGCGTCGATTGTATATGTGGGTATAATCTAGACGCTCTAGAACCGCACGCCGTGGACTAGCACTAGCTCAAATCAGCCAGCCCCGTGTTCTCTAAAACATCTCATCCATGCCACTCTCGCCTAGTAGTCCATTCTCGCCAAACGCTGTTGTTGTTGTTGTTGTTGTTGTTGTTGTTGCTGTTGCTGTTGCTGTTGTCGCCCCATGTACAATCCCCCTCCCCCGCATCTCCCTAAACGTATCCTCTAATCCCCCCCCGACCGTGTCTACACTATCACAGTACCCCTCCTCTTCCTCCTCTCCTACACCCATCCTAGTATTGCCTTCCTCCTCATCCATCCCACCACTCCCCTCACTCCCACTACCACTTAATCGTGGTACCGGTGTCCGTCCCGTCAGAATGTCATATAGACTGTCATCTGATTCCTCCTCCTCGCCCTCCCTCTCAAACCTTAAAATCTGATCCTTGCCATCAGGCCAAACGAGCACATGCGCTTGCTGATGAGCAAACAAGAAGGCTCGTTTCCTATCCACGGGCGTACACAACCAGGATGCAGTCCAGTGCGCGAGTGCCGCGCCCGCTGGCTTATTGATATGTGGTGACAAGTCGAGAATCGCTGGTGCGTGTTGTTGTGATGCAGATGCCGACGCCAACGCAGACGCCGTGTACAGATAAACAACGGGCACCTCGTGCTTGGTCTGGATAAGCAGTCTCGCAGGATCGCTCGGGTGCCAGGTCAACCCCTTGATTGGCGCATACTGCACCAATATACAGCTTGGTTTCATGCCCACCAAGTCCCACAACCACACCGTGCACGGCGTGCTGTCGTCTCTGCTCGCGCACAGGGTGCCGTCGGTGTTGAAGCTCAGAAGCCCGATGCCCTGCTTCATCAGGCCTGTTTCGTTCTTCTCTAGCAAGGGTTTCGGCGGCGTGACGGGTTGGTGCGTAAGCTCGAAACTACGGTTGCCCTGGCGGTCGACATGTTCGGTGTAGACAGGTGTGCTGGGGACGTGTATGACTGGCGTGTGGTCGAGGAACACGACAGGGGCGAAGGTGCGGGTGGACAGGATACGCACGCGGTTATCCCAGCCGCCGACTGCGAGGCGCTCGTTTCCGGGGAGCCATTCTACGGTTTTGATGCCCAGGCCGTGTACATGCCATTCGCTGCCGGCTTGTTCGGACGCTTCTTCTCGCGAAATGGTGCGGTACAAATGGCCGTCGGCGGTGTAGATGCACAGTTTGTAGCCCGCGGATGCAGCGTCCCAGATGGCAAGCCAGCGGCCGTCGCGACTCCACTTCAAGCCCGCGGCGTCGGTGGTGGGGAGTTCGATCTTACTCAAGACGGAATAGGTGCGTGGTGCGAGGAGCAGTAGCACGTCGGTTCCCGAGCTTCGACAGAGCAGTGCTAGGACGCCCCCTCCTCCTCTAACCCCTGGTAGCAGCCCTGCTCGTGAGCCATCGCAAGGCCGGTATCCCCACCCCCTGCCCTCTTTCCCAGAAAACTTGGGGTCTCTAATCTCGACCGCCCTGCCCGTCTTGAGACACCATACCTTCACACAAGCGCCAAAGTCGCTCCAAACCAGCACCTCGTCCTCATTCGCGCCAAACTCGACGTGGACGTTCTTGCCCAATCCGCCCGACCCATTGCTCACCACAGCGCTCCATTTCTCGTCCCGCAGATCATACACGCGCGTTGTGCCGTCGTCGGAGATGAGGAGGCGGTTCGAGGGCGGGAGGGGTTTGCGTGCGGAGCGGGTAGCTGAATGGCGGGGAGGTGTGAGGAGTCTGGGGCGTAAGGTCGTAGTCGTTGTCGCTGCCGTAGACGTCGAGGACGGTCCCGATGTTGCGGATAGCAGCTCGGCACTGGCAGGTGGTGACCATGCGATTCTCACACTGCGCATATGATGACTTGACGGCACCGCTATACTTCGCACCAGTCCAAAAGTACTCAGACATCGTATCTGCAGGCGCGCGCCATTGAGGCATGCGACATGTGTTGCCGTCGGCGAAGGCACCGAGAGGGAAGTCGCTAGGTAGCCGTCATCAGTCTTGTCATAGTTTTGCAGAAGCGAACTCGTATTTACATTTAAATTTCGACGACACGTCTACACTATCCATCGTTTATGGTGCAGATAGAGGGCACGGCTATGTGGGGCATGTAAGAGCGTGGTGTTGATGCTGGGTAAACAACAGGCAGGGTGCGGAAATGGACCAATGGGCTCGCGAAGCGGCCGCAACGCGAAAAACGGAGCGTGAACATCTTCAGTAACGGGGACTTTGCCCATTTCTATCAAGCCTAACCGTAACAGCAGCGAGGGTATCGGTTTACACAATAAATCCAGAGTTCAACAAAAAACGCTCAACATTAGCACCAAAATTTCCTGGGTATACCCATCTTAGATGCAGGAGATCCAATCTGAAAGCCCCATCGTATACACAAATCGCGTAGATGGAGAAGTAAAAAAGTAAAATTTCCAGATCGCTTGCCGGCTTGCTAGATTCGTTCAATCCAATTCATTTCCATCATTGTTGTCATCATCGTTGTTGTTTTTCGAAGATGCTCATGTGCTGTACACGGGCGCCTTGCACAAAATGCTCTTACCCCGGATTTGCACCGCTACGCCGACAGCCATCCGCACGCGTGGTGGCGGAGACTCGTCCTTTGGCCCACTTGAGCTGCCAGGTGGGTTCTGCGTGAGGCTCTGCTGGCTTCCTCCTTGACCGAGAGATGATTCCCGCTTGCCAAGAGTGGTAGGAGCCGTCGTGGGTTTCTTCGAGGCGCCAAAGCCAAACATGCCGCGCTTTTTGTCATCTTTCGGGGTTTGACTGTTTTGTTGCTCCAGATCGGCAATGGACACGCCATCCTCGACCCTCGATGCGACGCTCCTTACAGAAGCTCTGTCGGCCTCATCCAATTCCATGATGGGGGCTGTCAAAGCAGGGATGCCAGATTCCATCTTCATAAACTCTGTTACGATGCCATGACCTGGTGGAAAGTACTCGATGTGCACTTCTCGACTTTCCAGTGGCATATGTTGAGCAACACTGATAGCTAGTTCGATGATCATAGGAACGCCTCCGTTGAGATCTGCAGGTGCAGGGTCGTTCAAGTACATCTGCAGAGACGCGAGAAGCTTCTCGTTAAGCGTATCGGTCAGTATCTGTCGATTGACCGCAGCCTGGGGTGCCTTCAGAGTATCGGCAAGACCTTCGAGCGTGGCCAACCGCCAGTTAATAATCTTGGCGGCGAGGGACTCTTCGTCCTCGGCACTATGGCAAGGTGGCGAGAACTTGCGGATGTTCGTTACAATCGACTGCAATTGCGTTGAAAAGCCAGGCTCCAGGTCCGGATGGAAGTATTTCTCGAATATGTTCTCTACGAGCCAGTGTGAGATGAAAGCTCGACCAACTGCCGTCATTTCCTGTTTGCCCGTCTCCACTGCTGTTCTGTTGACCACTGCTTGCAGCCATTGCGGTATAGACTTCCACTCTTTTCGAATAGAGAACGACAGTTGTGCGATTAGCCCATCTAGCCGGTTGAAGCGCGTCGCATATTCACTGTCGTCCCAAGATGTGCGGGAGAGGGACAGACGCTGGTTTGCCAAAGTATTTTGCAGCTGGTGTACTTGTGTTTGCTGCTCGAAGAAGTATCGCTTGACCTTTTGGTACTTCTCGCCTGCGATCTTGTTAGCTGCAGCCACATGTCCTGCACGGTGGTACACTCACGCAGAACTTCGTGCTCCTTCATCATCTTCTCAAGCTCCTCTTCCGTCATGTCAGTGGCAGACGAACGTGGCGGGGGCGTCGCCTGTCCCATGTCTGATAATTGTTGTCCCTGCTGGCCCTGCTTCTCACCGCGGTAGGGCTGGCCTTGCGAAGCTGTTGGTACGACGTTAGCGTCGAATGTTGCGAGGCCTGGCGACACAGGCTGTTGTCCGAGAGGCTGACCTTGAGCTGGAGGTTGTTGCAGGAACGAAGGATCGCGCGACGGTGCCCCTGGCTGCGGCTGGATGCCGTCGTTGACCTTTCTCATTGTATTCCTAGCATTGCTGGGGGCACTGGGAGCCATGTTGTCCTGCCCTTGCTGGGGAGGGGTCGTGTTCGGCGGGTGGAGATCAGACGGATGTGATTGCTTGTTCTTTTGTGCGTCGTAGGTTTGATAGGTCGGCGGCTGTACGATCTGAGGAAGCTGACGAGTAGCTTGGGGGTGTTGCAGTTCCGGTTGCTGCTGTTGCTGGAAATAATGAGCGTTGTGCTGGCCGTTCTGGGGCAGAGGGCTTGGCGCGTTCAGAGGGCTGAAGGCCTGATAATCGTGCGCGCCTTGCGGATGCTGGACGACGGGTTGATAGCTCTGATATCGCTGTGGCTGGGCTGGTTGCGGTGGTGGTTGCTGGAGACCTTGACTTTGGTGTTGGTCGGGGCTGTATTGGTCTACCCCACCATGGGTCGATGAGCTGCCCTCCTCGGTGCTTACTCTGCTAAGTGGGGCCCGACTGTACTGCTCCGGGTGCGGATGTGCAGCGAACTGCTGGGGTTGCTGGGGTTGCTGGGATTGCTGGGGGTTGGGCTGGTATTGGATGTCCTTGGGGGGCACTTGAGGCGTGTCGTGGTCGTCTTGCTGGAGGAAGGGGTCGAGGTTGTCTTCCTCGTGCTCGTTGGACGTAGGCAGATGCGGACTGGACCCCTGATGTTGAGGCCACTGCGGCGACGCGTGCAAGTGACTGTGTTCTTGCGACGGATAGTCCTGGGCCCGAGGATCGCTCTTCCTGACCGTCTGGCGTCTTCCTAAGCCGTTCTTCGGTGCCTGCTTCGCGTCCTCGTCCTTGTATCCTCGGACTCCGGCAGCAATGCGACTTCGCAGCGACTGCCTCTTCTGCTCCGGGGCGTAGAGCGCAGGCGACGGCTTGGGCTGGTGGGAGCCGCGACGAGCTAACTCGAGGCCGGGCGACGGCTGGGGAGGCCCGGGTTGTTGCGGGTAGTTCTGCGACGACTGACCAAGGGGAAAGTGCGCGCTCAGCCTGTGGCTCGTAATGCGCTGGGGAAATTCTTCCCTGTACTGTCTGTGAGGTGCATCGGCGGGTGTCTGCTGCTGCACGGGGGGTTGCTGCGTGTTTAGAGGCCCGGCCTGGTCGTGGACTGCCAGCGCTTGCTCGTCAGCCGCGCGATCGATTGGGCGCACAAACTCTTCCTTGCCAGACTGAACAGGCGACGGCTGCTCTGAGGACAACGTGTCGACGGAGTGGTGCGAACGATCCGACTTTGACCACGGGTATTTCTGAGGCATCGCAATGTTGGCAGCTCAAGCTCCGCCTGGACGCTGCACAATGGGAGATGGCGGGGCGCAGTGACGGCTTCCTTTGCTAAGAATAACAGGAGCGAGCAATTATCGCCCTAGGCATTGGTTGAGTCGCAAGAGGCGCGAGAACCCGAGAGAGGCAGCATTGCGCGCCGTCGGCCGGCTTTCTTCAAGTAAAATGCGTCGAGCTACATGCCCGTATTCCATCATCAGCCGCACGTGCAGGCCTGTCTGAGCAAATGGAAACACCGAGATAGCGAGACGAGGCCCTGTACAGCTAGGCACAGGAAGGAGCTGCTGATGTCGCGGCAGTGCTATATGCGTTGCTGCATTGGCAACCTGTCTGCACGCATAACATTACCACCATACTGTAACTGTGCCGTGAAAGTGCATTTACCAATTTGTTCGTTAGACTTTGTGGCCAATACTCCTGCACCTCAGCAACATAAGGCAGGAACAAACAATGTTAGATACACAAGACCGTATCCGCGCCATCGTACCCGGCGGATGGAACGCGCAACAGCAACGTCAAGTGGGGCACAGCAGTTAGCGTATCATACCGCATTTTGTACCCGAAGCCTTCAATTGGTTGTTCAGTGCAGTAGCAGTTGATGTAGCCTTGCATCAACGAGGGTGCGCGTGATCTAATAGACTGGGTTCAAGCTTTGTCTACTTTGGTGTATAGGTGAGCTCCGCTCCTTCGCATTCGGTCACTGGTGGTAGTTTGAATTTAATCAGGGTTATATCGTTGCGTGCTCTCTGAGCTAGTCCAGATCAAGTGTACACACTGACATGATCTGGCGAGATTATTTTCATGAAGGAAAATTGCAGCTTTGGTTACTATCAAGGGGCGTCTTCTCGTTTATGTTTCCTCAGCTCTCCGTCAAAAGTCAAGTTGCTATTCATAGTGTCTGACCTCTAACCGAATCCAGCCTAGACCAACCTCGCTTTGGTAACAATTCCCGCGCAACCTTGGAAAGTTTGCCAGCCTTCCACTTACACCACTCACACCATCCCAACGTGGGTTGACCTCAAGAAGCTCTCGACCAGCGAATTCATGGTTTTTGTGAGTGGTTGAAGCTGAAGCTTCGGGGCCTCCACACTTCCCCCAGCAACAGCAACGATATGAGTTTGAGTGCAGGACTTATCTGAACAGGATTTGGTATGCAGGTCAGAGCGGTCATGCACGCCTCTTCGATGCCTCGCAGGATAAGAATTGGAACTGGGCTGCAAGGAAAAACGTCAGCCCAGCAGCTCATCGAAAGTATGCTTTCGATAGCAGGCTACAATATTCGAAAATGAACGCGTGGCGTGAAGTGAATGGTTTGTTGCCTGGCTCTGAGAACTGCAAACAGGCATCTTGCAGCGTATAACCCAAGCCGCTTGTCACATTGTGTGGTGACGCTCCTATATCCGCCTTTTTTTGCGTCCCAAGAGCACCGCCTAAGCCTACGATCATCTTGATTTAGTTCTCATCTTCCTTGAAATTAATATTAGAGTCATGGCCAGTCGTAAGCCGTTCCCGTTCCTCGCCTTGCCCAAGGAGCTTCGTCTTCTGGTCTACGAGTTTCTTCCCATCAAAACGTCACACTGCAAAATCTTGACCGAACGCTACGCATTCATCAAATTCAACCCTCAGCACCTGGAGTACCTCGTCGAGGACGGGAAGAGATGGTCAATGTAATGTCCAGATGACTGGCCCGTGTACTCCATCATTGCTATCCGCAATACTATTCCCGGACTCTCCATCCTCGCAACCTGTCAACAAATTGCCTCAGAAGCCGGTGCTATTCTACACCCGATAATGCGGGCTACCAGCAACGCCCCAGCGCAGGTCATTCTCAATACCGTTGCGCTTGAAAGCTACGAACTACAAGCAATAATAGAGCGATTATCATATGCAACATGGGGGTCCTGCAAGAACACTCATCATCTCCTGAATCTATGGGCGTCATCTCGATCCCTTCATGTGGCTGTCCGCAACTCCTTCATCGACCGTGAGAACGCGGATATACAGCGCTGCGAAGCCAGGATGCAGATTCCGAAAGTGATTCTGAAGGACAAACTGTACCGGACTTTGCAGTGGGATTTAGCAAATTTGCTCATGCCTTTATGTGAAAACCACCCACATGGCCCACGCGCGGATTTTAACATGCAATTCTATATGACTCCGTTAACGGCGAATGGGGGAGATGCTTATCGCTCCTGCAAGAGAAAGAGAAGACACACCAGCGTTGACGATAGGTAGTGGTGGCATCATCGGGGTGGCGGAATGGACAGATGAGTGGGCGGAAGGCGCGAGGTACTAAAACACTACAGCACCACCTGAGATAGGGAATGTAGCGGGTTCAGCGTGAACATTGCGGGCTGAAGAATACTAACTAGAACACCACAAAGGTCTCTACGCTCTTGCTTCTGGCCTCCTATGCGCTTTGATAGACACACATATTACTGCGGCGTGATCTCAATCACGATGACGAAAATTACAGGCTAATGCCTCTAAATACATATCCTCGTAGCAAACAAGATGGACCATGAAAGCCGCATCTTCTATTGTCTTTTCCTTCTTCACTTTTTTTTGGGTCTCACCTTCGACTCACCTTCAACTCAAGTACCTTCACTGCTTCCTTCAAATCAAAAAAAAAGGACAAACTCCCACCTCACTCTCATTCGTCACCAGTTCTCGCACCTTCTCTTCCTCTCATCTTAAACGACGTTTTTCCACATCTACCCACATTTCCCCAGCCCAAACATCTCCTCTCAATAAGCAACAAAACAATGGCATCGCTCACCACCAGCTCCATACGCAGCAGCAGCAGAAGCAGCGACGTGCGGTGAGAGTGTTTTGGGCAAAAGCCGGAGCCGTGCTATTGGTCATTGCCGTGTTCCGGGTGATGGTGAGGGTGAGGATCAGTATGGATATTAGGCATGGTGCGGCGGATAAGAAAGAGGATTAGGATGTATGAGGGAAGGGGGAAAGTAATACGAGGGGTGGGGGAACAGCCGGTAGAGAGAGAGAGAGGGAGGGGGGAGGGAGAAAGACATGGCCTTACACACACGCCTAGAGCAAATCCCAGTTTCGACGAACGACGACCGACCGAGGAGCAAGGTTCTTTTGTCAAAATCAGTCAAAATGAGGTGCCCTTCTATCTAATTGTACATTGGTCATGTTCTCATGTTCGGTAAGCCGTCATGACCGCCTGCCTCGCGTATAGGCTCCTTGTGATGCCTATAGCCGCCTCGGCCCGTTTTTTCACCTTGAGCAACGCAATAATAAAGTCGGCAATTCCGCTTCCATTCCTCAACCGAAAATTCACCCTGGATACCTTCGCTGCCAAAAAACCCCCCGTAACATAGAAGCGCCGACTCCTAGAGAAATACTCGCCAACTCATTAAAAAGTTACGGGGAAGCCGCTAATTCCGCAAATCGCACCGCCCCAGCCGCGAAGCAAGGTCTGAGTAAGGTCAGCATACACACCAACGCATAGAGGGCTCAAAGACAATCCACTAACTTGCAGAAGCCTTATCGACCACTCTATCCGACTGTCGTATGAGGCCCGTGAAACGGCCAGTGCCGCCAGGAAGGAGGCCATCGAACTCAACTGCTCGGGCTGCTTCAGCATCTTCCCAGCCAGTGCCGAGGTTCCACCCGGCGTTGAGCGCAGCGAGCTCGGCATGATCGACCTCCTGTACAATCTCACCTAGGTGGGCCCACTTGCCGCTCAGCATTGCAGGTGCGAGGGCAATGTAGCGCCTTGTGAACATGGGTTTGCGGAGAGCGGTTGCCAGACCGTGGACAGCTTGAATGGCAGTCTGCTCAAAGGGTGCATATGGAAGATCAGCGTAGCCGCACGAGATGAACTCGACGGACTGCAGCGAGGTGACGCGCTCGCTGTCGGCTTGAGAGTGGTCGGACTCGAAGTCGGACAGGTTGGTGCCGGGCGAGATGAGGTCGATGATGTTCATCCAGGAGCCTTCACGAGGTTGTGCTTTGAGCGGTGGATCGGTCGGGTGGTTGTTTGCGGCTACTGCGGCAGGTACAGGTGCAGGTTGGTGACCTGCGGCTATCTGATGCTGTAGTTGTTGCACCTGCGCGGCTAGGTTCGTGACGTTGAGGATGTTGGCATGAGGCTGGGCCAGCTGGTTTTGTTGAGCCTGCACCGGAGGCTGCCCCTGCGCTGTAACTGGGAATTGTTGCAGGTTAGGATGCTGAAATTGTTGGATTTGCTGGTTTAGCTGTGTCTGGAGGGCTGTAATCTGAATCTGCTGCTGTATACCTGCGGCATTTACATGCAGCTGCAGCTGCTGTAGCTGGAGGTGAAGCGTGTGAAGGTAGATGTTCAGGATCTGTTGCTGATTGGGCACAAACTGTGCGTGGGCTCCACCACCTCCAGCCTGAACACCGCCATGGTTGTTCAGTGCATGCCAGAATGGGAGCAATCCAGCCATAGGCGGCACATTGTTCAAGACGGCTGCTTGCTGAACCACATGATTTGCATTCGCGTTAAGACGCAAAATGGCCGTAAGGGATACCGAGTCTAACACCAGTTCTTTAAGCTTGTGCGAGTCGTGAATTTGGACGAACTGCCGCAAAGCTGGTGGGGTGATCCAACAGTTCTTTAGTCTCAGTCGCTCTACATGAGGAAATTGTAAGAGAGACTCCCTCAGTCGGGCCATGTCGGTCTCAATAAGCGTTGCGGATGCAAAAGTAGCACCGTTGTCTGCACCAAGGCCCAATGCCATGACGGGAGCAGGAAATAACAACTTGTTCCGCGCATGGAGGCCTTCGGCACGCTCTCCGCCAGTAGTCCACCCGACTGTGAGGTTGCGAATTTTTGGCCGATGAGCAACGTGAGTGCAAAGGAGGTCATAGAATGAGCCCATGCCCTGCATAGGATTGACCTTTGGTGTGTCAACGAAACCAGCCTCATCTTTGTGGACGGTCCGCCATCCTGGAATCACCATCAGCGTGACATTACAGAGGTTTGGTAGAGCGTCCCAAAAGTCGGAGCGATTTAGCATCGGCAAGTAACGATCGGAAAGCCCTGGGATGTTCAATGTGTGGACAAGGCTGAATGTGGTCGGATTGTCGATAATGGAGAGCATATACGAAGACACGAATGCTCGCTGGGCCCATTCTGTCTCTAACAACCATTCTTTCTGTGCTTTGGTTAGGTTCGCGGGTATGATGGGGTTCATGAGTTGGACAGCATCGGATGGCAGGATCGTCGATGAGAACAGGACACCTGTGCCGGATGAAGACGGCGTCGACACAAATCGGTCTAATACGTAGGGGTCGTCAAATGAAGTAGGGATTGGGATGTCAGCGGTGTCGTGGGGAGTTGCTTCGTATATAAGTTGAGGGTCCAGGTAGGGCATGCCTGGCTGTACGTCTGCCAACATATTGGCTTCTTTCAGCTCGGATAGAGTACGCTGCCCATCCATTCTGTATAGCGTTGCCAATCTAACATCACTGCCGGCAGCCCGATGACATGCCTCGATATAGTTCCAAAGCTCTTGCTGAGCTTGCGCTCTGCGATCTGGAATAGCTTTGGTTGTGCCGAAGACGTGTGGAAGCCTGTGTAAGATGCGTGCACGAATAGACCGATCGGGGCCGTTCAACCATCCAAGGCCGCTATCAACAGAGAGTGCAAGTTCCCTGACCTTGGAAAGTTCTGAGAAGGCAATCTTCATTCGTGGTGTCTCGTCGGCAGCAGTTTCAAGACCAGCAACAGCATCGAATCGTCGGTACTCCTCAAATGGCCAATCATAGTTACCCCAGAAGCTCGTCTTGTTCTCCGTCTCAGACTTGACAGGTGGTGTCGAAAGTGAATCTTCGTTGATCTCAAAGCTCATGCCGTACTTCCGAATGTGTCTGCCAAATCCACGAAAGACGTCCAGACCATGACCATTGTACACCTCGTCGCCGTTAGCGTTTTTCCAGGAGTAGCCAAGCCTTTCGATCTTGGCTCGCTTTTTGCCTTTGAAGTCGGGCTTCGGTTCTGGTCCCAACATGCCGTAGATCTCCGTGTTGAAAGGCACGACGACTGTCTGGAAAATGACCTGCGAGACATTGTGGTTCAGCTCGCGGCTTACTAGGCGTAGGGCTTTGATGTCATCGCGATTGAGGTGATCAGCAATCAGCTCCACAAGCTCCACGGGCAGGTTCCACACAGGCCGACCAACAGGGGCATCCGGGAGAAACTCGTGAGGCTCGTCATGGCCTTGGGCTTTTGCGGCCTTCTTTCCCTTCTTCTTCGATGGACGTGGCTTCGGACTGGATTCAGGAAGGACATGCTTGCTTCTATCGAGGAGGAAGTATCGCGCCGGCAGCTTTGCTGAGCTCCGGCATTCGGGCCAAATGTCGTTCGCGTTGGGATTTAGAGTGGTATTGTTATAGAGCATCACAGCTACGGCACCCTTGTTGTGCAAGGTGCCGGTGATATCCTTCGCATCTGCACTCTCGAAGCGGTCCCGCGCACGCTTGGAATTGCCGGCCATGCTGCGGTGGAAGGAACTGAGAGGGGGGGCCGTTTCGTCGCGCGCTCTGCCCTGATGCCCAAGATAGCGTAAAGTTTGAGGGGGAGCAGTACCGTACTCTTCCCAGTCGTCGAAGTCTGACGGTGGCAGCATAGCGCGCCGCCAGGCCAGCATAGACAAGTCGTCGTCTTCGAAATCACTAGTAGCTTCCTCACCCAGAAAGCCGTATTCTTGTTCCAGGACAATGGCGAGCTCGTGCTCGTTTGGGTTTCCGAAGGGGATATCCCCGTCAGCGTAGCTCTGCCGTGTATTGCCCTGTGGAGTGTTGCCCTGCGAGGGAGAGCCAGCGGCTGAGCCTCCCCGGCGGCGACCACGTGAGGCCAAGTATTTCCCAAAACCGCGCCCGCGTGAGGATAAGCTTTCCGTTGCTGGCTGTTCTGGGGGCAGGGAAATGAAGTATGGATGGAGGGTGCCTTGGCCAGCGTTCGAACCGGCACTAGAGGCTTCTGGGCGCACTGGAGGACTGCCAGGTACAGGCTAAACGAGGCCAATCTGTCAATATGAGAGCAAAGAGACGAAGAAGACGAGCTCGGAGGCCAGTTGACGGCGGATATGTACGGTATCAGGACCGAGCTAGCGCATGTGGTTCGACGTACCTGTCCGGCAGCGTTAGCTGCGCTGTTGTTCGAACCCTCCTGGAACGAGCGTAATGTTCGCCGGCGGTGCACATACTGCTCCACGAGCAACGTTGACCTGCCATTGTCCGCCATGCTGTGTTGTCAGCCTATCAATGGGGGCTAGGCTAATAACCGAGCTATGCCTACGGGGTGCTGCGGAAGGCACGACGGGACACTGGGAATACGGTGTTAGCCTCATTCGTCAGGGACGCGCAGTGGACGCGGAAAGCAATGGTTGTGTAGGCGCGGAACAGCTTTGAATCCTGGTGTCGATCTCGGGATTGTCGACTGTGTTCAAAGAGAGCGTCCGTGTTGCCTGTAGGTGAGCTTGGACTTCTTTGAGCCGCAAACATGCCCCGCACGGCCTATGCACCATGTCATCCTTTGCGCATGTACCCCACCTCTCTGCACCCGCGCCACTCTCGTCGTCCTTCAGGAACTAGTGCTGCGGCCTCGATTTATTAGCTTGAGCTTCAACTTCATCGTAGGCCAAGTACGGAGCTCCGCAACTCCGCTTCTCCGCTTGGTCCTCCATAAGGCATAAACACCAAAGGGATCCCCAGCGCCCGAGTGATTACATCGAGGAGATACAACTACCACAATAAATATTCCCCAACGGCAGCCAGCACCTGCCTCAACATGGCATTTCACAACGCCCCATCACCTTTCCTGCTTCTTCCACGCGAGCTTCGGGATGAGATACTGGGGCATCTCACCTTGCCAGAATACGTCTATATTTCGAGTGCTACCAAAGATACGCATGACATGTATCTATCGCGTCGGGCTATTGAGGGAACCTACGTCGACACTCGCATCTTTTTGCCTTCTCATCCTCCTGCCAACATCCTCGTAACATGCAAGCAGCTGCGGCAGGAATGCCTCGAGCACCACGCCTATATGTTCAACGTCTCTTCTCCCTCTCTATCGAAAGACGCAGAAGAGAAGCCTATGAGCAATATCGTGGCCGAAAGACTCGGTGCCGAGTTTGCTGAAGAGGCAGAGCGGGCCTGCGACGACGGTACGCTGCGCATCACGGTGGAAGTGCAGCGGCCGCTTCGTGGTCCGCAAGGATACTTCGTCCCGGAACGCAACGAACTATCACCTCGTTTCCTTGCGCTACTGCCGCTCATGAACAAGACAAAAAAGATTAGATTCGCCATCTGGCCTGGGTACGACTGGTGGAATGGCGGCCCTCAGCCGTTGACTGACAAGTATGGAAACATCCGCCCCAATACTGATCAAGCCAAGAAGCCAGACGCGGTTTCAGCTGCCATCGGCAAGATCCTCGAGTGCCTCCCTCAAGTCGAGGAGCTAAGTGTCGACGTGCTCATGCAGGCATCTGACGGTGTCCGCTGGGACCTACCTGATGCGAAATGGGAGAATGTCCAACCGTGGTTGGATACTTCAGTCACGCCCAACGCGGGTCAAACCTTGAGGAAGGTGACCAGGAGACTCATAGGCTTCTGTAAAGTCTCGGAACCAGAGCCTTTCTACACTCAGCATGAGACACGCCAGGATTCGGGAAACGCGTGGAAGGTTGAGAGGAAGGGCGATATGGGCACAGCAAGTCGAAACATACCCCATTGTCTTCAAGTAGATCCTGCTTAACGTTTGTTTATCTAGCCTACATTATTATCGTTCTGCGATGCCGATAGCATGGAGTTCATCAAATCCTTGGCGATTCAGGAGTCTTTCATCCGCACCGACTAGTGCTGGAATCGCCCCGACACCCCCGGCAAGTCCCTACAAGCGTTCGGAAAAACTAGGCCTATGAATGACAGTGGTGCGGATATTTATATTGTCGTTCAATCAAGCTTCGGAGAAATGTTTCAGATGCGCAGAATGGCGTGTGGAGAACCCTGGCCATTTGCAAGGGGCCTCGGAACATTTCATGCAACTACTACACTACAGATTCGGAAGAAAGAATACTGTATGTCGCGTTTAGTACGGGCTTGAAGTTGATCAGTCTTTGGCTTGTTTTTTTCCATCGGTTATAACTTGGCCAAATGCAGGCACTTTTTTTTAAAATCCACCAATGTCTGTGCGATACGATCCACGTCTTTCAATGATCGACATCTCCAAGGACGGACCACGATATACCCAGGAAGAGGAGGTTTTACCCAATATGGAATAGCAGCTGCGACCACCTGTACACCCACACGTAGCGACTGAAGTGTATTATTGTTCCGGTTTCTCCGAGAGTACATCTCCCTCATCCACACTGGGAGGGACGTGCCTTAGTCAATTTACTTAAAGTCGTTCGAGCCTTCTCCTTCTCCCATCCAACCCACAGTTTCCATCGATCTCATCCTGTCTCATTCACCATGAGGCTTACCACCCTCCTCACCGCCACCGCGGCATCCCTCGCCCTCGCCGCCCCCACCCAAAAACGTGCAGACTATTGCGGTCAATGGGACAACACCATATCCGGCCCCTACACTGTCTACAACAACCTCTGGGGCCGCGGCGACGCCACCTCCGGCTCCCAATGCACGGGCGTCGATGGCCTCAAGGGTAGCACGCTCAAATGGCACACGTCCTGGTCCTGGACCGGCGGCGCCGGCCACGTCAAATCCTACGCCAACGTCGTGACTAAGATTAACCAGAAAGCGCTTTCAGCGATCAAGACGCTGCCGTCGACGTGGAGTTGGAGTTATGCTGGCGCGGATATTGTGGCGGATGTGTCGTATGATTTGTTCACGGGCTCGACGGCGACTGGGGCCGAGGAGTACGAGGTCATGATTTGGCTTGCTGGCTTGGGGGGCGCGGGCCCAATTAGTGCGACGGGACAGCCTGTTGCGACGGTTACGCTGGAGGGGCAGAGTTGGAAGTTGTATAATGGGAAGAATGGGCAGGTGTACGTTTCTTTTCCTTCCTCTCCATCTTCATCACCATCGTCATACGGCTTTATCAGTGGCTTGATCCGGATATGGCTAATGAAGGATGCAGCAATGTGTTCAGTTTCGTCGCAGAGAAGCAGGTCACAAACTTCAAGGGCGACCTCATGGTGTTTTTTTCATATCTCACGTCGAAGCAGGGTGTGCCCAAGACGCAGATCTTGCAGAGTGTGGGAGCGGGGACGGAGCCGTTTAGCGGGAGTAATGCGAAGCTGTCTGTGAGCGCGTATAGCTTGACGCAGACTTAGCAGTAGTCGGTTTTGGGAAATCGGGTTGAGGTTGTAGGGAGAAGCACATCACATCAGCAACTTACAGTCTCTTCACATCACCACGTCAATACCACCGTCCATCGTTCTCTTAACATATCCCTTTGGAAAAAACACACACAACGCACTTTACTACTGCTACCCTCCTCGCTCTCCTAAGTGCTACCTTCGCCGTAGCCGCTCCTGCCGCGACCCAGAGCCCTAATTACAAGAACGACTGTAAGAAGTATTGGGACTTCAAATGGAAAAATGAAAATTGGAAGAAGAGTGGGAAACTCTTCTACTTCGACGTCGAGTACGTGTTAAAGCCACATACAACAAAATCATCGCCAACTCCGGTGGCCCCGATGAGCGACGCACCTCGTATGGCAGCGTGAAGGCCCCCTTTTCCGTCGGTATTAATATAGGCTGATGGGTTTCATGTGAGGAAGTTTATTGATAACCTTAGGGGTTTGTTTACGGATTCGCATACTGTGGCGTTTACGGCTGGGGCCTGTTCGCGAACGACTTTGGCGAATAGGCGATGGGAGGGGATACTTGGGTAGGTTGATGGTTGTCTGCACATGCTTCATTCATTCAATTATTTTGGTTTAGTGTTAGGACAGTATATTGCGCTTTGCTTCCACACTTATATAGTTGTGTTGTTATAGGTTGGGACGCTGTCGCTATTGTCGATATCTACTGGAAACGAATTTATGTATTAGTATCACGCGCTTCACCGCAAACTCCTGCACTGCACCACAGTATCGGATACTGGTACCGATGCGTGGACCCTGAATGACTTCGATTTGATGTCAAGCAGTGGCGCGATGATATAGCTTCGCGATGCACACATCAACCTCATCTATGCACAGAACACTACGCATTTCCAAAGTTCAAAGCCCTCATACGAAGCTTCTTTACAGCCCTTCAAAATTAACCAAAGCTCAACAGCTTTGGAGCTTTCTCCAACATGAGCCAGAACCCCGAATCCGTTGCCAACCAGGGCGAGTTTGCTGGACATGTGAGGCCTGACGAGCCGCTCATGAGCAGTGGTGTAGGTAATTCGCCTTTTTCTTCTCCAAGATGTCTCCACAGACCCTGTGAGCTTCTCAAACCATTGTGGTTGTGGTTGATGTGGGGAGGGCAAAGAGAGTAGGTGAGATGAAATGGTGATAGTTTTCAGTGTCAGGACTGGAAAGATAGGTTGGTGCCGCTGTCGCCACGGCTCGTCTGGTCCTTTGACACTGATGATAGAGGATGAATGTTGATTGCTTATAGTTGATGACTGACCGTTATGGTGCCCGACACCGTCTTCATGAGACATCTGTACACGACGCATACTCGAGCGCGCCCCTATTGCCGGACTTCTCTTTCTGTAGTGTTACGGCTCCCTCGACGCCATCTGCACTTTAGAATTGAGTAAGTATATTTGGGAGTCCGTACCAATCGACACTCAGTGGCCTCGCAGCCGTCCCGTGGCGTACATTTTCAGTAAGCAGGTGTCCGCCATCGGAAGTAAGAGCGTACGATTTTCCCATGCCAATGTGCGGAGGAAATGTCGGAGGGAACCAAAATATTGGCTCGAGTAGCAGATTATCGATAACAGCCGGCCATGACTCGCGTGAACTGTCATCCGCAAACCACAACATTGAAACCTCGAACTCAACATGCTCTATAGCTCCAACGCCCAGATTTCGAGCCTTAGAGGCCTTAACATCGCCGATACATGTGTCATGAACGTTTTCTGGAACAGTTACCGCAATGATGTCTGGAAGCTAGCAACAAACTGCGCCGAGCGCGCGGCCAAGAACCGAATGCAAGCCAGCCTGGGCATCGTCATGTGTTTGGAAGAAATGGGTATGGCCTTCCTATTTGCGCAAGGAGCTTGAGTTTAGTACGAGTTATCGAAAATATAGAGCTGGATTCTTATCGCATAGTGCTGGAGCCATAAAGCCGGTACGTCGCTCATAGCAATTGACGCCTCAGCCAGCTAACGCGACAATGCAGCTCCTCTCATCTGTCATCGCGGCCTCTACGGTCCTCGCCGGCAGCGTATCTGCCGTGAACTTTACTGGCGATGTCTTGAACGGGGTTCCGGTCATCCACGAACTCAATCTGGCGGACGTGCCGGCGCAAACTGTCTCGAAGTATTACCTCAGGGCCGGGGAACTCAATGGCGGACACCCCGTCCACATCCCTATAATGGTTGCGCGCGGGACACCGGAGAGTCTGGAGACTGGCATGAAGCTTTCGCTCTCAGCGGCTATTCACGGCGACGAGCTGAATCCTGTAAGGGTGGTACAGCGCATCTTTGAGCAGCTGCAGGGCCAGGTTGCGACGCTCAATGGCACGGGTATGGTACACTGCCACTCAAGTCACGCGTACTGCTAACGCATATTCAGTCATTGGCATACCCACAGTCAACCCAATGGGCATCTATCTGAACCAGCGAAATTATTTCACCGCAGGCGCAAGCGGCTTCTTCACCAACGTCAACCGCGTCTTTCCCGGGACTGCGGCTACCGAGGGAGGCAGTGGGCCTCAGCTCCTAGCCTACAACATATGGAACAACGTCTGGGGCAACACATCCCAGGTAGACGTTGGCATTGATCTCCGTAAGCTCATCACAGTCATTGTCTGCCACGCTCAACTAACTTTTCCTCTAGACACCCCCAGCTCAGGCGGAGAGACCTCGCTCTGGTGCTACTCCGACTTCCGCCTCCCCTACGTCGAGCGCCTCGCCAAACTCCTGCAACCCGACACCCTGAAGATTGACCCTGGCGAGCCGGGCTCCATTGAGACGACATTTATCGACTACAAGGTCCCTTCCATTACTGTGGAGATGGGCTTGGCCAAGGTCTGGAACAACAGCCTCATTGATCGCGTAGTTGATTTCGTGAACCGCGTCATGGTCGACCTCAACATCACCCCGTCAAACAGCACTGTTGAGCCCGATCTAAGCAAGGTGCACATCGTCAATACATTCCACGATACCTGGTCGCAGTACGGCGGCTTTGTCGAGCGGCTGGTGGGTGTTGACGAGCCGGTTACCAAGGGCCAGGCTATTGCCAATGTGCGGAACCCGTTCGGGGATATTCTTGAGACTTTGGTCTCGCCGGCTGATGGCAGGATGTTCCAGTCGCCAAGAGACCCGTCGATTGAGCCTGGTGGCAGTGTGGGGCAGATTGCGTATAACAGCACCGATCCGGAATGTGCGGATGGGTGTATCATTTCCGGACCGCAAAGAAGAAGATAAGACGTAATACTGATTCGATATCACAGAATATGTAGCTCCAAGCTCACGAACATGTATGCTATTAACAAATATTCCAGGACTCCTTCTACTCTTAAAAAGCAGGTTTCACTACCCTCCACTTCTCCTCTCATCCCCTCATATATAGCCCAGCAATCAATCTGCTCCTTTTTCTTTCTCTTTCTCTTGCATGTTTACCCTTCTTCCGCCCACTAATAACCCCTTCTCGGCTCCTAGTAGACCTCTGTCACTCGGTTTCCCCATCTTTCGATGTCTCTAGCCCCAATACCATGTGTGTCCCCGACCCTTTAGTATATCCACGTAATCCGCGACTTGCTCTTAACGTATCGGATGCGGCTTCAGAGTAGCGATATAGGGTGCGTAGGCTGAGGGCTGCTTCGGGTGCACATTGTCGTATGACTTTGAATTGCAGTTGTTGACGCGATGGCAGGGATTAGACCACCTGGGCAGGCGGAGCGCGGCTGATGCGGCTTTACCCTTTCGAGGGCGCTGTGACGAAGTGCTTCCCATGAGGAGGTTGAACCGGAATCTGTAGACCGCGCTAGTGGGTGACTGGCAGAGCAGATGAGACTGCCTAAGCGGGATCTCGTGGGACAATGTGTGTCGGAGAATAAGCTGCCCTGGGCAGTAGCTGCGCCGGGGGTCGGGAGAGACTGGAAGGGAACTTAGGGAAGAATCTGGGCACTGGTGGCATGGAGGGCTTGGACGAAATCGGGGGTCGAGGCGGATACTTGTGGTTGTATTGCTCAGTCTAGACGGTTCCGATATTGTGCTGCTGTTGGATGTTCTGCGACTGATCGACCTCCATCTTGCTCAGGGTGCTGTTCAGGGTGTCGATCTCTAACTTCATTGCCACAAGACCTTTCGCCAAGAACAGCCAATCGCCTTGCGTAACCTCAGTCTTTTTCACAAGGTGGACGTACTCGACGACTTTGGTGTCGTGGCATTGCTTCACCATGATAGTCTTTTCCTCGACAACCTCTAGCCTGTTCTCTGCGGCCCTGGACATCTAGGATTAGTGTAAAGACGCCGAAAGCACCCTCTCAGCTCGGAATAGAGTCTCAACTCGTCGTCATCGCTGTCGAGCGCGCCAATGTACTGGTCTTTGGTGATGAGCTGGTCGTGCAGACTTTGGATATATTTCGCTGTGGGGGTTTCGTTGTTGGCAGAGGATCATGAAACAGTTCAAGTACAAAGTCACGCACGAAACTGCCAGACCTTCATCACCGACATGTTGAGACTGTTGTAGGAATGGGATCTTGAGATGATTAGCCAGGAGACTATCGCTCAGGCGAGAGAGGGCTGAGCGCGTTGCCTGTGCGCGCTGCGACGTTGTTGCGGCAGAATCCGAGGGCGGATCGGACGAGGCCGAGAATTACCTCGTCGGCTGCGCAAGGGGCTTCGGATGCGTTTTCAGGGCCATATGTTTTTCGAAGCGACATTGCGGTTCGACAAGTGCCTGTCCGGTAAAGGCCAGGATATACGTCGTCCTCCGGGAACGTGTCTGCGGGATCAGAACTCTGCAGGAGTAATATACCAACGGTAGCGCAGCAATTACGCGGAAGGCAAAGACCACAACAGAGCTCGTCGTCTTCCTGAACCCGTCCATCGGGATCAGATCTCTTTAGGGTTGATATACCAGTAGTCCCCATTCCGGTGCAACAGAGACAAAGATTTAAAAACAACAGGTGCTGTCAGATCCGCCGCCCTTGACACGAAGACAGGCTCAGCCGCGACGGGCAGCTAGAGGAGGAATGGTTATTTCCGTGGACCGTGGTCAGTGTTACGGGACGCCTGGGGCTTGGGTGTATGAAGCAGGATTGGAAGAAGTGCTTCAAGTGCAGACGTAGCGTAGCGAGCGTGTAAACACTAGTTAAAACGGAATACGCTTCTTCACGGCGCAGAAATTCTCATGTTATTTCTTTTATAACTCGTGCTATGATACAATACAATCCTATCTCCGTGCGTGTATGATGCTCATGCATACCGCTGTTCACTGAAACATGCTAGACAGGTCCGAGAAGCCGGGGCGGGAGCACGACAAAGTCTCCCCACGAGGTGAAGAAGGTCTGTCCCATATCAGAAACACTGTCTCTGCGCTTGCCGCAGGAAACCTATTTCTTGGAGGCGGCCTTGGCAAGGTCGGCGAGAGCCTCGCTACGCTTGAACTTGGCATCCTGGATCGCGTCTACGGCATGTTAGTATGTGTTCAATAGATGGAAATTCAAAACATACTTGCATCAGCGTCGCTGCTGAAGTTGCCGGACCATGTGATAAAGGTATGTCCCGCGTGACTGCCGGAAGTGACAGGGTATGCGCGGATGGTGGAGACGACGGACGAGTACGAGGCCGCGGGCTGAGATGAGATGACGCTATATGTGATAAAGTGGTCGATTGACTGAGAATATATGTTAGTCTCGAAATTGGAATGATACGGCTGCTTGACATACCGAATGCTCTTCCTGCTTCACCTCAAGCACAGTGCCGTCCTTGAACGACCACTTGACAATGTCCGTCTCCTCCGACGCGCCCTTGACGAACTCGCTCTTCTCAAGCCTGGACCAGAACTTGCTGAAGTCCTGGAGCTTGATCAGGTGCCAGACATCGCTGAAGGGCGCCTCGATGACAGCCGACTCGCTGACCGAGGTGGAAGTGGGGATGCTGCCGGACATGATGATTTGGGTGGTGCAATTGGGTTCGTTGTGATTGGTTTCGGGATTGCAGAGTATTGGATGGGTGGAAGAATTGGCGTTGATGGGTACAAGTAGAGAAGAAGTTTGGTGGGGTGACAGTGTTTGTGCAAACCTATGGCGTCATGGCAACCAATTGGAAGCCGTGACAGCTGCAGTTGCCCCTCCCCCGCATCGAGCTTGCTGCAAAATCTCTCGACACCATCTTTTACATGTCGCAACATTTCATACGCATCTCTTCACGAGTGCCTAACGCCTTTGATGTTGCTACTATTTTTTTTTTAAGATTTTGATGTTATGCCATTTCGCACACGTCCGCAAGCGCCTACACGGATATCGCACGTTTGATGTATAATGAAGCCTACACAAACGGTGATTCTTTGATTCGTATGTCATCTGCTCCAGTTCATCCTCTCTCTATTGTCTCATTCTACTGCGTCCTGAGTTATGAATGTGCATAATTCTCGCCCCTTCCATTCCACGTCAATTCGCCCCCCAAAACTGCACACGGGAGAAAAACAACTCCACCTGTCTTCTTCACATGTCCGACATAAGTACCACCTCTCTTCGCAGTCAAGATGAAACTCATCCAATCACATTGCCGTCGCCACCGCCACCGCCACACCGGAGGAAATCAATCCCCGATCTGCCCGACCGCCATCATCGATTCGCTCTACACCTAGACGCGCAACACCCTCTTGCCTATTCACTCTGAGGCCTAGACACACTCTAGAGACGCGACACAGCAGCCTGCGGTTCGTGACTCTTCTGGTATATTCTGCACGATTCTCATAATCTCCAGCAACCACGCGCGATTGGCTATCTGACGGCGATGGCGCCTTTTGCAGTCATGATGGCTGCGTGGCGAGTAAAGCAAAGAGGGGTGCACATACGTACGCTTGCACGCGCGACCTGATGCCTGGAGCTGTTTGCGTTGTATAAGTTGCTCGAAAATGTAGGCTGTGATGTTTTATCTTCTTTCACATAATCGACTTCCATCTACTATCTACATATTACATCTCTTGGCAAATCATCACGATGCCTTCAGTTACCTACATGAACCAGTCCGCTCCCTTTTGGGACTTCATTGCTAGTCTGGAGCAGCAAGGCCCACAGCAACCATCTTTCGCCCAGAACCGCAACGACGAGCCCGAGAACGAACACGAGCAAGGCGAGGGTCACGAAGATCCTGCGCATCCATTCGGTCCCTGGGGATGGGGTCAGCAGTTCTTCGGCGGCGGCAGGGGAATGCCTTATCGTGGATCTCCCCCACATGGACGCCCCCACCATCAGCATGAGGGGGCTGCTGGCGAGCAGAACAAGGAGAAGAACACTGAGAATGACGCCGGCCAGGACGACGACAACAATGGCGAAGGCCCATCTGGAAATCCAGACCCCGACAATGAAGGCCACCCATACGGCCGAGGCCACCACGGCCGCTGCTGCGGAGGACGTCGAGGTCGTTGCGGCGCTGGTGCTCGAGGAGGATTCAGCCCTCGCCACGGTCCAGGACCTCATCACGAGCAACACCACGGCGGTCGTCGCGGAGGCTGGGGTCCTTGGGGACGCGGTGGGCATTTGGGTGGTATGGGTCGAGGACCCTTTGGCTTCGGCGGCAACTCCTTCGATCCCTCCACCCTCGTTGTACAACTCTGGAACCAGTTCAACGACTCCCACCCCAGCAACACCAACGACAGTCCTACCAAGCCTACTGAGCCGACTGATCACACCCCGGACACCGACATCTTCGACACCGAGTCTGCCTACGTCGTTCACGTCTCGCTCCCCGGCGCGAAGAAGGAAGACGTCGGTGTGAACTGGGACGCTGAGAAGGGTGAGCTTTCTATTGCTGGTGTGGTGTACCGTCCCGGCGACGAGGAGTTCTTGAAGACACTGGCGATGAACGAGAGGAAGGTCGGGCCGTTCGAGAGGAAGATCCGTCTAGGCACCCGCGCCAGCCCCGCGCACATTGACGCCGACGGCATCACTGCGAAGCTGGAGGAGGGCGTGTTGAGGGTCGAGGTGCCAAAGCTGGATGCTGGGTATGTCGAGATCCGCAAGGTGGATATCGAGTAGGGGTTTGGAGACTGGGACTGGGGTGTAGTCGAGGGTTGGGTAGTGAGGGGTTCAGCTGGATTAAGGGAAGTTGTGAGATAAAAGGTATTACTCGTGTTGTAGGTATCGAATCTTGGTGTTTTTTCAACGAGGCTTGAATGTGTGAGCTTTCAGAACGATATAACGCACGTCTCGAGTTCAGGTAGTCTTCGCATGCATTGTGTTGTGATTCTGTTGTCGACGTTTCAAGGCGTGTCGGATGCGATGCCATTGTCGGTGCACGGTCACGTGCGGATCATGAAACTCAGGGTTCAGCCTGGCAGGCAACGGCGCATCGTCTCGGACCATCAGCAAACATCACGTCGGCCATGCCCCACGCGTCAAAGCACCTTCTCTAAGACACCATCCGCTCATCGAGTCGCCAACCTCTTCTCGCACTGCCGTACGTCACTCCGGGTCGTGCGCGTCTTTGCGCTTGCCCGCTGCACGGCTTCAGTCGGCTCTACTTCCCCACGTATTATCGCAACACCACGACGAACGGCCATGTCGGGCGCCATCGCAGTCGCGCGCCCACCGCAGCCGCCCCGCCTGCGCCGCGAGTCTCAGCGGCCGGGCATTGTGCGCAACATGACGCGGCCGCCGAATGCGGAAGACGAGAGCGTGAAGCAGGACACCAAGCGCTATGGTAGGCCGCGGCCCAGGGCATGAGCTGCGCTGCAACAGCTAACACGGCGCGCAGTCTACACGCAGCCGGACATCCTGGCCCGACACCAGGGCAAGCCACCGTCGCTGCGCGTGTACCTGCACCCGAAGCACTTCCGCATAAACGACTCGCAGGAGACGCTCTCCTATGCCTCGCCCATGCGCGAGCTGCTGCAGGCCATCAAGGACAAGGTCGTGCCCCACAACATGGTCGAGGACCTCTACGACATCGGTACGCCCTGGTACGACAACTGCCTCATCGTCGAGGTGCACGACTACCGCTCGGGCGCCGTCAAGCCCCGCGACGACACCAACAGCACCGGCGACGGCGGCAAGAGCGCCTTCTCGGTCCACAACTACAACAGCTTCATCACACCCTCGCCCTTCGCGCCCTTCCCCGCGAACACGCCCGCCGCCAAGCCCGCCAAGCCCGCCGCCGACGCCCCGGACAAGGACAGCGACGCCAAGGAGAACAAGGAGAACATGCCCGCCCCCGGCCAGGCCGGCGCCGCGCACCCCAAGCCGGCCCTGGGCAAGGTCGTGACCGTCGTGCTCTTCCCGACGCCGCAGTCGCAGCTGGCCGACATGCAGCTGCTGGCAACGACGCCCGTGCCCGACATGGCCGCCCTCAAGCGCATGCAGGCCCAGGGCCGCGCTGCCGGTATGCCGCCCACACCACTGACGGCCGTCCCGCCTACGCCTACGTTCCCGATCGGCCCCAGTCCGAAGCGCCAGAAGACCATCATCGACGACAGCAACGTGCACGAGTTCGAAGCCGAGGTCCTGAACGCCACCTGCCCCAAGCTGTATCTGGAGCCGACCAAAAGCCTCGCCGAGTCGCTCGCGCTCATGGACTACATCACACACCCCAACAACAAGAACCCCGCGCCTGCGCGGAAGACGCGCAAGAGGACCACGGCCGAACTGGCCGCCGACGACGCCGCCGCGCAGGACCTGCAACGCTTTATGCTGGCAGGCGACGAGCACCAGGCAACCATGGCCTCAGCCGCAACCGGTAATGACGAAGGCGCGGCGCGCGGCGACCCCAACACGCAGACCTTTTCCCGCTTCAAGACCATCGCCGGCATCCGGGCTGCCCACGAGGATGCCGATCGAAGGAAGAAGGAAGAAGACGCCCGTGTTGCCCAGGCCAAGCGCCAGGCGCAGATGGAGGCCGAGCTCCAGCGGAAGAGAGACCATGAGGCCAACCGGCAGCAGGCCGAAGTCGCAGAGCAGCGGCAGCAACTGCTCCGCCAGCAAGCACACCAGGCGCAATTGCAGCAGAACCAACTGCAGCAGAACGAGGCCCTGCGAGCCGCCACCGCAGCACAGCACCAGATGTCGAATGTGGCTGCGTCCCAGATTGCACCGACGCCGCAATCGACAACCCAGTCTCAATTCTCGCCCGTTGTGCGCCAGCAGACACCCATGACCGCAGCAGCAGCATCTCCGCGCGTAGGAGGCCAGACATCGCATCCAATGGGCGGCGCTCCAATGGCCATAACAGCATCGAACCACGCCATTGCCAGCCCGGCCCGACCTCCGTCGGCTGTTTCGCACCATCCAAACCAGATGGCCCGCTCCGTCAGTCAACAGCAGAACCTAAGTCGCACCGGCACACCGCAGATGGTTCAAGGAACACCTGTTATGAACCCTTCCATGCCAAATCGCAACATGACACCCACGCCGAGTCGCATGAACCAGACCAGCCCGTCCATGTCTATGCAAGGGCAAACGCCAATGATGATGCAGGTTCCACAGTCTGGCCAGAACAACATGACTCCTGAGGCTATGCACCAACTCCAGAATCAGCAGCGGATCCAGGCTCTTCGAATGCAGCAACTCCAGCAGGGCGCATCTCCAGGTAATCAGCAACTTCAGCAGATAGCCGTCCAGAAAGCCACACAGCATATCCAGGCACAAGGAGTGCCCCAAGGCCAGAATCCGCAACAATACCGCAATCACCTCGCTCAACAATACTTCCGCCAGTTACAGCAACAACAAGCCAACCAACAACAACAACAAGCCATGCAAAACATGTCACCTCAGGGCAATGGCCTACCGCCAAACGGTATGCCCCAACAAGGCATGTCTTTTGCTAACCTGAGCCTCCAACAGATGCGTCTGCAGTATCAACAGCGTCGGAACGCCGCGGCGCAGATGTACATCAACCAGAACCAGCCCATCCCGGCAAACGTCCAGCAGCAGCTCCAGCAAATGGATCTGACGATCAAGCAGCGCGAGCAGCGCGAACAGCAGCATGCGCAAATGCAGCACATGCAGAACGCGGGCATGGGAGGCCAGATGCAAGGCGCCCAAATAAACGTAAACGGAATGCAAAACGGCGCGCAGGGTAACGCGGCGCAGATGCAGCAGTACCAACAAATGCTCCAGCAACAGCGCCTACAACAGGCGAATACGCAGCAGCAGCGTATGGTGGCTATGCGGCAACAAGCAATGGCGAACGGTGCGCAATTGCCCCCGGGCATGATGGGCAATATGCAGGGCATGACCATGGCGCAGATTAATCAGATGCAAGGCATGCAGGGCATTCAAGGTGTGAATGGCATGAATATGGCGCAGATGGGTCAGATGGGCCAGATGCAGGGTGCTGGTATCCAAGGGGCGCAGATGAATGGCATGCAGGTTAATGGCATGGGTATGGGGCAGCTTAGTCAGCAGCAGATGCAACAGATGATGATGATGCGGCAGGCGCAGCAGCAGGCGCAGAGGATGGGCCAACCGGGTCAACCACAACAAGGTGGGGGAGGAGAGATGGGGTGGAGTGGTGTTTAGGGGGTGCTACTTCATGGCTTGTGTCCTGTCTTGCTTTTTGATGGTGTTTTGCGTGGTGTTTTGGTGCTGTTACAGGGGTTGTGACCGATGTGTTTTCGGTCGGAGTACAGCTGGGAAAAGTTAGTTTTTCCAAGATACCCCCGGAATTGGGATGATCCTAGTTAACGCTTGCGTTGGGTGTTTGGAAAGGGCAGGTGTTTGCAACTTGCATTTGCAAATGAGTTATTGTAATAATGGCAATGTATGTATGTACACGTTGCTTGCTGTGCACAACTGTGCTTCGTCTTGGCATCTTCGAATCGTTGATGCTGTGGCGTCTGAACCTGTATGTTTTCGCAGAAAAATAAAATGTTCATGCCATGGCACTCAAAGTATACTTTGAATACTTTAGAGAACCAGCCGTTTAGGCTTCCGCGAGCTTAGGCACGAACAACACCGCGGGGAATCGGTTTCTTTGCCTGTCCCGTGTGGCCGCGGGACCATGTGATAGCGTGGAGTGGAGATGGTTTGTGCGTCGCGCTAAAACGCAACTTGCCTAACGGTCTTCACACAAATCGGATTTCTTATTAATGGAAATGGCAAGCGTTACCTTATTAATTTGGTATAATAGACTCTTGAATACGATCGCCCTTCATTACCTTCCTTGAATTTTTTCCAGCGGTATAACTTTGTTTAACGCCTACCGCAGGGTTTCACCTACGGCATTAAGTGGATCGTAAGAGTGCTGTTAGTTAGTAAGATCCCATCGACAGCTATTAGAAGCTCTTTATTAGTTCTTCAAATACCCCTGCAGTTTCGCTCGTATGTAAGAACCTGTGGTACAACAGAAAATAACAGGGGGCTTTAAACAGCGAGAAAATGACGAGGAGCCCTGTAGAGCTAACCACAGCTGTAATGCAAGGCTTTACATACCCCTGTCATTTCCCCTCGTATGTGAGAAGTACCGTCGGCGCGTCGGTAGCTGAATGGAAACGACAGATCAGTTTCAAGCATCTTCTAGGGGACTGGGAGAGGGATATAGCAGCCTGAATCCTGAATCCCACTAGTATCCCATAAGTATAGCTAGTATTCTCTATAGGCAGCCTCTATTCGGAAGGGCCATTTTCATATTCGGAAGGTCTATTCTGAGATATACTCAGGGGCGTTCTAAGCAGTTCGCCCATGCATGCTGCCACAACAGCTCATAACTTTGGGGTAGTACCTTTAGAAGCGCCGTACCGACTTCTGGTAATTTTCCAATTTATATTTATTTATATTTATTGTGCGTGGTTGTGGTCAGTGGTGCAGTAGGAACTGCAGAGGTTGAGATGGGCGCTAGCGCCAGAGGTGCCGCACACAGCCCAGAACACCATACTTCTTCTACTGTACAGTAATATTTTAATATTGCTGCAGCTGGGCGTACTGCTCAGAACGCCTCTGAGTATATCTCAGAACAGACCTTCCGAATATGAAAATGGCCCTTCCAAATAGAGGCTGCTTTCTCTATAATCCTGGTGTTATCGCGGGCTAGGCACGATCGATACACCAAGACAAGATTGTGCTACCCAATTCCTCAGCTTGAATCCCTGCTGACTTTGCGGAGGCTCACATTACTTTTCTTGCTGGCCAAGGATCTACGAACTCGGTTGTAAGAGTTGCCACTAGAGCGGTCACCTATTCAAACAAAGCCCCCACATGGTCTTCCATACGGTCCTTAACGCAGGCTCCTCCTTGAATACCATCGCGAAGTGCGCCCGCGAGATCAATGGTCTTATGAGGGAAACCTTTCGTAAATCTGTTGTGCTTCACGCAACCACCCGCTTCTTCTACGAACACATCAAAGAATTGGCAGATATGAAAGACGACAGTCTGTGCTGGAGACGCAGCCTAGCCCTATGTCTCAGTGGGAAGATTACCAGTGTGTTGTAGCACCCCCTCTGGCAGGGCGCACAGTCCTCGACTCCAGACCTCGGAACTGCACTGCACTTGGCGGACATACAGTTGCAGGCCGTCTTTGAAGAAGGAGGGTTGAACCGAGGCAGTGATGATGTCAAGACATAGGACGCCCGATTCCAGCTCAAAACATGGCAATTCAGCGTTCGCAATCCCCTCGCTTCGCTCTTTTACACCCACACTGTCGAAGCCTTCAAGGCCATCAGCGACAGGCCTTCTAGTGCCATCTTCCGCCCCATCGTCGCGGCCTCCCAATCCACAGTTGCGAATACGGGACATGGCCATGAAAGCGCACCGACGCAACCGAGACACGAGGGAGATTTTATTCGGGCATAGAGGATGCAAGAAGAGCTCTTCCCGTCTAGCATGTCTTCGATTGAGCTCTTGCAATCTTGATGGGGCTGCACAGGCGATGGTGATCACAGAACGGGGTTTTCGAAGAGATTTTTTACACGATGTTTACGAGACTAAAGGTTCTTTACGGCGCAAATGGGGTTTCCTTATCTTCGCATCATGTCTTGAAAGAAACAGATCACGTTATGTGGGATTCACGATTGATTATATCTTTCGACTAGGCGTTCTCAACAGCGCCCTCATGGCATTTTGCAAACACTCTTAGTTGAATTTGTAGCCCAATTATGGCTGGAGAGTTGCTGTGGTTGGAGTATGGAGTGTATGGGAAACACATAACGTTAAAGCAAAACAATTTGGGTACTATTACGTGATTATATTGCGACAAGTCGCCGCGCCATCCTCAACCTCGTACACACCCTGAACCTGCCATAGTATAGCTACCAGCGGCTGCGGCGTACGCGTGCGAGGCTTCGACATAGATGTGTTGTGGCCGTGCTTCTTCGGTGTATTTTGAGAGTAGAGTGAAGTTGGTGCCTATGGTAGGCACTGGCGCATTCGCTACGACTGCTTGTCGGATGTAAAGACGGTGCCGTGCGGCTCGGACTCTTCGCCGCAGTATCGCCAGTGGGACATGTACATTTCTACCTTGGCTAAGGTGGCGCTCAGGTTGTGGATGGTGATGTAGTCACGTTGGAACGACCCGTTAGAAAGTGACCTTGAACTGGAGCATATTATCACAAACCAACCCGCGAAGTGCAGCCCTTGGCCGTTGCGCAGTGTTGGAGTTAGTTGCACAATTCTTCTTATGCATCTTCTTCAAGATCATCCATGAAGGCCGGAGCTCAACGAAAAGTAAAAAACTCGTACAAACTGTTGGCAGACACGCACCGGCACAGCGTTGACGGGTTCGAAATGAGGCAAGTTTCCTCAGTACAGGCAATATTTCTTGCAAGATGGTGGAGCGAGTTTTCCCAGTGTTTGAGGCAAGATTTCCTGTGGGGAAGGGGTATTGGGCGAGTTTCCCAGTGGTTGAGGTAATTTTCCTCTACGGAAGCGAAATTTCCTTCGGACTCACAACACTCACACATAAGATATTTAAGACGAATGTGAAGGAGTGTCATTGCGGAACTTTAAGAGAGACGCGAAGTGAGTGGGACAGGCATATTGATTAGCTATCAGGTATGTCCTAAATGTGCATCAGATCCCCCTTTAAGCCATGGTCGATACCCTTCATACAACTCTGGCCTCGCATTATCTTCCGAATACTTCGATTGCAACCATATCCATCCTCCGGTCAAACAGCACTCCCCATAACAGCTGACCGGGCACCCCTTCTCTTTCCTCATCTTCTTTTTCTCCTCTTTCTTACTTTCTCCTCCACTCGCTCCTCTCAGCTGCTCCTCTTCCCAATCCGAATCATCGGCCCAGCCCGAGAGTTCTTCCCACAGCAGAGGCTCAAGTGTATTTCCCTCTGCCTCCCTTTTTGCCATCTTTTCAACCTGACGAGCTAGCCGATCTTCTCGCTCCTTCTCTAGTGCTTTGCGCCTCCGGGAGTTTTGGAGATGGCAGTCTCGGCATACCATGCGTTTACAATATGTACAACAGAGCACACGCCGGATATGGCCGCCGCGCTTTTTGTGCTTGCATTTTTGACAGAAGCGGTATTGCGATGGCGCAAGTTGGATTGTCGAGAGGAAGGGTAATTCAGGTGCTTCCGCCATGGTAGGATTGGGTGTGATGGCGAGGTAAGATCGTGGGCTGGTTCCTGTGCAACTGGGGGTGATGGGGTAGTGTTTTTTGTCGATGTGGCGCTCTGAGCTTATGCGAGCGTGACCTTCGGGTAGACGCGGTCGTATGCAGTGTTTGATCCTCGTGCGTATATAGAGATTGTGAGTATGCGTAAAATATTAGAAGGGGAGTGGAGTGACTGTGAGTTAAGGTAAAAGATAGAGTTATATAGAGTAGACACGGCGACGTGTTGACGATCGCTGCACGCATGATCAAAGCAAACACTCCCATACGAATGGACGGTCATCATCACTTAGCGATACCAACGCTCAGCACTCCGATAGAAGAAGATCTTCACGACCATGAAAAGCGGTTCAATGTCCAAGAATTAGTGTGAGATGTTGCGATATGGCATGTGAAGATGCAGGATTTCCGCTGTCCATATATCCACCCATAGACCTATTCTTAGTTCCCTGTATACCTGTGTTCAGCACAATAATACAACATTGAGACCTATCTAAGCAATTCCCAAACGAACAATACCACATTTAACCCACTACCAACGACTTTCGACGATGTCGAACCACACAACCGCGCCAAATAACCTCACCAAATCATTTCCACAGCTTACACACACACCACAACGGTTCAACTAGTTCCAACAGGCTGGCAATGCTGCCAGTGTAACACACTGCATTCCAGCTGTCCAGTCAGCTAACGTAATTTTGCATGCAGCGTCTGTGGATGCAATCACAAGGTGTGCTGGCAGCGCCCAAACCACAAGCCCGGTGCAGCTCCGGCCGCTGCTACCTCATTAGGGTCATCGAAATGAAATGGGACGGGAAGGATAAGGTGAAATAAAAGGGGACAAGGGCGGAGACGAATGGTTGAATTCCTCTGTGGGAATTTTGTGACTGAGGGAGGGACTGGGGCTCAGAGCTGGGGGGCAGAGGCTAAGGCTGGGTATAGAATGGGAATAACAGAGGGGTTGGACGGTTCGGGCGGCTATTGGTATTCTTAGATCTAGGGCTATTTCACAGGCTTATATTTACTGGCGGGAAGATGTTTCGCTGCTCGAGTGTCAAGTTTGAAGGTTGTGGCTCGAGGATTTGTTCAGTGATTTGTATGACTTAATTATATCGAGATGCGAGGGATTGTAGACTCCAGGCTACATTAAGTTATATATGAAACAACAAACAAACGAATGCACAAAGGCTGCGTATATACGTGCTGCTGCGAGACCCTGAATTGTGAGGAGATGGAAGAGCATAGTTATTAGTGTACTCTCAACATCTGCCTATGCAGAGGGAGCGAACGCCGTCATTTTGATATTCATTGTGAATTTCTCAAACGTTCAAAGCTGTCCATGAAATTGGAGGTGATTTATATGCCGTTGAGTCAATACAATCATGTCGAATATCTGACTCTTGATAGCTGTGCGACCGCGAAGTGTCAACATGTGAATATGGTGTGTCCATAATATTTATAAGTAGCCACATCTTTGTCCCTGCAACACTGCATACACATTACCAGAACTACAGGATATGATCTACACGGCTTTCATACACCAAGAGTAACAGCGCACGTCGAACACATCACCAACAACTCCAATCACACCAATCAACACCGAACGCCCAAATCTAAACATCAACCCTGCCAAGCACGTCTCCTTAGCTCTTCGAGCCACCATGACCTGGTAATGCTGTTGTAAATCGCGACAGGGGCGCTGAGGTCTGAAAGGCAGATCGGGGACGAAATGCGAGAATGGCCATGAATTCAATAGCCTTACCCCCACATAGCTAAACGGCCCATCGATATTCAGTGCTGACGACACGACTGTCCCATCAAGGTACTCTACATAAAAGTACGCTCCGCCTAAGTACAGTCCTTCCAAACACATTTCCTCTAAGGCCCCTTATTCCACTTCATACGTTAGGCCCAGAATTTTTCCACCGCGAGGGTCTAGATAGCAAGATGGTCTTAACGACATGGAGCGGGAGCATGATAAGAGGCAGGAACCCATCTTGATTAGGTGGGCCAGATATCTTTTAAAAGAATAAGTGGATGACGGGAGAAGAGCAGTAAAGAAAAGTGTGTTATACGCGAAAGTTGCAGCTGGAGAAGTAATAGTGGGAATGCGAGACTTGGAAAGAGCTGTGTATGAGAAAGAATGGAAGATTTGTTGGAAATTTGATGCTTGGTGCCATTAGAATTGTGCTGCTTTCCGAACGGGTGTGGCTACACTCGCTCAAGTGTGTGATTTTTAAGACTTGATGGACGTTTAAATTGCGGCAGAATGAGTTGGAGAAGGCAGGACCTATTTATGTGCAATCCTTCAAGTAGCAAGTGTTCTTCGAATGACATTAACTTGACTCATTCTAGGTGTATCTGTTTCTGGCTGAAAATTATAGCATACGGGAGATTTGTGCGCCGGTAACCGCCAGGCTCAAAACCATCAGTAAGCGCGTCCTCTCAAGATTAGTGAAGTCCATCGTATAATTGAGCGACATGCGAGCCAGCAATATTACCACATCGTTCTTCTCGCTTCTACCTATTCTCCACCATCAGCGCAATAACTTTAGCAACTAGTCCCAGCCACTTCCTACAATACCACATACACTGAGCTGATCCTAAGCAACCAACACCTCCCTACCATTAGCAGAAAATCTAACTCAACTACCACCTGCCACCGTGCAGACATCCCGACAACACCATGAGCGGGTACTGCTGCGCCTGCGGCACCATCAACGCCGGCGACGGCGCAGCCCACAACGACCACACACGAGCATGATTCCATGCAAAAACTGCGACCACCGGTGCTGCTGGGACTGCGGTCCAGGTGCCACAAAGTCGAAAGTACAACTTACATACCCTCGCACCATGACGAGGGCACCAACGCCAGAACCGCAGAGGAAGGAGAAGAGTGCTGGGTCCTGTGTGGTACTATGAAGGGTTGCGACGGATGGAAGGAGATATTTGATGTACGTAGGGAAACTTAGCAATAGGAAGGGTAGATGAAGACAGATCGCGGGGAATTACAGGCTTTGGAAGAGCATAATATGGTCGTTGGGTGGCTAGCCTAAAGATGTGGCTTAAAAACTTCATACTTTGAATCGAAAGTAATCCCATCTCCTTTCCGGGTACGTACCTTACATCTCTGATGCACCTGACATTGATTCAGGGGCGAATGCAGTTCCAAAACTACAGAACAGCAGGGCCGCCTTAGAACGTGTGCTGAGCCGTTGAGCGTGCGTTCTCCCATCGATATAGTTACTCTATAACGCGCGTGGTTTAATCCCTTTATTTCGGTGTCACAGAATGCGTAGGTGCTAGACACTTATCAAAGTTTGCTCGTAAAATCGCGAGAAGAAGCAAGATGGCGCGCTAGGGTGACGCGATACATATAGATCGCTAGAGGTGAAGATCCTGCAAGTAGAGGCAGCAGTTTCCATGGATTGAGGAGGCGCAAACAATAGTTCTGGCAGTTGTATTTGTATGAGAGTTTGTGAGCTTATTTGTGAATTTCATATCGAAATGGTGTTGTGGAGAGCACAGACGTAGTAGTCATTGGAGATCGATGGCTGGGCTCGAAAAGGAATGACTCAACGGCTAGCTTCGGCCTCTACTTCTCACCCACGCGCACTCCTTGGCATGGTCATGCCATGTCTAGACATCAGGAGATCAACTGGCCCTTTTGTGCACTTTCCAAGAGCTCGCGGTCATACTGCGTAACGGTTTCATATCACGACACGTGCAGATCTTGTGTTGCCACGCGCGTTCATTCCTCAGGAGATTAGAATACCATCCGCACGTTCGCGACAGGTGGAGAGATGTAAGGAGAGCGATACGATTTATCGAGAGCTGCAAAGAGAAATTTGAGTATGGGAACACAGATGGGAACGCTGCTTAAGTATGCCTCATTCAATAGGAGAGTGCGACAAGACTCTTCACGCAAGAAAAGCGGTAAAGCTCTTGAGTTATCCACAGCTACACTAACCCTTCCTTATGCAGACACATAACCCACTATTATACTTCAAATATATCAGTTCCAAACGCTGCCAGACTCGCCATGCGACTCTACATCACACCTCTCCCTACAATCTTCGCCACCACCTATTACCAGCACACCTATGCCTTATAGTTCCCTGTCAGAATCGGCACGTCTATGAGACCCATCCATGTCTATAAGCCCAGCTCTCTGGGTTCTGATACTGACTCAAGCAGATGTGCAACGCGGAGTACTGCAGGAAGTGGGTCTCATCGTCGGTATTTCCACGCGCAGCGGGGCAACGGAAGGTTGGCATAAACGGATGTGCCGGAGCGAGGAGCGGTGTGTTTTCATCTGAGGAGCGGATCGCGTATTGGTCGAGGTAGCATGGGTGTATGCAGCTAGGATACTGAGGGCGGAGCGGGTGTCATATTCACGGGACTTCCGGATTCGTGACGGTGTTTGAGGACCATTACGATGGTTTAGGCCTGCTGGTGTTGCGGCGAAATCCTTCAAGTTATTTTGATCGACAGAGATGCCTGATTATTTGCACGACGTGACGACGATCCGAACGTGTTTTCCAGTATTGAAACCGCATCTTTGGCACGAAGTAGCCCTACAACAGCCCTATCATATGTACCCTCGCACCATGCCACGCGGTTGCAACACCCTACGTCTCAGCTCCACTCTTTCCCGAAAGCTCCGTGGGGTACGAATCGCAGAAACACGGCGTAGTTCATCCGGTTTCCGTGTATGTTTCCGTACAACTTTAACGTACGAAATAGTAACATCGTTAATGCAAAGTGAAGTCCAATGTTGGAAAATAATCAAGTCATTTAAGTAAGGATAAATGGACTGTGCGGGGGTATTTCCTATCCAATCGCCGCATCATCAGCACGAAAAAAGAAAACGAACGCTGTCGTGAATGGAACGACGTGAAGACCCAAGACTATGTCCCTCTTCCTACGTTGTGGTGCTGGTAGCGAGTGTATAAATAAAGGGTAGCCGGTGGACTAAGCCTTCATGTGTGTGCGGTCATCCGCGATGAGGTTAATTCTCAGTCGAACGTTCATGGCAATGGTAGCCTGCCGGCAAGCTCCACATACCGGGGCCATGTGTTGGTAAAGACGAGGTACTTTATGCTCTCGAACGCAGCATCGAAAATCTCCTCAGTAAAATCGCTTGGGACGATCGTCCTCGTGCTCGCCGTGGACGACATGGAGTTGTTCGAGTCGATACTCGCTGGCCGGCCCAATGTATCTTCCCACGGGCACACCACGTTATCTCTGGTGACCGGTGCCTTGACGTCGTTGGGGGTGTTGCTGCGCGGCATATACGGATCGAACTCGACGATCGCGAACATGTTTTGGAGCGTCTTGAAGATTTTGTATTCGATGTTGATTGGTGTTTCAGCTGTGAAGGGGTTGACGAGCGTGAAGTAGATGAGCGATGCTTCGTTATACATTTGGCGTCGTTGCGCCGTGGTTACGACCTTCAATGTGGACCACTTCTTCTTGAAGTTGCGCACTTCGCGGAGGAAGATGCAGTTCTCGGCTGTGAATTCGCGGGCGGCGGCCCAGGCGATGAGTGGTTCGATACTGTGCTGTATGCTGAATTCGAGGGCTTGCATTGATGTCTTGGACTTTAGCTCTTTGCTGTAGACCACGGCGGATGCCTTTTCCGATGTTAACGAATGGTGGGAAGTGAGCGATTCGGTCTCTGAGCTGGACGTGGGTCGCTCTTGAGGGTGCGATTTGAATGCGTCGCGGAGTGGGATGATGATCAGAACTTGTTGGCATACGACCAAGGATGGTATGAACCTGCACCGCATGGTCAGCAAAGTTAAAGAGCCTCGTCGTCGAGATGGGCCTTGGTGAGCTCGATGTTGACGTCTATGCCGTCTGTTCGAGAGCAAACGATAGAATGCAGAAAGAAAAAACACTTACCATCCAGCTGGTGCGAAATACTTGTTCATGTGCGAAATCTTGTCAATGCCTGAGTATGTGAATGCGATCCACAATGGCGTGCCGGGTAAGCTACCAGCAAAGTAAGCACAGGTGTGAACCAGCAATGTGAATGTACATACCCAGCGATGATCGCCAACCTCGTCTGCCACGCCCAGGAATGAACGTCCTTGACGTGCCTGATCTTCCATAATATCCAAGGTCCGACGACCATCGTCCAGAAGAGCTGTATGAAAATGGAAGGGAGCCTGTGACGATTAGCAGAAGTCAGGATGAGCGGTACACTTGACATACCATTCAACTCCCCTCCTGCACTCCATGTAGCCAACCGTTACTCCGAAGAAGCCGTATGCCTCGTGGAAGCGGCGCGAGCCAAAGAAAAGCATGAGTGCAGGTAAAAACTGCTATAATTAGTGACTGTCTCGGTATCCATTATTCACGCCGCTTACTGATGCTACTAATCCGCCCAGAGTACCAACGTAAACTTTGCTTGCTGCGTCGAGATCTATCCATGCTTCATAGAGACCGCGAGGCGTGTACGAAACCCGCTTCTTGCGAGCGCCTTCGAGGAAGTTGCGTGCGAGCCGGCGCTGGCTCTCGTAGGCCGTTAGTACTCTGGCATTGCAGGCTACGAAATGTTAGCAGGTGACAGGTGCTACTCTAGAAGATACGACTCACCCTGGAAGAACGCCATGCCAGAAGGTAGGAAAACAGACATGATCCAGAACTCGGCCGAGCACGGAAAGAGGCCGTTCCACGGATAGACCAACAGTACGAGGATAAGATAAATGTGTAGCATGGATATTGCTGCAAAGACGACCTTGATGTTCCGTATCCGTACACAAAAGGTCGCACGCTGTCGATATAGCAGGTAGAGCTCACCGGATAAGATGAACGTGTATGCTATGGCGACGACAAGATAGCCGATGCCCAGGGCGTCCATGTTGGGTCTGGTATCGCCATCCAGTGCTCGTGGGTTTAGAACTGGCGCCATCTTGACCATTGGGTGGAGTACTTAATGAGTGTGATTAATTCGACTGACAGGCGGGTTGAGGTGGTGAGGATTTTAATGGCAGGCTCCTTCTCTTTCTTAATCCAACGAATATGTGGGGACGTGTGGCGGAAGGAATGTAGTACCGAGAAGACGGGACAGGTCATGCAAAGGTCATATAAGCGAAAAGAACGGCTAACAGCGCTGCTAGGGAGTAGACACCAGGCCGATCTAAGAGTTCGATGGAGCAAGATACAAACTCGGCCCGCACATGGGCGGGGTCAGATATAGAGGGTAATGTGCGGGAGCAGACTGAGGGCCTGAGCAGCAAGGGAATGCGAGATCGAAGATGGTCGGATCCTCCTGATTTCAACGCTACTGTATGTTCCTAGTGTAACGGGAAGGGCGCGCATCACTTTACAGGGAAAGACGCGTGAATTGAGCGCCATGGTGGAGGGTGCTCAGGTGTGTCACAATGACCGCCATGGAAGCACAGGCTGCTACCTTGCCATACTGCTGTAATGCACAGTTATGCGGCAGCGCAGAGGGGTTACTGGGGCTACCTGAAATGGCCAACGTGCGCTATGTCGATGTGTGAAGGGCAGAGATGAAGTCGGGATGGGCGTTGTGAGTGGCGGGTGAGATCATGTGAGCGTGGGTCGCGTTATGGTGTGTGCCGCATGGTCGCATCTGAGGCCAAACGTCCGAGGTTTCAGCACACTACCAGGAACCTCAACACCAAGACGATTCACCGAGATGACACCCGCACTCGGATGCATACCGGGCACTACAGATGTCTAAAAACAATAGTGCCGCTTCTTTCCCTTGTGGCTCTGGCCTGACAGGCGTTGCTTTTGGCGGGCCGATTAACGCAGGTACCGACTTCAGCTCTAGCCTCCGCCATTCTAATGGCGCATTGCAGCGCCGTACGCGCCAGCGACTAACTACGACTATAGCAGTTGGTATATACAGGAAAGAACCATGCAGTGTCCTGGTTTCATTTTGGACATGTTGGCCGAGAGCAATCTCATGTCCCTGCGCTCGTTCGTCCCCGCAATTCCGCGTGTCGTGATTCTCGCCCTATTCCAAAGTCATGCACAGGTTTCATGTCAGGCCTTCTAGAAGTCCTGCTGCACTCCTGTCGCCGATGCGTCAACGTGTCTGCTAGCGCCTGGCTATCGGACACAGCATCTGCATTGAGATCCCCTCGCATACTGCAGCCTCTGCAGAAAGCAGCGGAAACCTGATCGACGACAGCCTGCTGATGTGGGGAACCATGCTGTGAGACACGAGCCCGATGTTCATCATAGCGGCAAGGTGCTCGACTTCCCAGACGTACCACCATGGACATCACCCTGAAAGAGCTATACCCTTTTAACGGAGGAGAATCGCGGATAGATGCCTAAAATTCGATGCGGCAGGTTTGACGAACGAGCAGGACCTCCGGCCCCGATCCTACAAACGTGATCCAAGTACGACGGGCGGCTGTCGAGGGCTTGCTATTGGTGCGACCAGTAGGCCCAATAAGTTCACGTTGAGAACATGTTATTTCATACCTCGCTGTAGATACCCGTCAACCCGGTTCATTCAACCGTTGATGTGTGACGGACTCTATAGCCATATTGAAGTTACGCTGTGCAGCAACCTCACTCCCCGGATCTCACGATGAGATCTTATCTCTTGTATAATGGCACGGCCCCACTGCTCGATCGACGATCGGCCCATCGACGATGTTTCTCACAATATACCCTGCGTTGCAGGGTTCAGTGAGGAGATTAAAAAGTTCTGCGCAAGCAATCACTTTGCAGCTCGAGCCACGGCGCTAAGACCGAACTGGTGTGATGATCCCATGTTTCGCCCAGGGTAGCTCTTCTTCTCTCGGCCGTTTTTGTCTACCGTCGATGCCATGCGGATATTGTATCATCCGCTCAACCACACGGGAAAAGTAATGTGGGGCAGACGATACGCAAGCTATCGGGGAAGCGGCTCTTCCGGCACAATGCCGTCGAGCAATTTTAGCAGTACGAGAGACATGTCTTCACCTATTGTTCGCAATTGTGATGACCGTACACTTGACAGTGCTGCGATAACATTGTTACTTGCTACTATCGTTCCAGCAACATCAAGCCACTCGCCTAGGGTTAATTCGCAGCCCAAGCCCTAGGCAGCTGGGCTCTGGCTAACTGTAGGAGGGATCTTCATCCATTACATTGCTCGCGAGTCTTATCGGAACAGAAGGGCAAATGTCAGGCTTTCAATCAATAAAGCGGTATGTTCTGACCTCCTGTGGTGTGACTGTGGGCTTCCATTCCTCTCTCGTTGGATGCGCAACGACATACTCGATGGAAGAATAAACAAGAGTGCATCGCCAAGTTAGCCGCCGATAAGCAGCGCATGTCACCTCCGAGCCAGATGCATAACACTTGTCAGTTTAATTGGAAGAAGTACAGCTACGGTACAATATGTACCATTCACTGTCATAGCTTGTGCAACAAGCACAGATACGAACTGCTACACGGCAGCTGTCTTCTCTACATGCGCCCCCGGTGTTAGGTCCAAAATGACATTTGAAATCGAAGATCGGAGTACATTGGGCGCATCTCCAGGGTATTTCTTAACAGGCGCAGGTTTGAAATGCGCGTCCAGATTGTATGTATAGAGCGGAATGGCTCTCAGAATTGGGTTTTCCTCTTGCTTCAGTGTTCGCAACATGAACGATTGCTGAACATGGCCAGCATCAATCACCACGAAGATAATGAGAAGAAACTGTCGCTTCAGATTGACGATGTTACCTCAAGGCACTGTAGCTGGGTAGTTGCGAATACCGACCCAGCGAACACTGCACTCGTGCGCAAATTAGGTATGATAATCATGCTATCGCTTTTCATCATGTACTTGCTGTACTTATGACTCACCTCACAGCACTGTCCCTCGTCCCGAAAACTGGCTTCCAATCACTGTCAGAAACAGATCTGATCAGAACGCGATTGCCAACGCACTGCTCAACGTCCTCCCGACGGATCCGGCACTAGTTCTGTTACAGACAAAAAAAGCCGATCTTCCTGCTGATGTAACAAGGGTAGAGTAAGTCGGGCCTGTAACAAGTTCGCTCGCAGGACAACACATGCACCCCTATCCTCTATGCCGGTTTTCTGTTCGCTCAAATCATCTCTAACATACTCATGTAATCAAGAATTTGCGGCCTTTCTCTGTATATGGCGATATATTGTGGGATATGGGGCTTTATGGCGGCCCTGACGGCGCTTATCAAGAACTACACTGGTCTGGTCTCGATCCGGTTTTTTATGGGCTTCTCCGAAACTTATGCTGGTAATACTTTCGCTGTCTCATTATCGGGTTTAATTGCCGCGGCAGTCTTTGCGAGGCCTGACAATAAGCTTGAGATTTATGGCTGGCAGTGGCTTTTCATGATAGAAGGGGTGGTTACGGTTGGTTTGCCGATTATTTGCATCTTCCTGCTACCTGATGAGCCGCTTACGACGCGCTAGCTAATACCCAAGCAACGACAACTGTGCATGATCAGATTCAGTGGGATACTGATGATCTCGAGCCTAGCAAATGAGCGCAAGCTGGCTTCATGAAAGCTTCTTGAGAACCAAAACTCCACTTGTTTGTATTCCTTCAAAGGTTTTACTTGAGCCCGACGCTATCCAACCAAATATGCGAACACAGGGTATTCTGGCACTCGAGGATTTGGCTAACCAAATGAATTTCTTCCTAACCGTATTCAAGTCCCTCGGCTTCAGCATTACTATGGTATCAGGCCTAGGTAGTGTACATTGTCAATGCATGACATGAGTATTTAGCTCAGCATTCTAAGCTCATTCTGTCAAAGTTACGGTACAAATTTCAGTACTTTGTGTGACCTCCCCTAGCATCATTCACTGCCTGACACCTATCCTATTTTAGTACAAAAATACAAAGGATCTAATGAAAGATTTTCTTATTCGAGGCCTAGTGGTAACCGGAGATCCCTCCGAAACGCACTGACAATGTACACTACCTAGGCCTGACACCATAGTACCGGTTAATCTGGCTCATAAGAGAAACCCCGAACCTGATTAGGACGGCTGTACACCTCTGCTAGTGGCTGAATTTGCTATTTCGTCTACTCATAGCCCACTTGTCAGCTTTTTATCCAATCAAGACCCTCTATTCACGTCCTAATTAGGTTCGAAGTTTCTCTCATAAGCCAGATTAACCAGTACTACCACTCTCGTTCTTACCGCGCCACCCTAGCTAGTCGCATCTGCGTCGATATCTCATCTGGTCAATCTAACGACGAAATCTGGCACATCACGATGATAAGGGGCATCGCCGTGGTTAGCTTCGCAATCAGCGCAAACACACTGAACATGGCCGCACGCTAGTTCGCCTCAAGCTCGTGTGTCCCTTCCGCACCTATCATCACACGCCCATTCACTAATCTCCTCTTAGGCGTTCACTCCGTCAACCCCGTTATTCTTGGCTGGGTATCCGGTGCGCTTGGCCAAATGACTGAGAAGAAAACCGTCTCGCTCTCCGTTTTGAACGTTGTTTCCATGGCGGGATCAATCTAAAACGTACTTGTACCCTTTGAGTGACGGGCGAAGTGCGGCATGGGCGCTGAAAGTATGGTTTAAGACTACACGTAGGCTGTTGGGGATGGATGATGTTAATGCTTTTTACGCTTACTGAGGGAAGCATGCGTTTTATGTTGGAAAATATCAGAGAGCGCGGCTGCAGACCAAATATTGAATAACTACGTCGAGTTTCGCAGCTTATGCTGAACTTAAATGAACGTATCGTGCACCCTGGATACATATGTTATACAATATGTTCGCTTTCTTCTATACAACAGACCCACGAAGTTTTCCAGAGCCCTTCATTGTCGCCACGCTCTAAGTTTCCTGAGGTGTTCTCGCTTAGTACTCTATGTGCCATGGTACTAGTATGTCATACACTGCTCAACCTTGGGTTACAGAATTTTTTAATACTACAAGACCTGCGCTTAACGAATTTCTAGGTTTGAGCACTTATCGTGAGTTTTTGGCCGATTTATATAAGATTTCCCACCTAACGCCCATGTTTTCTTCATACACATGCAAATATACCACACGCAATACCGCAAGACCATTCAGCTCAGCACATCATACAAATTTCACACACAGCTATTTCCAAAAAAAACCATCACACATCCACACGCCCTCCAATGCTGACTGGCCTATCCATACTCGAAGTCTGGAACGCAACTGCCGCCCTCCTTTCCCCTCCCCCTGGGAAAATTGTCCTCGAAGAACACACCTCCCGCGCTCTCACCGCACACTTCTGGTCCCCCAAGAAAAAACCGACCCTCCTCACCATCGTCGCCTTCTGCCAAATCTCTATGAACTTCAACGCAGCCGTATACTCCAACGCCGTCCCGCTCCTGAACAACGCCTTTAGGATAGACAATGCATAGCTGGATATGACGGCGTTCCTCATCCCGTATGCGGTAGGGTGCCAGTTGTAGGCGCCGTGGAGCGAGGAGGTTGGTCAGTGGCCGATCATGTAGGCCAGTCTGAGTTTGACGAATATAAATATACTGATTTGTGCCTTGGCGAATGACTTTGTGATGATGACTGGGGGGAGGATTCTGGGTGGATTATTGTCAGCCGGAAGTTCAGTGGCTATGGGTATGGTGGCTGATATGTTCGTTAAAGATGATCGGTAATACGCCGTTTTGTGGGCATCTCTCTTCTCCTGTCTCGGCGCCGTTATTGGAGGGATCGCTGGGGACCCGCTCCAAGAACACGTTTCTTGGAAGGGCATCTTCTGGGTCTAGCTGATTCTTGTTGTTGCGACGCAGGTGCTTCACTTGGTGATTGCGAAAGAGTCCCGGGCTACGGTTTTGCTCGATCGCGCGGCGAAGAAGCAGAGGAAGATGGGGAGAAGCAAAGTTTGGGGACCGAATGAGGGGAAGCGTTGGAAGGAAAGGTTCAATCTAAGAGAGATTGCCACGGCTATGTTGTGGCCGTTTCAGATGCTCATCACTGAGCCTATTGTCTTTTTTCTGTCGCTCTTGAGCGGTTTCGCGGATGCGCTCATCTTTGTCAGACATGGTGCTCTATGGTACTCCATGACCTTCTTTATGTTTGCTGCCTCAGGTATGTTTGCTACCTACGGTCCTCGACAATCATCCAGGTGTTTGTACCTGAAGTTCGGGTGCCCGAGTTTCCAGCATATATAGAGCTCTCACTCCCATAGTTAATACATCACGCTTTCCCCTCATGTTCTCGACTTGGTCCCATTGACAATCTTCTCCTTCTTCGAGAGCTACGGGTATATGTTCGAAAAATGGAAGTTCACGCCTATGAACATCTTGCTCGTTCTCGTCGCTCTGGCGGTCTCGTACGCCATCAGGTACTTTACGTTCTTCCCGGTCGCAGTAAGGGTGAGCATCTCCAACCGGAGGCGAGGCTCAAGCCGCTGCTTTACCACGTCTTCCTTCTTCTCATTGGACTGTTCATCTGCGCTTTCGTCGCTACGGGCCCGCCGCTACAATGGGCTGGTATCGTCGTAGCATCCGTCCTCGTCGGAATCGCAAATTTCGCCATCTAATACGAGAAGTATCTGACGAGGCGTCTTGCCGCATGGTACTGACGATGTTGGAGATTAATTAAGCAGCTCAACCGCATAGCGAGCGGCGTATGGCCACAGAGCTTTAGGTAGGTGCGGGCCTGCAATAAGCATGTTGCGAGACCGAGTCTCTGTCGTGCGGTTACTAGACTCTGCTACGCCGTTCTAGTGTGCTGTGTAGGGTGTGGATGTCTCAAAGACTGTGCCGCGTCGAGCTAGTTGGTTGCATGTGTCCTTGTTAATAAGCGTAGTGTCGTTGTCAAGATGACAGATGGCAACGCGTACGCCGTGCTGTGTCTCCATATTGTCAAGATAGCGGATGAATACTGCTTGGATGACTTGCTTCGATCCATCCAGTGTGCGCCATGGAGGGAGCTCCAAGAGCTCCATATAAACCCTGCTAGTACTGTTAAGGTAGCACTAGGCCCGTTGTAGCATAGTGGTGACGTTTTGGGTTCAGTAGCTGATCCGGGGTTTCTGGCACAAATATCAGAACTCTCACCTCATTTCATCTTTTGCTGTGTATACCCTAGCTTTCTACTACTACTAATCTACCCTGAAGCTATTTTGTCAATAGGACCAGAAATGGAACATGGGGAAATGCGTGAATCTATTGACTATGTGAACGAGAGCTCTATATATGCTAGGAACTCGGGCAATACACCCGAGGTAGCAAACATGTCGCATGTAGCAAACATACTGCAAGCGAACATGCCGCATGTAGCAAACATACTGTAAGCGAACATGCTGCATGTAGCAAACACACCTCGGACATGAACACCTAGAAGGCCATAGTGTATTGTGGCTGACATATTTTCCTAAGTTTTATTGCAGGGATGTGTTTGGACATCCCTTCAACAAGCTAGCACCAAACTCTTTAGTCACTATTTGAACTAGAACCATCTGTTCATTGTCCATTTGGCCACGGCCTGACTATCTATAAGGATGAAAAGTCTCAGCCTACCAAACTTGAGTCTGAACAAGTGCCAATACCCACAGAGTACTAGCAGACAAAC
>ML976030.1:161574-216010 GCA_010015635.1 Clathrospora elynae
TAATTGAATACATACATACATACATACATACATGAACACGTACTTGCTGGGATTCGATCTTCAGAGTGCGTCATCATCACGTAAGCGACATCAATCTTGGCCGGGGTACCTCCTTTGTCCTTGTTATCACCTCCACCATGTCATCAATAATGAATCCTTGGGCAGATCACCGAGATTTTGCGAAGCTAATATGTAGTCCCCATGATGCGAAGCCCATTGCTTCTCCCCATGTATGCGACTCTAAAATCTAGCCTTACCACTCACAAAACACCACGATGCCTCAGCCAAAGCCAAAGAATATCGTTATTGTAGGCGGCTCATTAGGTGGCCTTCTCACCGGTGTCGCATTAAAGCGCCTCCGCAAAGACCTCAACATCCGCATCTTCGAACGCAATCCCACACCGCTCCTCCAAGACCAAGGCGCTGGTGTCGTCGCAGGTCAGGATGTGCAGAAATTTTTCAAGACGCATGATCGGACGCAGACACCGCTGACGATTCCGAGCCACCAACGGCTGTATCTGGATAAGAGTGGTAATAAAATCGACCGAGAGAATACGGAGCAGCAGATGACGAGCTGGGATCTTCTGTATCATCTTTTGCGTAGCAACTATGATGGCACCGAGACCGAGTATGTAAATGTACCTAAGACTGAGGAAGGGGAAGGCATTACGTCCTATGAGTATGGGTGCACGATCACCGGTATTGAGGCTCCAAAGACCTCATCGTCATCTGAACTGAATTTCTCGGAGCCGGTCAAAGTCACAACCCAGCATCATTCTGGGGAGACATCTACAACAGAAGCAGACCTCGTCATCGCAGCCGACGGACCCAGCTCCAAAATACGCGCAGAGTATTTCCCAGACGTGAAGCGAGAGTACGTCGGTTATGTAGCATGGAGAGGCACAGTTCCCGAAACGCAGGTATCGCAAGTCGCCACCGATGTTTTTGTTGAGAAGTTCCCCTTCTACCATACCGAGGGTATGCAGATCTTGGCATATACTATCCCCGGCAAGAACGGAACTACCAAGCCCGGTGAGCGATTACTGAACTGGGTGTGGTACGTCAACTACAAGGAAGAGTCGCCTGAGCACGTTGAGCTCATGACGGACGGGGAGGGGAAGAGACATCATATCACGCTTCCTCCAGGCGGTATTACGGACGATGTCTGGGCACGACAGAAGAAGAAGGCGGAGGAAGTGTTACCGCCGCAATTCGCTGAACTGGTGAAAAAGACCGAGGTACCGTTTATACAAGCTATTACGGATGTCATCGCGCCATCTGCTGTGATGGATGGTGGCAGAGTTCTGCTACTCGGTGATGCCTTGGCGGGCTTTAGACCGCATACCGCTGCCAGTACGAACCAGGCTGCGCTGGATGCTATGAAGCTTGCTGCAGCGGTCGAACGGATCATCGAGGGAGGAGGAATGGAGGTGCTGAAAGTGTGGGAAGAGGAGGTTGTGCAGTATGCAAGGACGATGCAGAGTCATGGCGTGCAGATGGGGAATCGAAGTCAGTTTGGTGAGCATCCTATGCAGAGCTGATGAGACTGAAAATCAATATACTACATGGCAAGACGTTCTGACTATTATCATTATTGGATGACTCTGGAAGACTAAGTTAGCCCCTCAACTGCCCACCCTTTCCAAAACTCTGCGGGATGTGTCTGCATCATGCTTCACTCTAAATGATTAGCGATGACTCCTCTCATCGACAGTACGCACCTACTCTTTCTTAATCCTTCAATTGGGCTTACATCCAGTACGATGCTTTCTCTATGGTCTTTCGTTAGGTATTCACTCTCCACGTCGTCGTTCTCACCACTTGGGTTCACTCTTCGCGCCTTCCTCCTGATGCTCATTTTCACCAAAACAGCGCGTCGCCCCACTAAAATCTCTGCCCGCACCACGCTTTCGTTTGCACCTACTTGTGCATCTTCTCAATTGCGCAGCTGATTAGCTTCCCGCTGTCTGCTGGATCCGCCTCGTCTCACGTCTGTCACGATGTACGATCGACCAGCGGAACCAGAGACTCCCGACTACTATATTAACCTTGGCGTTAGCCCAGATGCAACCGAAGCCACCATGAAAGAATGCTTCAGCAAGCTCGCATTAGAGCACCATCCCGACAAGAAGGCGCCCGGTGACGTGATCGAATCAGCCGAATCTCGTAAGGTGAGTCACATGAGACATCACGTTCAGGAATAGAAGCTAATATACGTGGGTTAGGCGCTCGAAGGATTCGAGATTCTACGTGATGCAGATAAGAAGGCCGACTATGACGAGAAGCACCCACATGTCAGGCAAGAGTGGGAGAATTACCATCGCGCCGTTGCGAATTGGGAACGGCGCTCGGCAGCAGAGGCTGAGGCAGAAGCTGAGTATGCAAGAAGTAGACGCGCATTACATGAACAAGAACGGCTACGGAAGATCCTAGCCATGGGCAAGATAGAGAAAAAGCGACAAGCAGCCATGAAGCGCGAAGTCGAAACCCACGACAAGCTCACTCCAGGGTACTGGTCATCCACTGGATATAGGTGCCCTGGATGCATCGATCGCAGTTCCAGACAGCAATCCGAAAGGCGGAGCGGATACAAGAAGCCCACCCCGCAGGATTATACAGAGTACCTGCAAATGAAGGCCGATGGGGCCGAGCAACGTTCTCGAGAAGCGCGGCACGAACAGCAGGAGCGTGACGCTCGCGAACGCATGAAGAAAGAATAGGAGAAAGCGGACCATACCACGAAGGCTGAGTAGCCCAAGCGCGCCGCCAAAGCCAATTTCAAAGAACAACGCTCCAATGAAGCAGCGCGTGGAGCCCGAGAGCAGCAAGCGAAGGATGCGCAGATGCGCATGGCGAAGAACTAGGCCAAAGAGACGCACGCCAAATTTCTCAATGACATCCTTGATCGCGGAGAGAAATGCGGTATCCAAGAGGTTGACGTGGATATTGAATGGGTCAAGAAGAAAGGTGTTGCTAAGTGTCTGTTGTGCAACGAGGCTATTAAGTTCTACTCCTTCCGCTGTCCAGATGGTGGTGCAGTGGCTTGCAACCTGTGTAAGAGCAAGATGTGCCGCCTCACGCCTCCGAAGCCAGACGAGGAGCATATTGACGAGGGTGATGAGGGGCTTGAAGTTGTCGTCAAGTATATACTGGAGGATGATGAGAACAAGGAGAATGCGGGATAGATAGCATTGCTGTCATGAGCGACGGCGTGGTGCTTCAGACTGAACCCGACAATGCAGCATTCGAGCTCTGTGACGTAGTTCATAGCACCGTTAGTTAATAGATCATCTAAAAAAAATCGTAAGTTTGCTACTCAAGATCTTCCCAGTTGAACACTTCCTTCTTGATGACTCACACTCCACCCCTCGGCTCCATCTCATATCCGATACCTTATTTCAACACCCGTAATCTATGGGAAAAAACCTCACTTCCACCCCCGAGCGGACAGAGCAACGTGGTAGGGGAAAAGGTTGGCCGAAAGAGGCTGACAAGGAGGCTGGCCGACGAGGTCGGGAATAAGCCTCTTTCCCAACCCACCAAACGTTAGATATAGACGAATCTCCTAGCCAACCCGCCGTTCACATCTTAGGTTGCCTTGCCACCGGGTTCCGTTGTTGGCGGATCTATCCGCAGAGCCCTAATGCCGCCCTTATCCACACTGCCATATTTTGTACCATGGAACTCCATCGGCCTTCCGCGCAACTCTCATACTAGAGTCCGATCCGCTGGCGTACCGTTAATTTCTCTTCCGCTGCCAACCTCAGCTTGTCTGCTTCCACGCCAACTTCGCATCAGGGCCCCCAGCCATCGCGCCGGATTTCGGCAGCGGCCTACGTTCCATGGATGAAGAAAGGCGCTACACAGAGAGCCGCGACGAAAGCCTCGACGCTTCCGTGGACCCTAGAAGCAGTAGTCCCAGCCGCCTGGATTCCGAGGCTTGAGAAAGCAATTCGAAACGAGATTTTGTGACGCGCGAGAAGGAGTGGGATTTATGCATGTTGCTTCAGTAAGGTCACGCGGCAAGCAAACGAGCTCAGCAGTTTCGTCGGAGGTGTTGCAGAGTAACTCCATTAATGCACCATTATCATTACCCATAAGACTTTAAACCTCGTACGATGAGATGACCATAACCGAAATATGTCTCAATGAAAGTAGGATATCATATGGATAACGAAAGGAAAAGAACCACCCACCCAACGAGCTCTCTCATCCCACTGGTATTATAATCCAGAGTCACCGGGGATGAGAATGCCGTTAGGATAGAACTCCTTGTGATAGGCGCCCCAGTTCTTACACCCTTCTTGCATACCAGCGAAATTGTCTTGCGATTTGATCTCGTCTTTGCGCTCTAGGAACTGCACACCGAGACCGGCAGCGACGTGGAAAGGAATGTGGCAGTGCATAAGCCAGGCACCAGGGTTGTCAGACTCGAAGGCCAGGACAAGGTAGCCGAGCGCTGGGAGTGTCGCGGTGTCACGACGGATAGGATTATCGGTCTTGAGACGCGAGATGTCGCCGTTCCACACAGCGTTTTCTTGCTGATCAAGGACATAGAAGTCGTGGCCATGAAGGTGGATAGGGTGAGGCAGAGGAGGCGCAGTGGCGCTATCTTGTTGGATGACCCAGTATTGCCACTGCGAGTATGATTAGCTACGAGGTTTGTTGAGAAATGAGATAGAGGACAACATACTTTGTACTTCTGATCGACCTCGAACACGTGTCGGCCAACTGCATACGACGTGTTACCTTGAAGCTGACTTTGTAGCGTGGGTACATCCAGGTCAATTGACATCGGAACGCCGTTGACGAGCCATTGAACCAGACCGTTACCCTGCGACAGACCGCTGCTGTAGTTGGAGTTGAAGGCAAACGTCAACTCCTCGGGCATCTCTCGAGGAACGGTGGTCTTCTGGTAAGGAACAATGTTGCTTTCGTCATAACATCCTACCGGCAGCACCGAGCCCGTTGAATTGGGATCGCCGCTTCCAGCGCCAGCATACCTGAAGATGCTCCTGACGTTTTGCGCATTGACGTTGGGACCATCACATCTGCCACCGGTTCCGACGCGAAGCCAGTAGTTACCAACCTCCTCGGTTGCGTTGATGATGACTTCATAACGTTGACCTGAAAATCTGGTCAGTGAAACGTTGCGCAACGTCAATCATCGTGGCGTTTTCGTGGTTGGGGCGCACAAGCGCATGTTGTGGAAATGAATCGTGATAAACGGCTGAACTTACCGACAGCAATGACAAGGTTATCCGTTTCGAAGGGCTCGATAGGTGTGAAATCAGCCGAAATAACCTTCATCATATGTTTGTCGATGCCGAAATGTATAAAATTGTTGATGCCGGTGTTGGCGAGCCGCAGAAGATGCGTCTTTCCCGGGGTCAGGGTCGTCTCCGCATAGCTTCCACCCGCAGATGATGTCATCGTACCGTTAATGAGGATGTTATCTGCAGTCGGAGGCCCGGCGGCATGGAGAGCTGCAGCATTTACCGCAAATGTAGTGGCGTGAAACCAGTCGGAGAACGGCAATACCCCAAGATCTATGTCGTAGTCTGCTGTTGAAGGTCCTCTAATCACAATGGGGCCCACGAGACCATCGCCATATTGCACGGAATAATGCGAGTGGTACCACTGAATCGGTCAGTCACGTTCTCATCATCTGGCCCGCCACTTCTGAAACTTACGGTAGTGCCATACTGCGTCGCCTTGAAGCGGTATACTCTGGAGTCACCGGGTGCGATTGGGCACTCGGTGATACCGTTGACGCCGTCCATCTCGTTAGAACCGAGCTGCCTCATGCCATGCCAGTGTATCCCTGTGCCGTTATGCTGGAGGTTGTTGGTCACAATGATCTCAAGGTCATCGCCCCAATCAGCGACTATGGTCTAGTTAAATTTAGCAACCTGATCGTTAGGCATTTGATGTTCACACTTACCGGGCCTGGATATTGACCATTTACTAAAAGCATGGGCCGTTCAAACCCATCTGGGGCGCCAGTAGCGTTCGAGATGGTAAGGCGATACTTCAGAAGTCAGTACGGGTCAAGCACTCTTCTGTGATGCTGGCACTTACTTTCACAGTCTTTCCAGTGTTCGGCCATTCGAGATCCATATCGGTGTCGATGCTGAAACCGCCACTCCAACAGCCTCTTGATTGCGGTCCATGGCTACAGCCAGTTTGATAGCCCTGTCTCTTCTGCTGCCCACTCCAGATACCTGTCTTTTTCCATGGAACTTCCAGGGATTTGGGTGTGAGTGGTTGTGCGGGCACTGCAAAGGAAGCCACCGAGGGCAGGAATAGGCTCAGGAGGGTAGCTGTCTTCGCAATAGAGAGAACCATTATGGATTATGGGAGTATGGACGAAAGAGCGTAAAAGTAAACGACGAAGAAAGACCCCTAAAGGACAGGGCGAACGAGTGCAGATTACCTCAAATCTCCTGAAGTAAAAAAAATGCGGAGGCTGGTTGAGTCTGCATTTTAAGGGTATTGCGAGTGATTATATCCTCAGCATGGCACTTTGCCCTGCTTCACTAGTGGGCCGATGCCCAGCCCAAAAGGCGACCACTGCCAGCTATGCAGTTTCCACCACTAGGATGGTATGATCCTCGATGTAAAAAACGTCCTCGTCGGTGACAGTACCCAGGAGCGTCATGAGTAAGGAGCGCGGCACGCGAGCGGTACAGACTTCGGCCTAGTATGGTTGTCTGCATGGTCGGAGATAACTACATATCAGCCCTAGGCATATGGACGGACATTCTTGAGTGGTCAACCTTGCGTCAAGACTCGGTATTGCTTCGCGTTACACGGATGGATGCAGCTAGAGGTGCCGAACCTGGCTGCAGTCCTTGACCTGAGGAGAGTGGGCTAAAATCTCGGCAAAGGCCCAAATGCTGAGTCTTACATAGAGGCGGCCAGTTCAGCAGGCTGTGAAGCGGCAATGAGCGGCGATGCATCTCGGTTGCGCAAAGGGCGGGGCCCGTGAGGTGTAAATTGACATGTAGTTGTCTGGAGCAGATGCCGCTTTGGGTAGTCTGCAGATAGTGGCCCGAGAAATTCACGAGGCCAAGAGCCGTCTCCGAAGGCTGGGAAGACTTTGTGGCTGTCAAGCGAGTGGAGGGAGGTGAAGAAGCTCAAGCGAGCCGAGACGTTCTGTGCTATTTTGAATTGCGCTAAGCTGTGTTGGGACTTAGTGGCTTGGGGCGGTGTCGGAGTTTTGGAGGGGAGCCGGACATCATCCCGACACAACATCACCACATCGTCAATCTGACCTGTAAGAATCCGTCTTGGTCTGAAAACAGGTGAGTTGTTCCCAACTGAGCTCATTTTCTTGAGCGTGCCGTAGTACACCCATGCCGTTCGGTCCCAGAACCAAACTATCGAATGTACCGGAGCTGCACTGGCCGTCTTGAGGAAGCCACAAGCGCATCTGAAATGCTAAAACTCGAATAAGGTTGCGATCCTTCTACGTTGTCACGCTGAAATTATGCAAGATCGAAGGCACTGCGTTCTTAAATCAAGCAAGAAAGTCGAATGCCGGCTTTGACAGGTGCAGCTGTAGTAGATATCTTTCAGGCTGCTCCCGTCTAAGAACAGCAAATGCATAATACTGGCTATTGTAACTACGGGCCCGAAAGAGGCGCAGAGCTACAACACAGCCATCCCACGTTATAAATGCCAAGTGCTCGCCGTCATCGTCCACAACAGCGTCGATACCAAGCAAAAGGCCATGGCAGACAGCGAGCGGTCAACGTTGTTGTGTCAGATGCTGTAAGACAGTTTCCAGAGACCTAGGCAGGCCAGAACTGACAGCGAAGCACGCCACAATATTGAAGGAGTAAGGTGCGGCTGCTGACATACATACATGTGCTCAGCTCGCAAACCTTCGCGCCTGTTCCTCAGCCAGGAAATGCAGCCTTGTGACCATATTCACCGTAGCCTTTGCTGCTGCGCGTAAGATCTTGAGCCACGGCGCAGTGAGGAATGGCTTAATTAATTCTTCTCGGATAAGTCTGTGCAAAGAGAGCAACTCACGGCGGGTCCAGTTGTCATGTAGACAGAGAAATGCTCGAATACTTACTAGCTCTTTCTAGCCAATCGAAATCGTCGACTTCACAGGCGGATGGTCGGCTTCCACGATTTGAGGCGCACCACACATTCACCATCATAAGCGATAGCACGGTATCGCGACGTTCGAAAACGTTCACGTGTCGATTTGTCAGCGATATTTCAACGAAGAAGACCTTCTAGAAGATGCCTGCAGTCCTTAGATCGATGCTAATCTCCGGCTGCCACGGTGCGTCTTGGTATCATGGTAATACTCCGGGTATGGCGTTTAGCCAAAAGTACCGGAAAAAACATCGCGTGCCCAGACTTGAACGTCCGCACCAACGCCAGTCGATTGATCATGCATCCTGATATACACCATGCGTGTCGACTAGGTTGCGTCATAATCCGCTTTAGGGGAAGAGCCAGGGATAAGAGTGTGTGTGTGATAGATCAGTGACGCTCAGAGTATGTAGTTTGCGAGAAGGCTCTGAGCAGATGAGCTCTCCTGAGGGCCTTTGCCGAAGTTCATGACGAGTTCCTCGACAATAACAATACTGCCACTGCTGTTTTCCAAGTAGTCTTCCTGGGCTTGATCGAGCGTATCCGGTCTGCTAATGCGCTCGGAAGGTCACGCATGGTCGGGCAATAGATGGCTTATCGCCTTGATCTCCTGTATTCATCGGTAAATGACGATCTTCGACAAGGAAGTTTGCCATTTTCCCCTTCATATCGGAGTCACTACAGAAGCCGTTGTCGGTGGATACTGAAGCGAGACGTGTTACAGAGATTGACATCAGGGTATGTCACAAAGCATGCGTAATGCATATCTGGTCCTGCAAGCCTGTTGAAGCCGACAAATCGTGGTGGTGCAGCCACTACACGACTGAATCTGTCCGCGAACGGGGTGATCATATTGCGGGTGGCTGGTGAACTAAGAGATATTAACCCAGTGAATGTAAGATACACCGCCGCGCACGTGGCACCACATCGACGTTGAGGATCAAATGTCGTGTAAGTGCCAGCCCCTTGTGAACGTGCTGCCGGCATTCATTAACATGAGGCAGGTTAGGCGAGAAACGTTCGCCGGTGTATTCAAGTGGCTGTTGAATGTTGAGGGGTTGGAAAGGATGGCCATTGCTCCTCAGGTAATGCCGTGTAGCCATCGGGTACTACTTGCGCTGTCTGCGCGTAACGTGAACGCATGGCCGCCATGATGGCACTGTGGATAAGCGAGAAACGTTGCGGGTGTGGCTTCTGTTTTCGAGGTAACTTAGCCTCAAAACCTCATCTTGCTCAAACCACGCCGTCTCAACATGGGGTGAACACATGGCCACCACATTTGCACGGTCGAGGGGAAAATCGTTACGGGGGTGGCTGAAGCAATCGTAAGCATAACGCAAGTGTTTAAGAGGTTGGTTAGTTGTCTAGGTTATTGTAACGACTACCGTTTACCGAGTGACGCAACACTTCGCGTATATGCAGAGACTTGGCGGAAAAAGCAACACAACCTTGAAGTCATCACCTCCCCAACAAACGTATCCGGCGAACGTATCTCTCCAAATCGATCGTTCCATGGGCACCTGTTAGAAACCCGGTACCGCACGACTGGCGGTTAACCCTTCAATGTCCTCTCCATATTATCTTTTGAAAATCATCCAAACTCAGTTCCACGCCCCTTAGTTAGCCGTAATAGCCTCGATTTCAACATTCGAGATGTGCCCATACAAAATTAGCTGACCGAACACTGATGTACACTTCCAGAAATCAACATTCTATAAGCATTTCGAGCCAATTCTCGTTGCGATTCATTAACAACCCTCTTAGCGGTTCAATATTGCGTTCCGTATGGTTATCGTCCTCAAAAAAGACTGACCTCCAGCGGGTGTCTCGCAACGTGTAGTAGGAGTGGTAAAACGTCGTAGTCGCCGGGAGATACAACCGAACTTGATGCCAGCGTATGAGCGCTTAGCCTGTATTTATCAAGTTCAACGATGAAGTTTAGAGTGGTCGTGGACGCAGAGAGCGTTCTGAAGGCGTTTAAATACACACTAGAGTTTTGAATCGCTATGATGTGTCTGCTCAGCCACCACGGTCGAAATTCCTTCAGAATGGCGCTGCATACGTGCGTAAGTCTCAAGAGCGAGGCTTGAAATTCCCGGTTTGCGCTTACGACGCACGGGACGGAAGATAGAACGAGCTCGTATACGCGGTTTCGTAGCTCTGTCAGAATTTAGTGCTGGGAGACAACGGTAGGACCGAACTCATGGCAACTGCTCACCAGGAGGTAGCTTTAGGAATTGGAACGCATCCAAATGACGTGATGAAGATGGGGTCTACATGATGACTAAGAATTGTGGCTCGACCACATGTACATTGCGATCCTCAGCGAAGAGGTAACAAGAAAGAGCTTCCCTAAGCTCGCTGGCATGTTGGGCATTGAAGATACGAGGCCGCGAGAACAACGTATGATTTTGTGAAAAATTCCGCAGGGAAAGGATGCGATTTAAACCTGTGAGCATTCAGTCATTATACATCCACTTGTTTAGTATTGGCAACGTGGTACATATCATAGGTATGTCGCTACCGTAGAATATCTCCTCAACCAAGCATAATATCATGCCAAAATTCGTTCAGCAGCTGCATCAAGGGAAGAACCAGTTTGAACTAAAACCATTCAAATTCTGTTCGGTTCTCACACCCATCCAGGCCCTTACCGTCCACAATAGCGCGTGGCTCCCTAAATCCCATACATAGCCATCTAGCAACTGACCCACAAGTTCCCCCTCTCCAAACCCAGACACTGCACCCATTTTTTTCCTACGTTCGCACTCACATTCTGCCTGTATACACGCATTTCTCCATAGAGCTTGTAATCTCTCAGTGTCAATTGCACCAATACCCCACCCCGATGCTCGTCGAGGATGCGCACAGTAACATCCGAAAAAGCTTACAGTGCGATAATTCTGAGCCACCCTTTAGTATGAGTGGTGAAAATGTACGTCAATGACTCGAGCCACTGGCGTATTCTCCGGGACGCTTGGCTCCGTAGTGTGTAGCGACAAGGATTGGACGATTACGTAGAGGTCGGGGCGGTGAACGATCTGCTTAGGAGGGATAAGATATTGATCGCCCGACGACATCCCACTTCAATACCCAGTGTTAAACGCGTGATAGCAGAATCGAGGATGTACACCATCTTTCCATGACCGTTGCTTGGGAAGACTCTGGAGGTGAAACACCGCAGATATGCGTGCACAGCGCTCAGCAATACAACGTGCTTCCTCAGCCAATAAGGTCGAAACTAGCCCCAAATCTTCTGACAGAGTTTCGTGGGGCTGATGTATGGCGCTACAAGCCTGGATGATATTCCGCAAAAATGCCAGTTGTGGGCATCACACGAGGTAACTGTAGTCCACACCACTCTTTCAAGAGCGAATGGGTAGATGTGATTTCGCAGTTCTTTCAAGAGAGGTTAGTTAGTTGTTCAGAAAACCGGAGAAGTGGGAAGGTCTTGGGAGAACTTACCCGCTGGGAGCGAGAGGAATGGAAATGTGCCTTTGCGGTTCATTGCAGTGTTCGAGTGTCCGATTGAGGCAGTTATCTCTATCCTTCCTTTATTTATAAATGTATAGGAAACGTCGATGACATCGGTGGCATCGCAAAGTGGTCTTGAACCTACGTGCCTTCTGTGTGTCATCGCGATGCAGCTACTACCCACCAAGCTAGAATAATAATTCGCCTATGTCTTCACTATACGTAAGTGTAGAAATCCAGGAGAAACAAAGATAGAGTCTCCCATGGCAGTTGCGATGCTTGTTCGATTAATAAAATAAATCAGCTATCCCGTTCAGCGAACAGCACATTCGCCGTTGCAAATCTACCATACATGACTCGCACGGCGACATGATTCTCAGAGCAACAGCACAATCGCAGGTACTTACATAGATATTCGAAAAGCTGTCTACCGCGAGACACCGAAGCCAAGCCGTATTCCCGAGTGCGAGCAAGTATCTAGGTACATTAGGTAGTTCCGCTGTTCTGGGGTACTGGGATATCTGCGTGTCTTACAAGTAGTGGTGATAGAACTTGTACCTGCAGGAAGCGAGACGAATGCGAATGTGTTTTCGCGATTGTAGGTGGGCATAGGATGTTACATTGTGACTTTCGGCGATACAGGTTGGTTCTGCCGCTAAATTGTTTTGAAGCGGAAAAAATTGGTCCGGCGGCACCAAGTTGAGATGATGCTTGTGCTGTCACATTCATGGTAATCATGTAGCACTTGCACGTGCGAGGATTTCGCGACTTGAACCTTGGAAGTAAAACTTCAGTCGCGTGTGCAAGCCAGAATTGGGCTTGCCAGAGGGACATGACTGCCAAAACCTTGAAAGTCTGTTTGTGTGTATGTGTATGTGCTTCAGCAAAACAGCACGTTTTGTCGTTTCCAAAAATCTACAACACCATCTTAAACGCCGGATCACGATCATCGCCCCTGCCTTCGAATTCAGCGTACTTCCCACTCGCCTTATCCTTGTTAATCTTCCACACCCACGCAACATTGGCCGCGATTCTGCGCACACATTAGCCCCTTAGCCCTCAAAAAAACACCACTCACCTTGAAGGTCCAGGAGAGGGAGGGTTGAACTTACAGCACCCATGCCGCACAAAGCAAACCCAGCATGATACTATGGCTTTTATGAAAGTGCGGTCCCTCCTTCTTCTGATAAACAAAACTCGCTACAAAACCACCCGCATTTGCGATAGCAAGCTGCAGCGCGGAGGTGGTTGCGCGCTTGTAGTGGCCCGCGGAGTTGTTGCTGTTCCAACTCAATATGCAAGGTACGGTGGCATACATGCCTGTGGCCATTAGGAAAGTCATTGCGTACTGGACTTTTGGGTTTGTGGCCTGGGAGATGACGCCGTAGCCGATGATGGCGATGGGTAGAGTGCCGAGCATGACTGGGCCACGGAGCGCGAGACGGTCAGAAAGCAGGGCGACGCAAACGGTGAAGAATGCTGCGACTGCGTATGGAATGACGGTCCAGAGTTGCGCCTTATTGGGATCTTTGGCAAATCCGTTGTTGACAATCGTAGGTAGGAAGAGACCGAACGAGTACAGTCCAGAGAGAATGGCAAAATACGCTAAAGCGCTTAGCCAGACTTGCAGATTGAAAACGCCGCGTTTGACTTCTGCCCAGTCGAAGCGTTCGTGCACTGCGCTTTGCTCGCCGAGGCGGAAGCGGGCGTGTTCCTTTTCGTCGGAGGTAAGGAAACGGGAAGATTCGATATCATTCGGCAACAAAAAGGCGGAGCATATGCCGACGAGGACTGTGAGAAGGCCTTCGACAATGAAGATCCAGCGCCATCCTTCGAAACCACCTGCAGGGCCGATGGCGTTCAAGCCTCGAGCAAGGAGGCCTCCGAATGCACCACTGAGCGATGCCGCCGTGTAGAAGATACCGATGCGTAAAGCAAGTTCCTGCCTCCGGTAGAACTGTGAGAGGTAGAGTACCTAGTGAAGGGTGTTAGTCAGAGGTGCGAGGAATAAGTGAGGTGGCATACCATGCCTGGTAAAAGTCCTCCCTCAGCAACACCAAGCAGCGCTCTCACAGTGACAAACGACGCAAAGCTTGTCACAAAGCCAAGGCACATCGTCAAGACCCCCCAGACCGAGGTCAGTAGTGGTAGCCAAATCTTAGGCGACATCTTCTTGAGTACGAGATTCGACGGGAGTTCACTATCATCTAGTCAATAAATCGCGCAAAGGCCCAAGTGATCGAATGGTGACAAAGGGATTACATACCTCGCGATATACGTAGCGTAAAACACGCACAGTCCAATCGCATACTGATGATCATTGACATGAATACTCTTTTCCAGTCCAAGAATCTTTGCATTCCCAACATTCGTGCGGTCGATAAACGAACACAAAAAAAGCAGTGCGAGGACCGGTAATATCCTGTTACAACAATTAGCGAAACTTGCGAAAACCAAAGGGTTAGGTAAAACACATTACCGAACATCCATCTTAAACAGCACCCTCTTCCCCAACGTCCCATCCTCATCAACGAACCCCGCTTCTAACTCTTCACTCCCACTCCGCTCCTCCTCCTTATCGACGTGCATCTTATCGAGACTCATTGCTTTGCAGGTGGCAAGTCGTTTGTTGGAAAATCAAATCCCACTTCAAAGGATAATACGGAGAAGGAGCAGTGTAAACGTCTCGTCTCACAAACGGGAGATTATTGTCCCTCTTATTAACCCCCTCAGCCCTCGGTAGTATAGCTCATACGGATGCGGGAAAAGACAGGGTTCAACGAGTTAGCACATGAGCCTATCCCCGTGGGGAAGGCAGCACGACAGTAGCAGCAGATCATCCAAAGTGTTGATTGGATGAGTTACCCGGTCTTTACGGAGCGGTTGTACGAGCTTGTGCGAACTTGGAAATAGAGCAGCGACATTCTTGATATCAGCGCCAGCGGCCGCGACGTTTTACGGCATTTGTTCTGAATCCGAAAGTATGCCGGCGTGATGCTAGACGATGTGTGTTCGTGGCTCTTTTGCGTATGTGGGTTCACACTTGAATTCTCTGGGTGTTGCATAATGTTGAAGGTGTGGATTGCATGCCTGCTTGCACAAGCTTTTGTGACAAGAGACGGAGGGGCGACCAAGCAGTGCGAAGCTTTTCGCAACCCCGCTTATACCGGTAACCACTTGGCTAGGGTGGCAAAAACCCTCGGCTTGTTCCGTTGTTAATTGTGAGTGCAAAAAAGGTCACGATAAGTTTTACGGTGCATATTTGCGATGAAGATGTTCGGGCTCATGCGAAAGATTAGTTACCAAGCTATATACAACTTTCCGGCTTCCCCATGAAAGACTCTACTCCATAACCTTAACATCATCCGCAACCTCAAACTTCGCATCCGTCTTCGCTCTAACATCCTCTACACTAACTCCCGGCGCTATCTCCGTCAAAGTCAAAGTACCGTGTTTCCTATTAACCTCAAAGACACACAAATCCGTAATAATAGTGCTCACGCACTTTGCCCCAGTCAGCGGCAACTTGCACACCTGCACAATCTTACTACTTCCATCCTTGGCCACATGCTCGGTAGCAACCACGACTTTGGTCGCCTCAGGATTAGACACTAGATCCATGGCGCCGCCCATGCCCTTGAACACTTTACCAGGCACCATGTAGTTTGCCAAGTCGCCTGATGCGCTAACTTGAAGTGCGCCGAGGATAGACACGTCGACGTGGCCGCCGCGGATCATGCCAAAGGACTCTGCGCTGTCGAAGGTGGAGGCACCCGGGAGGAGAGTCACGGTTTCCTTTCCGGCGTTGATGATGTCCGGGTCGAGTTCTTCTTCTGTGGGATGCGGACCCATGCCTAGGATACCATTTTCGCTCTGTAGCCACACTTTTACGCCGGGGGGAACGAAGGATGCTGCAGCAGTTGGGATGCCGACGCCTAGGTTGACGTAGTATCCGTTTTTGAGCTCTTTTGCTGCGCGGCGCGCGATGCGGGTGCGGTGGTTGGCCGCTTCGTTTTTAGAGGAGTCTTTGCCGGATGATGTGGAGGGTGTCCGTAGCTTCTTGATCTCGATGTTCTTGGGGGCTGTGGAGGGGACGATGCGGTCGACGAAGATTCCGGGGAGGTCGATGTCGTTTGCGTCAAAGGTGCCGATTGGGACAATTTCTTCGGCTTCGACAATGGTTAGGCGTGCGGCTTTGGCCATTATGGGGCCGAAGGCTTTGGTGGTGTATCTGAAAGAGCCGTTAGCAGTCGTTTTTAATGTACCTTATAATACGGTGCTCACCTGAAGACACAGTTGCCGGCCTCATCGACTTTGTGTGCTCGGATGATAGCAACGTCGCCGGTCAACGCAGTCTCCATGAGAAATTTCTTGCCATTGAACTCTCTGACCTCCCTCTTCTGGCCAAAACCAACGGCTTTACCCTCCTTGTCGAACTTCGAGGGTATCTTCCCATCCTGTAGTAATGTGTTCACGGCCGTGGGCGTATAAAAGGCCGGAATACCCGCACCACCAGCTCTTATCCTTTCCGCGAGCGTACCTTGTGGACACAGCTCGATCTCGATACCTCCACTCAGGTATTGCTTCTCAAGCGCCTTGTTGTTCCCCAAGAAGCTTATGATAAGTTTCTTGACTTGCCCATTCTTCGTGAGATGGGCGAGACCTCCTACATCCTCAATACCGGCGTTGTTCGAGACAGCCGTCAACGAGTGTAGCGATTGTGGGCCGCGCTTCTGCATTGCTGCGATGAGCGTATCTGCGACACCGCACAGTCCGAAGCCTGCGCTGAGGACCGTGGATCCGGGTTGTAGGTCCGCGACTGCCTCGTCCGCATCTTTGAACACCTTTGACTTCGAGCGATCGATGATTGGGGCGAGTTCACTGATGCTTCGTCTTTGGTTCGTAAATTGCCATCGTGCTGGTAGCCCTCGCGCGACTCGTAATTGCGCGGGGATAGGTCGTCGAGAGCATAGTCGCGAAGGAAGAGCTGCGAGCAGCCGGTACGACGAAGGTAGCGTATCCATAACGAAGTCTCCAAGTGACAGCTGAAGGCCTTCGAGGAGGACGAGGAGGATCAAAGGCAATTAGTGGGTTGCTGAAGTGTTTCTGGCTCCACTATGACGGTTACGACACGCGCATATGCTCCTGGGAGTATAAGAGACAAGATGGAATCAAATTGTTCCCGACACCAGTTGATTGTGTTGCCGAAATTTCCGAACAACAACAAACCGTCGAGCACGCACAGAGCTTGGTCGTCATCATGATGCTGGAAAGATGGAGCTCCAAACGATGACGGAGATTGAAATAGAGCCGACGCTAAACGAGCCAGGGAGCGGGGTAGGTATATGCGGGATCCCTGAGTGCTCCTAGCGAGTCCCGAGGTTTGGCCATCCTTACAACCGACAGTTCAGTTCCAGCAACCCTGAATTGATACGACCGATTTCGAGCTTTTCAAATTTAGCTCTGAATTTCCCTCGATAACCATCACCATCTTAAGCGTAGTTGAAATCTGGCAAATTCATCCAATCCGTCCAGAGCGGATTACTATCATCCCATGGAAGATCCAACAGCGCCGTAGAGAACAAATCCGCGCTCGTAACCGTCTCATTGATTTCATTGTAGGACATGGCCGAGAAGTCGAGCGTATCAGGCCAGTAGCCGGACGATAACGGGTCTTGGCCTAGGTGATGGCTTGTAGACGGTACCAGCGTGCCATCTACGTTCGGGGAAGGCGAAATGAGCTCCGGTATCCCAATCGACGGCGTAGGATCCCTTGAAGGCATCCTCAGCGGTCTCTGATCGATATCCGGCGCCTGTTTCACCAGTACGCGTAGAAAGCGTCCGTAGACGACAGAAGCGCCGTTGCGGTGGGAAGGCGTACTACCAATCCTCTCCAGCACCGTCGCCGTATCCTCAATCAAGTGTCGCACACTCGGCGCCAGACTTTTCATATCACCCGGCTTCTCAGGTACGGGTACCGGCGCACTCAGCGCCAGTGCCACACTCGCCGCAAAGCAGATCATCGTTACTGTGTTGTTTGGCATAGATTTTAACCGCGATTCGCCTTGTATAGCGACGCGCATGACGTTGAGGGCGGAGGACAAGGCTGATTTGCGGAACGAGCGTTTGACTTCTGGCGGGGCGCTGGGGTGATTTAGCAGCATACTGTAGGTTGAAAGTCGTGTATGGGTGATGAGGATCTCGACGTAGGGGGGCAGAGTCTTGCTCTCTGGATCACTGATTACAGAGGGCCAGGCACGAGACCAGGCTTCGAAGAAACTCTCGATGGATTCGTCGATTTCCTGGGCGATTTTCGGGCCGGGGTTGACGGGACGGTAGGTATCGCATCGTGTGCGTACTTCTGTGAACAGGTCGTCGAGATCACGGCGCAGGACGGCCATGGATGCGAGGGGACCATCTTGGGCATCCGCGTACGTGTGGTAGTGCCATTTGTTGCTGTGCTGGATTAAGGAGGTTTTCGGGACGCAGTAGCTGCGGCCGCGTGCTAGACATACACCGCGTTCAAGCACGAAGAGGGCGATCCAGACGCGTTCTCTACGTCGGAGGAGACGTTGGCCCCATTCTGAGGTTGTTTCGACGTCTTCGAAACCGTCCATGGCCAATGCCTTTCGTGCGTGGAGACATTGGGCTTTTGGTATTTGCCTAATGAGCTCCTGATCGAAGGAGACAGACGGCGTGATGACCTTGTCCAGTGATAAATCCAGCGCGATGGACAAGGCGGTGGCCAGGTAAAGACTCGTGTCATCATCGCTTGCATGAGAACCTGAAGGCATCCAAGGTATACTAACCATGAATGCCAGCACAATCTCCACAGAGCTGAACTTCCGCACAATGATCTGCTCAGCCAGGAACCTGCGATGCAGGAGCAGTCTTTTAGCCAGAGAGGAGGTTTCTGGCAAGAAGATAGCTGTCATGGCTAATAAAGTCGTAAACAGGAAAGCTGACCGGGTGCGAACGAATGGCAGGGTGTGTACCAAGGGGTCGAGGCCCCAGCGGGTATGCGCCAGTTTCTTGTGGAAGCTTGATAGATATGAGTAAATGGTAACTAAGTTGAACATTGAGACTCACTACTGCAGAAGCATTTCTGCTTCATCTACAGTCACCAGTCCAACATCAATAGGATCCAATCCCGGGCCCTGATCTAAACTTGCCTTCATTGGCAAAAAGAAACGATGAACATCTAGGAAGGCACTCTGTTCGCTCCCGTTGAATCTGCCTTCTGGCGTGCCTGAGCTGTGGTGGTGGGACTGTGGAGTAGCGATTCGTAGATCTGAGGCGCGGGCGAGCAGTTGAAGCGGGTTCTCGACATCCTCAACAGCAAGTTGATCGTCACTTGAAGTGCGGGCGATGTCTTTTGCTGATAAACGACCGTGGCCATCCAGGGATGACTCTGTGGCGTGTTCCTGAGTAAATCCGTCCTCTCCTTGCGCCTCATCTAGAAGCTTTTGCAAGTGTTGCAATGTGCTTTGACTAGAAACATCATCCAACCTCCTCTTCTTGATGGCCTCTTCAACCTGATAGATAGCTTTCTCCAGGCCAGAGCGTTTACTAATATCTAATCAGCCAAACCAGTGCAATTAGGGACTGACACTCACTTCTTTACACCCTTCTGCCTACCAATGTGGAACTCGGGGATCACGCACTCCACCCCAACACTCTGACACCGCTCACAAATCGGCGCGCCTTCCTCGCGGCGACATTTGATCTTGCTTTTGCGGCAACTGAGGCATGCCGCTTGTTTGGTGTTCATACTTTGAACGCGCGACTTCAAGTTGCTATTGTGCAATATAGGCTGGATGACATTGGTATCGTATGATGCTACAGTTCGCGATCAGACTGGAAAATTTGTGAAGTCATCCAAGCCCACGTTTTCACACGACACCGGGGGTATTTTCAGGGGTTATCGAGAATTTATGCAATTTGCGTGTCAGTGAAGTTAAAGAAATCAGAACGCTGTTGCACATGTGGTGCATGCGGAAGAAGGTTAAGTTGCAAGACGCTAGCCTGTTATGATCTAGTATGGACACTGAGCTCGAGAAATAGAAAGAGCTCCTAAGTTACCATGCACTCCTTTATTATACATTGTGCCCTCGAACAGTCAACTGTCTTTATGGAAGGCATGGGCGTCTAAACGAATGCCTCACACGTTGTAGTTGACGGTATACCCTTGCAACATAATAATCAAGACCTTAGCAAGATAGCAAGGAATTGCACAGTATCGATCAGGCCTCTTTGCGCGAGCTTACAAGTCGATCGCAAGGTTTATTGATTAGTAAACTGAGATGAAGAACTGAAAATGGAGTATTAAAATAGGCCCCTGGGATTTCTACAGCCTGCTCTCGTTTTGGCGTAACCGCACTACACCCTACATCAGGTCAGTATATTCATGACTAGCTTGTGGATATTGCTTACCTCTTGCACGCAACTCGCAATCAGCGTACCATCCTGGGTATACATCTTCTGGTACACGAGCCCACGCCCATCGCCCGACCATGGCGTCTCCATCTCGGTGAAGATCCACTCGTCGGCCCGAAAGCTTCGAGGGTTGTGGAAATGTATGGTGTGATCCAGACTGACCATCATACCAATCTCTGGCGGCGCATCCTTCGATATGTCTTCACCGTTCTTGATGCGGCGTATGTGCTGGATGTCTGCTTCGTCGACGAACTCCTGGCGCTTCAGCTCGGCGTCGTCCATCGCAAGCAGCTTCTTCAGCACATCTTCGTCGATGCTCGACTTCGCATTGCTCTTGCGTTGTGTGGAGTACCGCCATAGCTTGTGAGCGCGTGCGATGGTGCCGATGAAGTAGCTGTCGGACATGTAGGCGATGGCGGAGAGGTGTGCTTCGTGGCCGCCAGCAGGGGATATTGTGCCGCGTGCTTTCACCCACTGTCGGCACTTCTTGATGTGAGGTTGGTCCGAGTCATCTGGAAATGGTTAGTCTGAGTATTGGAGGCTGACATGTGAAGGTCTCACCATTCTCAATTGCCATCCTCTGACTCTGAAACGGACTCCTGACGTCAGAGTGCAACTCCATATCATCCTTGCCCTCAACCGGCCCTGGTACGTCTGGCATTGGGTGTGCGTGCTCGACCTTTTGCTGACCTCCGCTGTTCTGCCGCACGAAGCTCATTGTGGTAGTGAAGATGACCTTGCCCCTCTGCCGCGCCTGGACCGTCCTCGTGGCGAACGACTTGCCTGACCTCACTCTTTCTACGTGATATATGATGGGTATGTCTGCGTTGCCGGCAAGCACAAAGTAGCAGTGCATCGAGTGCACTGTAAACTCAGGGTCGATCGTCTTCTGCGCCGCACTCAGCGTCTGCGCGATGGCAGCGCCGCCGAAGATGCCGCGCGCACCCGGTGGATGCCATAGCGGCCGTGTGTTCGTGAAGAGATCAGGGTCGATGTCGGACAGTTGCGTCAGCTCCAGGACGTTCTCGATGGCCGACTGCGAGGAGTCGACGGGCGGAGGCCGGATGAGGGTGACCATGGCGCAGACCGATGAATGCTGTGAAGAAGGTCAGTGTGTAAGGATAAGTAGAGAGCAGTAAGGAGTATGTCGATAACCCATGGCTGGTAAGATGAGCTATCTTCGGCGCATGTTACAATTCGAGCCGAGGCACAACGAGAACCCGATGACTAAGGAAAAGGAACAGCTGCACCTGCTGGGGTAATAACGTCATATGGGACTACGGGCCCTGCGCGTACCTGACTTGCTGCAGCCAATGTGCGATTCAAGCATTCACTCGGTTTCCTTGACTACATCCTTCCCGCGCGTATTGCTTCCATGAGCCGTCCACTGCCGTCGGCACCACGCATCTTCAACACTGACATGTCGCGGCCCGCCACCTCGCAACTGCACCATCGCTGCACCTGACTGACCGCCGCACGCACACCCGTTTTGGAGCGACACCATGGCCGAGACGAACCCGGAGCTGCAGGCTAAGCTGCAGGATTTGGAACACGAGCTGGAGGAGGGCGACATCACGCAGAAAGGGTCGGTTGTCTCTGTCCCGCACGCGACTGCCTGTCGACTATCGCATCCCGCGCGTGCGCTAACGAGCCGCACAGCTACGAGAAGCGGCGCACCGTGTTGCTGTCGCAGTACATGGGGCCTGAGTTCACCGCGCAGCTGCAGAATGACCTGCGCCACCAGAGCCTCACCCCCAGCGCAGGCTCCAGCTCCCCCAGTGCATCGCTCGCTGCCCCTGCTGGCCTGCAACAACCCCCACGCATCGAAGTGCCGCGGCCAGACTCGTACCATGCGAACTCGCAGTACATGGCATACCCGCCCAGCCAGGTCGGCCGCTTCCAGGAGAAGCAGCTGGGCATCCGCACCACCTCCCTGCAGCGGAACAGCTCACAGCTGTCCCAGGGGAGCGAGACCTTCATCCCCCGGCCGCAGACGCCCGAATATAGCTACTCGCGTGAGGGCACCATGATGGGGAACTATGCCTTCAACCCCGACACCCAGCAGGGCCCCGAGGGTTTCGACACGCCGCCAGCTGACGCCAGCCGCCGCAGCACCATGATGGACGTGAACCAGGGCTACTTCTCCGACTTCACGGGGCAGCAGATGCAGGACCACCGCGACTCGTACGGTGGGCCGAACCGCTACTCGGCGGGCGACGCCTTTTCGCCCACCGCTGCGATACCCCCGCCCATGATGAACCCGAACGACTTCCCCGCGGGCGTGGCCGACACGATGTTGCCCCTGGAGCCGCGAGACCTGCCCTTCGACGTGTACGACCCGCACAACCACAACATCAAGATGTCCAAGTTCGACAACATCGGAGCTGTCCTCCGCCATCGCGGCCGTACCCAGCCACGGGCTACCGCGTTTTGGGTGCTGGATGCCAAGGGCAAAGAGACCGAGTCTATCACATGGGAGAAGGTGGCGAGCCGTGCAGAGAAGGTCGCCAAGGTCATCAAGGACAAGAGCAACCTGTACCGCGGCGATCGCGTAGCGCTAGTGTACAGGGACACGGAGATCATCGAGTTTGTCGTGGCGTTGATGGGCTGCTTCATCGCGGGCGTTGTAGCGGTGCCCATCAATAGCGTGGACGACTATCAAAAACTCAATCTCCTCCTGACTACCACCCAGGCACATCTCGCCCTGACCACGGATAACAACCTCAAGGCCTTTACGCGTGATATCAGCCAAAACCGGCTGAAGTGGCCCACCGGCGTCGAGTGGTGGAAGACGAATGAGTTCAAGAGCTATCACCCCAAGAAACATGACGATACTCCCGCCCTACAGGTGCCGGAAGTAGCCTACATCGAGTTCTCACGCGCTCCTACCGGCGATCTGCGAGGTGTCGTCCTCAGCCACCGAACCATCATGCATCAGATGGCTTGCATCAGCGCAATGGTCAGCACCGTCCCGGCGAACACTCAAAGCCAGGACACTTTCAGCGCGAATCTACGGGACGCACAGGGCAAGTTCGTTGCTCCAGCGCAGACACGAACTCCAGCGGAGACGATCCTGAGCTATCTGGATCCACGAGAAAGCGCTGGTCTCATCTTGAGTGTCTTGTTTGCTGTCTATGGCGGACATACCACTGTCTGGCTAGAAACACCAACCATGGAAACTCCTGGATTATATGCCCACCTCATCACCAAGCACAAGGCGAACATCCTGATTGCTGACTATCCTGGCCTCAAGCGTGCTGCATACAACTACCAGCAAGATCCCATGGCCACGCGGAACTTCAAGAAGAACACAGAACCTAACTTTGGGTCTGTGAAGATCTGCCTTATAGACACGCTCACAGTTGATTGCGAGTTCCATGAGATTCTCGGAGACAGATGGTTCAGACCGATGAGGAACCCTAGAGCACGGGAGTTGATTGCACCTATGCTGTGCTTGCCCGAACACGGTGGCATGATAATATCTGTCCGCGATTGGCTAGGCGGTGAGGAGCGTATGGGATGCCCGTTGAGCATAGTACAAGAAGAAGAGTCGGACGTCGAAGAGGCCGACGTGACAGACGATAAGGGTGCGGCCAATGGGTACTCCAGTCTCATAGGTGGAGGTACCACGAAAAACACCAAGGAGAAGAAGAAGAAGGGCCCAACAGAGCTGACTGAGATCCTGCTGGACAAAGAAGCGCTGAAGATGAACGACATCGTGGTTCTGGCTATAGGAGAAGAAGCGAGCAGGCGTGCCAATGAGCCGGGCACTATGCGGGTCGGTGCTTTTGGATACCCGATACCAGATGCGACGCTGTCTGTCGTAGACCCGGAGACCAATCTTCTGTGCTCCCCGTACTCTGTGGGCGAAATTTGGGTGGATTCGCCGTCGTTATCAGGCGGATTCTGGCAGCTGCAGAAGCATACCGAGACCATCTTCCATGCGCGCCCATATCGCTTTGTTGAGGGCAGCCCTACGCCGCAGCTGCTCGAGCTTGAATTCCTTCGTACCGGACTACTTGGCTGCGTTGTGGAAGGCAAGGTCTTTGTCCTGGGTTTGTATGAAGACCGCATCAGGCAGCGAGTCGAATGGGTGGAGCATGGGCTAGAGGCTGAGCATAGATACTTTTTCGTACAACATCTCGTCACCAGCATCATGAAGGCGGTCCCCAAGATCTATGATTGGTAAGTGAACTCACATTGAAGGTCGACCGCTCTAACTATTCATAGCTCATCCTTTGACTCGTATGTCAACGGAGAGTACCTGCCTATTATTCTTATCGAGACGCAAGCTGCATCAACAGCTCCCACGAACCCAGGAGGACCACCCCAGCAATTAGACATACCCTTCCTTGACTCGTTGTCTGAGCGATGCATGGAGGTGCTATATCAAGAGCACCACCTGCGGGTGTACTGCGTGATGATCACAGCACCAAACACGCTTCCGCGAGTTATCAAGAACGGCCGACGGGAAATTGGTAATATGCTTTGCCGAAGAGAGTTCGATAATGGCTCCTTGCCCTGTGTGCACGTCAAGTTTGGCGTGGAGAGGTCTGTACAGAACATTGCTTTGGGCGACGATCCAGCTGGTGGCATGTGGTCATTCGAAGCATCAATGGCACGCCAGCAGTTCCTGATGCTTCAAGATAAGCAATACTCTGGCGTCGACCATCGGGAAGTGGTTATCGACGATCGAACGTCGACGCCGCTCAACCAATTTTCCAACATTCATGACCTGATGCAATGGCGCGTATCACGACAAGCCGAAGAGCTTGCCTACTGTACGGTCGATGGCCGAGGCAAGGAAGGCAAAGGCGTCAACTGGAAGAAGTTCGACCAGAAGGTTGCAGGTGTGGCCATGTACTTGAGGAACAAGGTCAAGATACAGGCCGGCGATCACCTGCTCCTCATGTACACGCACTCGGAAGACTTCGTCTATGCGGTCCATGCTTGCTTTGTGCTCGGGGTTGTCTGCATACCCATGGCACCCATCGACCAAAACAGGCTGAACGAAGATGCGCCTGCATTGCTTCATATCATCTCAGACTTCAGAGTCAAGGCCATTCTGGTCAATGCAGATGTAGATCATCTCATGAAGGCCAAGCAGGTATCTCAACACATCAAACAGTCGGCCGTCATTCTCAAGATCAATGTGCCGCACATCTACAACACCACAAAGCCACCTAAGCAGTCCAGTGGGTGTCGCGACCTCAAGCTGACAATACGACCTGCTTGGGTACAGTCTGGCTTCCCGGTACTCGTCTGGACATACTGGACGCCGGACCAACGACGCATCGCTGTGCAACTAGGACACAGCCAGATCATGGCACTCTGCAAGGTCCAGAAAGAGACCTGCCAAATGACAAGCACGAGGCCGGTGCTTGGGTGTGTGCGGAGTACAATTGGACTTGGCTTCCTCCATACTTGTGTCATGGGTATCTTCCTCGCTGCTCCGACATACCTAGTGTCGCCTGTCGACTTTGCGCAGAACCCCAACATCCTCTTCCAGACGCTGGCTAGATATAAGATCAAGGATGCTTATGCGACCAGTCAAATGCTGGATCATGCTATTGCCCGCGGAGCCGGGAAGAGCATGGCTTTGCATGAGCTGAAAAACCTCATGATCGCCACTGACGGTCGACCGCGTGTCGATGTTTGTAAGTATTGACCCCGTATGTTCTCAACACCAACTAACATCATGCCAGACCAGCGAGTGCGCGTACACTTCTCACCAGCAAGCCTCGACCGAACAGCCATCAACACAGTCTACTCACACGTACTGAACCCGATGGTAGCGTCGCGGTCATACATGTGTATCGAGCCAATCGAACTACATCTTGACGTAAACGCTCTGCGCAGAGGCCTTATCATGCCCGTCGACCCAGACACCGAGCCTGGTGCATTGCTAGTCCAAGATTCAGGTATGGTGCCAGTGAGCACACAAATCTCCATCGTCAACCCAGAAACCAATCAACTCTGCCTCGTTGGCGAATACGGCGAGATCTGGGTGCAGTCCGAAGCAAACGCTTACAGCTTCTACGGCTCGAAAGAGCGGCTGGATGCAGAGCGTTTCAACGGCAGGACTATCGACGGTGACCCGAATGTGCGGTATGTTCGTACTGGGGATCTGGGATTCTTACACAATGTTATGCGACCCATCGGACCGAATGGAGCGCCTGTGGATATGCAAGTCCTCTTCGTTCTAGGAAGCATAGGCGACACATTTGAGGTTAACGGCCTCAATCACTTCTCAATGGACATCGAACAGTCTGTAGAGCGCTGCCATCGGAACATTGTGCCTGGAGGCTGGTACGTCCCCCTTCCCCTCCGTATTCTCCCTGTCCTCGCCTCCATTTCTTCATCGCAGTTACTAACAGTCTTTAGTGCCGTCTTCCAAGCTGGTGGCCTCGTAGTAATCGTCGTCGAAATCTTCCGTCGCAACTTCCTCGCCTCCATGGTCCCCGTCATCGTAAACGCCATCCTAAATGAACACCAACTCGTGATCGACATTGTCGCCTTTGTCATAAAAGGCGATTTCCACCGCTCCCGCCTCGGCGAAAAGCAACGGGGGAAGATCCTTGCAGGCTGGGTGACGAGGAAAATGCGGACAATTGCGCAGTACAGTATCAGGGATCCGAGTGGAAGCGGGGTGGGCATGGAGGGAGGCATGATTAGCGAAGAGGGACAGGGGCCAATGAACAGGGCGAGCATGAGCGGGAGTATGATGATGAGGATGGGGGGTGGGGGAGGGCCACCGAGTCTAAGGGGGAGTACGAGGGCAGGCAGTATGGCAGGCACGTTGAATACCCTTTCTCTCCAACAACCGCAACAACAGCAACCGTCGACGAGCCCACTAACAATACTCGGCCAACAACAACAACAACAACAACAACAACAACAACAACCGGGATACTACCCCGAAAGCATCCCTGAAATCTCCACGTCTAGCACGATCCAAGGCGTCGAGCTCCACGACCCCAGCGATAGAACACCAACTGGTCTCCGGAATTCTTTCCTCCCTAATATGGGCTCGGTAGGGAGTATGGAGTATAGTTCTGGTGATATGAGGGGTGTCCATGACGATTCTGCGAGTTATCGCGGAAATTACCAGAATGCGTATCATCCGCAGCAACATGGGCAACAGCAGCAGCAAGAGTACCACCAGCCTGTACCCGATGTCCTGCGGCCGGGGGCTGGTGACGAAGGCACAGGTGCGACGACGTGGAATGGTAGGGACTTATACACCGATAGTACGCCGCATCACTCTTATGCCGATGACGACAACTCTCTATCCGCAAACCATGAGCTGCAACAACAACAGCTACAGCAGCAGCAGCAGCAGCAATGGATAAGGGAAAACCAGCATAACCAGGGCTTTGACGACGCTGCAGATTACACGGGTAATGGCTACGCGGGTGGATATACCGGCGACGATGATGATAATAGCTATGGCAACGATGGTGGCGGTGGTGGAGGAGGGGGATTGAGAATAGCGAACCGTGATTCTAGCGATAGTGATCCGCATTCGAGTACGGATGATGGCTGGAGGAGAGATGTGCTTGCGCAGATGAGTTTCGTGGGGGGTGCGCAGCAAGGTGGAGGAGGGGGGCATCATGCGCAGTAGATGGATGGATGGGTACGGGATGGGATGTAGGCATGTAGAAAATGAATGAACGTCTTATGCATGTAGGGAAATAGGAGACGTATGATTGAATGAAAGAAAATCGATGGAAACACAGTAATAGATTTCTTTGAATTCATGCTATATGTGCACCGTCTCCTTCTCTGTAGGTTGTCAGACTTGTTAACAAAACATGACTTGAATCTTCCTCCCTTTGCTTTGGAATCATTGGTAATTTCCTTATACATTCTCTACACCGCAACCACACGACCAAGACCCTCCTCGTGACCATTTGTCGTCATCGTTCTAGGTACGTACCTAACTATCTAAAGTATATCCAGCTTGCTTTTTGCCGACTCGCGCCCGTGGTTTGCTAATCAAAGCCGCGTGATCCGTAAGCTTAGCCCGGGCGCGCACCCGACGCAGCGCGATTGGGCCAAACTGGAGCTGGGTTGCCCCACAACGGCGGTGTCGAAAAGTGGCGGTGTGTGTGTTTGTGGCTGGTTTGCTGCGAACACGTATTGCGAGCTGTGAGAATATAAGAAGAGGTTGCTCCAGGAAATTGGATTACGATTCACTGTTCAAGAAGATTATTCGACATTGTATTTTGTTCGTGTTTTACTCGGAATTCAAGTGAAGGCTTTGACATCATGTCCAACTACGGTGACGGTAACGGTAACAGTGGCTATGGCCAGGGTGGGTATCAGCAGCAAGGAGGACATCAAGGAAACGATTACAACAATAACAACAACAATGGTGGTGGATATCAGCAGCAGCAGCAGCCCCATAACCAGCAGCACGAACAGCGTGGTGAAGCCAACCAATACTACGCTCAAGGCCAACAACAGCCGCAGCAGCAGTCTCAAAACTACAACCAGCAAAACCCAGAAGGAAGCTACGGACAAGAGCCCCCACAATACCAACAGTACCCCTCCACCGCAACCCACTCTTCAAACTCGGGCCGCAACTCGCAAAACCAGGGCCACCAGAACGCGTACGGTGGCGCAGGTGACCCGGAGGGGGACCGCGGCATTATGGGCGGCCTCGCCGGCGGCGCGGCAGGAGCTTACGGCGGCCATGCGCTGGGCGGTAAGGCAGGACATGGGAAGACAGGCACACTTGTCGGTGCGCTTGCGGGGGCGTTTGGGGGCAGTAAGGCGCAGGATGCTGCTGGGGAGTGGAAGGATGAGAGGGATGAAAAGAAGAAGTGGGAGAAGCAGCAACAACAACAACATCAGCAGCAGTCTCAGCACCACTCCGCCTCCTCCAACAACGACGACAACAATAGACGCTCAAACAACAACTATGCCGGAAACTTCTCCGCCACCTCGCGCGATATACGGCTCGATGCTCAAGGCGAATACACGCTCCACGCGTCGTGCCGCCGCGCCGATGGCGAGTATCAGGCTAGTTCGATTAGCTTGAACCGCATCCTCGAGAATGATAACGGCAGTTTTCGCTGGTCTTCTTCCTCAGCTTCGAACAACAACAACAACAATGGAGGAGAATCAACATACACAGTCCAACCTGGCGACACGCTGCGCGCCATCGCATCGCGCTACCCGCACTGCACGTACGAAGAGCTTGCGCGGCACAATGGGATCAGTAATGCGGATATGATTTATCCGGGGCAGAATCTCAGAGTGCCAGGCAGTGGTAGTGGTGGTGGTAGTGGAGGAGGAAATGGGGGGAATTTCGCGTCTTCAGCGCGGAATGTGCGGATTGTAGATGGAGGACAGCGCCTTGAAGGCGAGCTGCGACAAGGCGGAGGGGACGACTGGCATGTACGCAGTGTCATCCTGGATGAGAGGATTGGGAATCGGGATGGGTGTTTGGAGTTTGTCTAACTAACGGTTTGAGACAAGGGAGACAATGTCATGGTTCAGAAAAATGTGTATTGCAGACATGTGAATGAAACAATCAACCAAGTTGCGTTTTGGAACTTGTGATGACCAGCATGCACAACAGGAATATGGAACTTGTTTATATAATTGTTTTGGTTGGAGATACCTACAATTACCCCATCTAATCCAGACAAAACAAAAATGCCATGCTATACATCGCTCGTAAAACAATCAGAGAGTCAAGGAGAGACATGATGGATGCGAACGCAAATGCTATGAATCATTACAAAGAATATACGTACAAGAAACGAACAAGATGTGGATAAGAATGGCAATGATATATTGATTGTTGTTGGTATCCAAGGTATAGTAGATAGCGTGGTAGATATGATGATGAGGATGTGTCCGGTCCTCGTAACTAGAAAGGTAGTGGTGCGGGAGGCGATGGGTACCCAAGCGATTGCGTGACAGGCCGGCGAAACTGAGTAATAACGTAGTCATTCCAAGATATCGTAATGCAACCAAGGCGACATGAATACCCTCAGTACGTAAACGCCTCCTCGATGAAATCCACAGCTCCCTCGGTCAACCACGGGCGCACCGCAGCGCGAACCCCATCCGCCATGCCACCAGACGCGCAGACCGTGATCGCCATAGCCCCAACCCGGTTCTTAACCTCCTCTTCAATCAGAGCCGTCATGTTTGGTCGACCAGAGTACATTTTGACAGTCTCACTACTGCTCTCAACGCGACCCTTGGGTCGCGAGATGAACAGCTTGATGCGCAGACACTGCTTGCGGCTCTTCGTGCGGAGGACCTCGTCCATCCATGGTCGTACCCACTCAAGACATTCGGATGAAGGGACAGTCCAGATGAGCACGATTTTCTGTGTCGCTATGGTGCCGTTGTTGAAGCCGTTGACGAGATGCTTGAGGTACATGACCTGGTGCGTGATGCCTACACCGCCGGCGAAGAGCACAGTTGTGCCATAGGAGTCGAGGCTGTGGTGGCCGCCGTAGGGACCCTCAATAAAGCCCCATGTCGTAAACTGCTCGTTGGGGCTATTGCATGCGCGTTCGTACATTTTGCGTGTTAGTCCTGTGCGAGCGCGGCAGACGAGGCTGATTTGGCGAGACTTTTGGGGTCGGCCGTGGGCCATGAGGACATCGTCTTCGAGGACGGGAAGTGACATTTCCTTAGAGTCGGGAGTTAGGGTTGCGGCCCAAGCGACGGAGAAGGGGTGCGAGGTCCAGAGGGCAAGTGCTGGCATCCACATGTGCACGTGGCAGCCGGGGCGGGGCGTCCATTCGCGGACCATGTTGATGGTCAGACGAACGGCCTCTCCTGGCATGGCTTCGACGGTTATAGAAGACCGCTTCTTGAGGCTGAAGCCGTAGTAGAGGATCGATACGCCACGGAAGAACCACTCTGCAGCCCAGAAAACGAACACGAGTTGTACCCAAGGAACTTGCGGGAGAGAGTGTATTTCCAGATGCTTGTACAGGCCGATGAGAGCGGCCATGGCGCACAGACGGTGGATGTTGAGGAAGGTCTCGTAGAAGGCGTGGCGGATAGGCGACCACGCTTGGATGCCGATAAATGTGAAGCACGCTGTGGCCACCATACCCCAGCCGTAGGAGCCCTCAGTGCGCAGGCCGCTCATAACAACGGCCCATCCGGCTGAGTGGGCAGTGTTGTACATCCAGGAAACAGTATGAACGATAGCTTCCGCGATGGTGATGCGAGCGGCCCAACGGTGGAAGAGATTGAAGTCGTCGTACGAGACTTGGAGAAGGGTGATGAGCGGGTTGTTGCGGAGCGCGAAAAGGACGGTAGGAATGAGGTTGAGCGCAGCCAGTGTCCCAGAGCGGCCACGCAGCGCGGCGAGGGTTTCCTTGTGATCGAGCACCTTGTAAGGCAGCGCAGCACACCAGGCTACGTTCAGGCCGACGTAGATGACCAGCATGATGGTATGCCATCTTCCTGGAAGTGTGCCATTGTCGATCGCGCTGCTGATCTGGAACTGCGCATTGTGCTTCTTCTTCCAGAACGGGGCAACGAGAATGTGCCGGTTCAGCCAGGGCCACCATTTCGTTCGGTTTGTTTCCCAGTACGACTGTCTTGCTTGTCCCATGGCGCTGAGATGGCGGCCGTGTTTCCACAGCATGTTTGAGATGCGGAGAATCAGCAGCAGGGCGGTGGTGCCCACAAGCAGGTACAGAAATGTGTCGACCCATAGGTAATTTCCTACTTGGTCGACGCCTGTCAGTCCATACGAGTATTTGAGAGCTTCCAAGTCGGCGGGATCCCAGCCTTCGAAAAAGTGGCGGCGGGCGAGTGTGGGAGGTTGTTCCACTCTCCGGGAGCGGAGGAAGGTTGACATGGACATGTCTCAGTAGATGTGTTGGGGTTGTGGTGTCGTGCAAGGTCGCGAGCGAGGCTGGGCTCACGATGGCTGTCGATAGTTCGAGGTTGACGTAATGCGATGCGGTCGGTGAATGCTAAGAGTGTACACTGGCAGGTGCTTTCCGTGATGATATGCTATGCTTGGAGCAGGAAGAAAAGCGCGATGCTGTTGGTAAATGGCCTATATCCCACTGGAGCTTCGCGGTCGTACTGCGAAGCGATATGTGTTGACAATGTGGGGATAGGGTCTGGTTGTTGTTACCGTGAATGCATCACAATGGGCCTGGGCGGGGTCTGTCGTGCGTTTTCGAGAGGCAGCTGTGTATGTACAATGATGGGCAATAGTCGACGATGCGCTGCACGAGGGATGTTGTGAAGCAGCAGTCGAAAACGAGGCGCGGTCTAGTCCAGCAGATGAGTTTGACGATAGTGCGAAGCTAGCGGTAGTGAATTTGAACAGCGACGACGGTATTGAACGGGGAAACTGTCAATAGGTATTCGTGAACAGGGGCTAAAGAGTGGAGAGGCGGGAAAAACACGGCTCGTAAAGTGAAAGTGACGGAGGTGTATGTACGATGTTGCCGTAACGAGCGAGCAACAGTTGGACAAGAAACGAATGTAAGGAACCACGACAGGGACGGCGAAACGTGAAGTCAGAGGCAGAGAGGGAGGCAAAGAGTGGATATGAGGATCCCGCGATAGAGGTGCGCAGGCAAGTGGGGCCCGGATTAGAGGTGGAATTGGCTGGCGATTGGTTGCGCCGCGCCCGACCACTAAGCGCTTGAAACGACACCAAGGATGCCGGCCATTCACGCGCCTGTGCCTGGATGCGCTATGAAACGGAGCCTCAGCTCACCGTATTTCGATAGACCAACCCAGAGGCCAAGCGGCGAGGCTTCGAGACTGTGCCGAGTCGCGTCGCTCTTTTGCTCCACGATTCGCTGTGCCATCACGGCCTCCAGCTGCTCCCAAAGTCTTGCACGTCTCGACGCCATCGTTGTCTCATCATGCAACACACTCATCCTCCGTCCCAACACACTCAGGCATACACCCAGATTGAGATGTATTTCCAACACGAAGCCGCAAGGTCCACCCCAAGCCTTGCCCTGCAAGATGACATGTTTGTTCCAGACTCGCCGCGCCTAAACGCCCACGCTGCACACATCTAAAAAGAGCATTAGCCCACATTGCGAACCTGGAGACGATCTCACCCATCCTTGCTAGCCAAGCGGTTTTCGACATGATCTCAGGCCTGCCGAGACCAAAGTGTAACCGTAGGAATCCACGGAAGCCTCCTGGAGATTTTCCATAATATCCGTGCCTGCGCGCGAACACGTCCGTGAGAAGGATCGTTTTTGTTTGAAGCTGGAGAGTTTTGCCGCCTATAAGGTGCGTAGGACGCGTCGGTTATGGGGTGAGCGAGGTCTGGACTGGGGTGACCGTGCCTGTTTCCATGTGGGAGGCCATGGCTGCCATGCGACTGCGCCACGCGATAAGGAAACATCCAAGACGCAAGAGCTGTAAACATGTGGTGCGGCAGACGTGTTTGCAGGAGAGGTCGGAATCGCCGGGCCTGACGGTGCCTGCAGTGGTAGCTGTTGCTATGAGGCAACGCGATCTTGTTCGTTACTAATTTCTGACGTTGCAGGTCTGTTTATTGTTCATTTGCCATGCTAATCTTTATGTTGGCGCAAGCCCCTAAAGCCCACCATCAACCCACACCCACCTGTCATCGAGAAATGCCATGAACTGCGCGACAGCTCCCAAGACTAGAAAGCACCACAGCCCGTGCTCATCAAGATCTACCCAGATCTAAAGTTCCCCCTTCAACCGCCTACTAGACATGCATAAGCCTCCAGAGCCAACTGGAGATACTTTGCCGAAATGAGACATGTCATGTTGTGACATGATGGAGGGCATTAAGAAGAAACATGTTCTGATCCTGAAGAGCTTAGCTACCATTTAACATCAGAAACCCATAAGAGGGCCGAAAATGCCATGTCGTCCGTAAGTACCAAACTAAGAAGACGCCCCAGCTTCGCCCTCAGCCCTTTCCTTTCCCTTCCCACTCGTACCCTCGCGAGCCTGGAAATTCTCTCCCTCCCCATCCGCCTTGCCTTCATCCTTCTCCTCCTGTGCCTGAGCTTCTACTTCCAGTCGCCTGCTCTCTTCCTCTAATCTCACCCTCGCATCCTCCGCCTCCGCTGCCTCAGCCGCCGCCACCCTCGCAAGCCTCTCCCTCTCCTCCTGCGCATGCACCATCCTCTCTCCGACCCCAGGAAACAAACTCGCCACAAAAAGCGCAAACGCGCGCTCAACAGTCCGCGTACTCTCCCTAACCCACCCAAACCTGTCCTCCCGTCTACGCTGCAACAGCCTCCTCGCCGCTTCCTCAGGCGTCAAGTTACCCCCACCCCCGCGCTGTTGGCCCTGAGCCTGGTTATTGGGCTGGGCTGCGCGTTCTGCCAAAGCGCCAATAGGGAGAAGAGCCTCGAAGTGGCGGCGGACGAGATTGAACTGGTCTTCAAAGATGCCGATTTGCGCGAGGTAGACAACTCCGGCGATGATGCCGAGCATTATAGGCCGGTATAGGCCGCCGCCGCCGGCGAAGAAGTAGACGAAGCATGCTAGCTTGAGGATGAGCCATATATGTCCTCCGATGTTGACTATGCGATCATTCTCTGCTGGTGGGTTTGCATTTCCATTTGCATTGGCCGGTGGGTTCTGGTTCTGGTTGTGGGCTTGATCATGAGGCTGATTTGGCTGCTGTGTTGGCGTTGGCTGAATGTTAGCCAACTGGTTGTTGAGTTGATTTGAACCCTGTGCGATATGTTGCCCCAGTCCAGCCACGAGCTGGCGATTTTGGGCGAATTGATTTGTGAATATCTGGAATGGTAGTGTCGGAACCATCGGAGCCGTGGTGTATGTGCCTTGGTGGTCGAATAGAATACCAACCGGTCCTTGTGGACTTGATAAGAGGAAAAGTTCAGTAGGGGCTTCTGCGGGTAGTGTCTGTGCGGCTATTTGAAGTTGTGGTTGAGATGTGGTGGGTGCTGACGAGGTCATGATTGGAGCGCCTGTTGCTGCACTTGAAGATGCTGTTCCAGTGGTGGAGAGTCCCTGACGATGTAGCACTCCGTTCAAGCCCTGAAATTCAGACCTGAGGGCGCCGGCTGCTTGGCTCAGGGAGAATACATCTGCCCGGTGCGCGGCCGAAGCATCGCCAACAAGGATGTCAGCACGCATGGCCAGCAGTCCACGATCAACGAGATCCAGAATTGGCTCTATAGTGTGCACAAGTTGTTGTATGCGTTCCACCCGCCACACAGGAGGATTCAGTGCATCAGAACCCCGCAGCATTGTTCTGACGTTTTCCATGTCACGTGTGGCGTCTTGGAGTATTCCCCGGATAAACAAGTACTCAGGAGTACCAGAGTGCGCAGGCAGGCCGGCCGGAAGAGGTGGGAGACCTAGGCCCAGACTCTGCGGAGCGGGGAATGGGGCGGTGGGATGCAATGGGCGTGCGGGTATGTTGACCTGGTTGTATGTGACGGTCCATCGCTCACCGTTCGGCCCGATGCGCTCCTGCCGTATGGTGTTGCCGCCATTTAGGGGAAGATGGGGCAGCTGGGGCTCGTCTGGATTCGGGGCGTGCCCGTGATGCGGCAGTCCATTCTGTGCCATGACTTGGGCGAAGTGTTGCTGGAGTTGCGGCGGTAGAGGGATCAGCGACGGGTTTACCGGCCCCGGAATATGGTGATGGTGATGCACGTGGGGGTGAATATGCGGATGGTGGTGATGGTGCGGCTGCGGCGGCTGCGGCTGCGGCTGCGGCTGCGGTATCTGCGGCTGCGGTATCTGCGGCTGCGGTATCTGCGGCTGCGGTATCTGTGGCAGCGGGTTTGGTCGGGGCTGTGACAGTGTGCGAAACGGGTTCGGCTGGAGGGCATTTGGCGGGGCGTTGGATGATCGCGAAGCAGGTAAGGCAGCGGAGGCAGCGCTTGTGGGAAGCTCCCTTAAGACGAGGTGGAGGGTCTGATCCTTGTTTTCAAGTATCTGGAGCCACGGTTAGCTCTTGAGTAAGCAGCAGTGGCTACCAACATACGCTGTCCGCGCCAAAGATGTTGTCCAGCGTGTCTGCATCGTTGGCCACTACTCGGCCTCGATAAATCAGGCGCATGCGATCGGGTGCAGGCTTGGAGGGCACGGCATCCTGTATGCGACTCCGCAGCTCTTTGATGGTTGTCGACGTGGGGAGATCTTGAAAGGTCACGCCGCCTTCCACCTCGGCCGACGGTGAAAGGACCTTGAGGTTGATGCTAGGCTTTTCTTCGGCCATGCTGGGGGTGATATACTACTGACAGAGGGCAGCAGTTTGGTGAGGGTCGAGTATCGCAAGTCGGAAAGCTAGCGTGTTTGTATACGTTGCGTTTAGCCCGATAGAGTCGTGCCTGTCATCTACGAGGTTTGTATAATAAGCTGGTGATGAATGCTCGTAGGGGTGACTTCTGCAAAGATATGGTATCTAGAAACCATTGACTCGCTGCACGCGATGACGGTTCGCACTCTCGTGGTAGACGCCTGGGCACCTCCGAGACCATCGCCGCTGCACGCTAAGCCCTGGTCCATGTACGTCATTGGCCACAGGAAGTTCCGCTTTTCCCACGCGACGCCGTTGCCGTCTTCCCCCACGCCTGGCAATTGCAGCCTGCCCTCTCATTGTGCGGTACTGAAGAAAGATATATCTTCTTCGCCAATGCGGATATAGTAGCCATGGCCTCTGCCTGCTCCCGCCAGCTCATGCGGGCTCCGGTCCGCACACGGTACCTCCCCTCACGCAACTTCTCCTCGACTAGAGCCACTTGCGACAAGCAGAACTTCCACCGGAAAGAGTCATTCCGGTCGCGGCTGAACTCGGCGCTCAAGAATACCAAGATCAAGTGGGAGCCAATCCCCATCGCACTGGGCATAGGCTTCCTCGGCGCCTTCCAGCTGTATCGCATACAGCGAAGAGAGAAGCACACACAGGCAGAGAGGGAGAAGGACGAAGAGCGGGCATTGGATCCGCAGGGTCGCCCGAAGAAGCGTGAGCGGATACGGCCGAGCGGGCCATGGACGGTCCAGGTCATGTCTACGCTGCCGCTGAAGGCCCTCTCGCGCGTCTGGGGTCGCTTCAACGAGATTGACATCCCGTACTACTTCCGCGTGCCTGGCTTCAAGCTCTACTCCTGGATCTTCGGGGTTAAGTCCGTCACACCTATGAATAGCACCTATGCCCCCTGCTAATACCCTCTAGCCTCGACGAGGTCTCAGAACCCGACCTGCACGTCTACCCCAACCTTGCCGCTTTCTTTTACCGCACCCTCAAGCCCGGAGCACGTCCCCTAGATCCTAACCCCAACGCCGTCCTCTCGCCCGCTGACGGCAAAGTCATCCAGTTCGGCACAATCGAACATGGCGAAGTCGAGCAAGTCAAGGGCGTCACATACAGTCTCGATGCCCTACTGGGGTCCACCAAGCCCAAATCGCCCGACCAGAATGTGGTTGACTCGCAGGTGGTAACTGGTGCGCACGAAAAGACGCCCAAAGATGAAGAAGACGTTGTCCGCGCAGACGAAGAGTTCGGAAACGTAAACGGCATATCCTACACCCTCCCTAACCTGTTCTCCGGACCATGGCCGAAAGGTGGAAAGCCTGCAGAGATGCCCACCGACCAGTCGACAGCACCCGCGCCTTCCTCTGAAGCTGAAGTCCGCGCCGACCTCGCTCTGAGCGAAGCTGAGCGTCCCTGGTGGGCACCCGCTTCTACGAAGACACCCACAGCGCTATACTACTGCGTCGTGTACCTCGCACCCGGCGACTACCACCGTTTCCACTCTCCGGTATCCTGGGTCGTCGAATCACGCCGCCACTTCGCGGGCGAACTATACAGCGTATCACCCTACCTGCAGCGCACCATGCCGGGCCTTTTCACCCTAAACGAGAGAGTGGTATTGTTGGGGAAATGGCGCTATGGTTTCTTCTCCTACACGCCCGTAGGCGCAACCAACGTTGGCTCCATCAAGATCAACTTCGATCGCGAGCTCCGCACCAACAGTCTCACCACCGATACGGCAGCTGACCGCGCTGCTGAGGAAGCAGCAGCACGTGGGGAACCTTACTCTGGCTTCGCTGAAGCGAGTTACACGAGTGCTAGTCGGGTGCTAGGTGGCCATGCGCTCAAGCGAGGTGAAGAGATGGGTGGTTTCCAGCTAGGCAGCACCATCGTGTTGGTCTTTGAAGCGCCCAAGGGCAGACGACCAAGTCTCGACGAAGGCTTCACCGGAACAGAGAGGAGCGGCGGCTTCAAGTGGAACATTGAGCAAGGGATGAAAGTGAAGGTTGGACAAGCACTAGGCTATGTAGACGAGGCGCACCAATAGTTGGAATAGCCTAGCGATACCATTTGAAGTGTGGGACGATAATTGAGCACGTAGCGTCATTGTTGACCGTATAATTACATCGGCCTCGCGTGGTCGGCAGGCCGAACGTCTTCCTCTGCCACGAAAACTCCCATCTACGTCATCACTTCTGCACGGTCCAGTCTACTTGCATTTACCACTTCTAAGATATCCTATGGATTGGATGGGATAGTGTCTGCACGCTACATACTAGATCTGCGTTAGGTAGAGGCCATGCCTCACGTAACTACATTAGTCGTCGCCTAGGCCCTTGTTGCTCACGCGACGAAGCAAGTCGGCGTGTGACGAAAGCCCGAGGCCGAGTTGTGCGACGCTAGCAGGCGTACAATTGATCATGCTGTGTATCATAGAACACGCGGCCGAATAACCTTTGCCTTTATAAGCTTTCTAGAGAAGCAATAAGATGGGGAATAGGTAAAGATCAAGACTAGTCACTACATCCACACGCGAGCAAACCATCTTCGAAAGATTTGAGTCATGGCACCCAAGATCGCCATCATAGGTGCGGGACCCGGCGGCTGTCTCCTCTCCTGCCTCCTACAAACCCATAACATCCCCACCACCATCTTCGAGGCCGAGGCTTCCGTCAACTATCGCTCCCAAGGCGGTACCCTGGATCTCCGCACCAGCACAGGACTCGCAGCTATCAAACGTGCAGGCCTCTGGGACGAATTCCAAAAGTTTGCCCGCTACGATGGCGAGGCCTTCCTCCTCACTGACAAGAACCTCACTACTTGGCTTCGAAGAGGCGGACGAGCTAATGCCGAGGGCTCAAAGGGCTCAGCAAAAATAGGAGAAGCGCCCGAAATCGACCGCGCAGAATTGCGAAGATTGTTGATGAACGGCCTACCGGAAGGCACAGTACGCTGGGACTATAAGCTCTCGCGCATCGAAGAATCACCCTCGGGCCTCTCCCTCCACTTCGCCAACGGCCAAATCCTAGACGGCTTCGACCTCGTCGTAGGCTGCGACGGCGCATTTAGCAAAACACGTACGGTGTTGAGTTCCGAAAGACCGTATTACACAGGTCTGGGAGGCTGGACAATGAACATCCCCTCTGCCTCCAGCACCGCGCCCGATGTGTACAAACTGGTAAACAGGGGCAGTGTCTTCGTCTACTCGGATTTCAAAACGGTATGTATCCAGCAACTCGGCGACGAGTCACTCTACGTCTCGTACTACGGTCCAAATCCCGAGGACTACACCAAAACGTGTGGCTTTGACGCGCAGAACGACATTGAGGCAGCGAAAGCAGTGATGCTGAAAGAGTTGTCGGGCTGGCACCCGGGCATACTCGCTGCGATCGAGAAATCCACATACGGACTCGTGTGGCGCAACCTGTACCAACTCCCTGTAGGATTCACGTGGCCGCATCGGGCAGGCGTCACGCTCCTAGGCGATGCGGCGCACGTCATGACGCCGTTTGCGGGCGTGGGCGTTAACACGGCGTGTTGGGATGCTATGCTACTCGCTGATCAGATCATCGAGTACACCTCCTCCTCCTCTTCTGCACATTCATCAAACACGAATCAGGTGGAAGCGCTGGATCCGTATATCCGTCAGTACGAAAAGAATATGTACACACATGCGCATGCGGAACAAGAGCTCACAGAGGGGAGCAAGATTGATATGCTGTTTACGGCCGGTGCGCCGCGGACGACTGTCGCGAGGTGGGCTGTTAGGTTAGCCAAGGGCGCGTTTCCTGTGTGGAGTCGTTGGCTACTTACCGTGGTCGTGCATGTGGGGTTTTGGGTTTATGGGTGGTTCGTGTAAGGGTGTGTTTTTTTTTGTGGGGGGAGGCTTAGTTTGGTGTTGATATTGGTTTAGGTACAGCTAGACTTAACATTTATTTTGGAGTGAGTCTCTGCCATGGATGAGTGACTTGTTGAAATGAATGTTTTAGAGCAGGTAGGTAGTCAACCCGCTCCGAAGCAATTACCGGCTAGACCCGAAACCAACCTCCAGCTTCTCATCGTCAACGATCAATCTTGCCATTGCCTCGGTACACGCGCTTTCCATCGTTCTCGATCGGCAAACGCACCTTCTGTATCGACTTAAACCCAGCCGATGGAATATTGTCAAGCTTTTTCTGCATGGCAGGCTTATCTTCTTCTAGCTATATATTGCACGCCGGAGGTGGAAGACTCCTGCTGATAGCACCAAGCTTTAAAGCCCTAGCAAAGAGGGATTAGTGAGGTATGCGCAGCGCTCCATAGCCTAGGGCTGCATGAGCATCATTGTAGCGATTCTAGCAATAGATAGTACAATGTAAATGATGATTTTTTTTTTAAAAAAAAAAAAAAGGCTTATCTTCTCGCCGCCAATTACAGCCCGTCACTCGCGCACATGTCGATACCCACGCGAACGCAACTCAACATTCAAGTGCAGCTCACGCATAACTAGCCGCGGCAGCAAATAGGAATCGGTGTAAATCTGGCAATGACGGCAAAGTTGTTAGATGCCTTTTCCGGTTGCCATGTTCGCCCCGCTTGAAACTATTCCCGCTATCCCATGCCAACGTTGTAAACACCGCCGCATGGCAGCTCCACGCACTGTGATTGGAATGGCATTTCCACCAGGCTATTGTTCCTGCAGGCATGACGCATTAGACATGGGATGAGGTAGGGATAGCTATGGGCATCCCGGGGGGCTTGCGAAATTTACTGAAGCTACAAAAGACCGATAACCCGGAAGACTGAAGTATCTAGGCTGGATCGGCACTTTCTTCCCATACCCCCCAAAGCTGTTGTCAACATGAAGCTTCAATTCGTTTCGTTGCTGCCGTTGGCTTCTGTCGCCAGCGCTAGCTGGTCGAAGAACCTCAACTATCGCTCACCCTCAGAACACCACCCCGCGCTTGGTATCTCGATCCACAAGGTCGTCAAGAGGAACGATCCAGCAAGGAGCTATGAAGCCTCCTCATTAAACTTCACCCATGGCGTCGCGTCCGGCGACCCATACCCCAACAGCGTTATTCTCTGGACTCGTGTTGCTCCTCACAGTGATAACTCGCAGTCGAACGTCACAGTCACCGGATACGCACCGCTTTTCGACCACGACAACGAGAAGTACGTCAAGGTTTCCAAGTCGCCCGTTTGCGTCGAGTATGCAGTCAGTAGCGATAAGAACATGTCTACAGTGGTAGACTCTGGCCAGGTCTTCACCAGCTCTGATGTGGACTTTACTGTGAAGGTAAGACTTTAGCATCATTTCCTGAGGCTTAGCTAACATCATCAAGGTTGAAGCCAAGAACTTGAAAGCGTACACGCAGTACTACTACCAGTTCAATGTTTGCAACTCGAACAACAAGAGCCCTCTCGGACGTACAAAGACAACACCTAATGCCGACGACGATATTACCGATGTCAGCATCGCAGTCTACAGCTGCGCCAACTACCCGTTCGGTTTCTTCAATGCGTACGGTAATACTGCGCGAAAGGTGTGCTAGCATGTTCCAAGCCCCAGATGTTAAGCTAATTTTACATGTACAGGACTCCGTCGACTACGTCGTGCATCTCGGCGACTATATTTACGAGTACAAGAACGGAGACTATGGCTGGGGCAACTCTATAGGCCGCATCCCGCAGCCCGATCGCGAGATCTTTACCCTTTACGACTACAGGAAAAGGCTCGCGACCTATCGGACTGACTTGGACCTTATTGCCAGCCACCAGCAGTTTCCCTGGATCCCTGTTTGGGATGACCATGAGGTCGCTGACAACACCTACCGCGACGGTGCTTCTGAGCTCAATAACACTGAGGACTCTTTCCTCCGCGACGGCGGTGTTTCAGTTGACCAGCGCAAAATGAATGCCGTCCGTGCCTACTTCGAGTGGATGCCTATCCGTCAAGTTGACATGGACGACAACCTTCGCATTTGGCGCTCCTTCTCGATCGGCAAGCTCGTCGACCTCGTGATGCTCGACACTCGTCAGTACGATCGCTCAATCACGGATCTGTACTGGAACACCGATTACGTCCACGACATCTCAAACGACGCTGGTCGATCTCTTATGGGCTCGCGCCAGGAGAACTGGTTCTACCGAAGCCTTTCTGAGTCTGCTGAGCGCGGAGCGACATGGCGTGTCGTCGGCTCTCAAATCGTCTTCTCGCGCATGAACCAGTCAGCGGGTCTTGGTCCGGAGAACCCGTTCGACTACGACGCTTGGGACGGCTACCAGTCGAACAAGAACCGCACTCTGCACCACTTGTACAGCAACAAGATTGAAAACAACATCTTCCTTTCTGGAGACTCTCACGCCTCCTGGGTCAGCGACCTCGTCTGGCTCGACGAGAAGAGTTACAACTCCTCCACCGGCGCTGGTTCCATCGGCGTTGAATTCGCCGGTTCAGCCGTGACTTCGCCATGCCCGTATGGCGCCAACATCACCCTCGCCGCCGCGAACAACTATTCCCACATCATCGAGTCGTCCAACGAGGAATTACAGTGGCAGGATTTGTACTACCGCGGCTACTTTGAGCTGCACTTCACGCACGACGAGGTACAGGCCAACTTCTTTGGTCTACCAACCGTGGTTACGAGGAACTCATGGGAGATCCCCATTGCGAACTTTACCGTCAAGCTTGGGGAGAACAAGCTGCAGAGGCCTGTTGCTGGCGGTGTTGTCGAGAGCGGAAGTTTGAAGTTTGGCAAGGTTGTGCAGAACAACTTGACGCTTGATACGGGGAATGGAACGTGGTTTGTTAGCCATGCTGATTTGGAGGTGTTGTAAGCTCGGGAGAGCAGATTTGAATCCTGGTTAACAGATGGATCATGTATACTCCAATAGAACAAATCGCTCAAGATTTAGTAGCCCCGCTTTTGGCACCACCACCACCACTAACGCTTGCTGAGAAACCCACCATATGCGACTTACAAGGAAGATTTTCTGCTCCAATACGGGAAGGATGTCCAGATCTTGACGCATTTGTTGGGAAATAGAGTGAAACATGCATCCTTTACGTTCCAGCAATTACTCACAATCGCATGCTCTCTGTCTTTTTATTGGAAACGAGATAAAAACTCAACAAACAGAGACACGGGCCTCGTTCAGCGATCGTATTGAGCTCGGTTGACGATAAGGATGAGGCAGAGGAGGGACCACCACGTGCCTCGCCCAAGCGTGCAAAGCTTCGGCCACGAGATGCCCGAAAAGGAAGCTAGACGTGTATATGGGCCGTTGCTAGATGTTGCATCGCTGGCCCGTGCTCGAGGAATGGGGTGAAGCGGTGGAGGAGGAGGAGGAGGAGGAGGAGTAGGAGGGTATAGAGGAACTTGGGAAGGGGGGAGGATACTAAGGCAGCTAAAGATGAAGGGACTGGCACAGAAACACGATTAAGATTTATAGTCTAACGAATTCAGAAACGCCTAGCTAAGCGTTGGAAGTGCAAGATGAAATCGAGATGGAATTAGGTAGTAATACCAAGTATGTAGAAAAATGTGTTCAGTTAGACTAAAGTAATGTTTTAGTTGTAGTAAAAGCGTAATCTATAGAAACCTAAGCCCAAAAGAAAAGACACTGCCATGTTTATTTTATTGAATTTAATTTTGCTCAAGAAAGAAGAGAATGAAACGTCAAACTTTTTCGGATTCTGGAAGAATTGGTCACTCCTCACCAGTGGCATACTACCGCTACTGCTTATACCTAACATGGAAAGTGTCAATCTTTTCATCGTTGGCCTAGAATTCGGCTGCATATTCCTGAAAAACATAACACAACACACAACCCTACACTGACTAAGCGATCCATCAACATGACCTCAAAAGGACATCTCAGACCGACTAGTACCCACACGCATGAAGAAGAAATAAGGGGAGCGAGAAGACGCGGGGGGGAAAAGTAGAAGTAGACAAAGCAAGCAAGCACCCAGAGAGTAGAGCAATGAGTCGTTAAAGAAGAGAAGGGATGCTACAAAGGTTTTAGAGAGACAGCACAATTGAAGCGTGATAATGTTGGCAAGTAATCTGCAATGCTGAAAATTGAGTTGCTAATCTATCGAATGTGCTTTGTCCTCGTTGGACCAGTCTAATATGTGTGTCGCTAAAGCCGTATATTCAAGAACCGTCAACATTTTTCTTGCGTAAGATACGTAGCTCTCAGTGTTGATTCACTCGTATCCAGCGGGCTCGGGCTTCGCAGGGAAGGCAGGAGCATCGAGCCTAGATGTACAAGCCTTTTTCCAGTTCTTTGGCGTATACTTGTCCACGATGGACTTGAATGCTTCCTACATACCTTGTTAACATGACTGTTCCATTAGTAGCCTCGTGAATGTTTACTTACTAGCGTGCAAAACGTCGTATCACCCTCCAAATGCTTGCCCTCGGATTTGCAGCCCGGAACCTGCATAATTTTGTCGTTGTATCGTATGCGGACGTAGTAATCTTGTAGTTCATCGCGCTGCGCTTGCGTGAGGCTGGTGATGGGTTTACGCGCAATGCCCTCCTGTGCGGCACTGCCTTCCTTCAAGGTCTTGGTGCTGCCGAAGAGCGAAGACCACCAGCTCTGGCTCTGTGACGTCGAAGTTTGCTGGACAGGTGACGCCGTCTGAGGAAGACCGGTCGCGCTTCGCTTCCTGAACATCTCGACAGCGATGTGACTCGTGAACGGCGGCCACTTCTCGCCTTCAAAGGCACCGAGCGAGGTTAGCACGCCGGCCAACGTGGTATCGTGGCATCCAGACATTGCGAATTTGATGTTTGTTTCGCCGCCGCGACCTTTCCCGAGCTGGCCATCAACGCCGCCCACTTCTATGAGACCGTCATTGCCTGTTCTTTCGACGGAGCCAATCATTCGCGAGGCGATGTCGCCCATCAACCCTCCGGTACCAAGCATTCGGTACTCGGTAGACTCGTTATACCCCTGGAACCACTCCTCGACGGCAATCTTGTCGATGATGGCGCGAGCCTTGGCGTCGTAGAACTCTTTTGGCAACTTCGTCTCTGGACCATGAGCGTCTGTGGCATTCAACGTATCCATAATCCCTGAGAGTCTCGGGTGGGAATCCACAGCAACCTTCTGCTCCCCAGGCATCCACTTGGACAGCTTTTTGGAGAGATACTGCATGTCTTCCGTGTCATTCCACTTCTCGGCCGTACGTTGCGCAAACGCGCGGCTCAACTGCGCGAAGCGTCGGCAGCCTGCATCGTTGGGGAATAGTGTCTCATCTGCTGGCGTACGTTGGATAATGGTCGGAGGTGGAAAGTCAGCAGTTCGCGCAGATGGCGGGTAGAAGCCTGAGAATGCTTGCTGAAGCGACTCCAAAGCACGTGGAATGGGTGTCGCTCTTAGGTAGATCATGTCGCTGGTTGAGATGAGCTTGGGCATGAAACCGAGCTGATCGACGTAGAGATGGCGAAGGCGTTCTCCTAATGCGAGCGTAGTCTCACGACCCTTGTCTGTGAGTTCGCCGGGTTGGCATATGGCATCGAATTCACCTTTCGGTCCCGATGCGATTACTGAGTGTTGTTAGTAAGTGGACAGAGTTAGCGTCTGGAGGAAGTACCTGGGCCGTCATCTTTGGCGAAAGTTTCTAGGCGGCGTCTGTACTTGAGCTGATCCCATTTCGAGAAGTCTTTGGTGTTCAGAATCACGCTTGTGAGTTGTCGTGCTGAGTTGCAATATGGCCAATCTTCGAGTATGTGAGCAGTGATGCAGTGTAAGCATGGATTTTCTTACAAGGAGGGACGCCAGTCTAACATCACTATCAGTATTGTTCATCTGTTCGACATTGACTTGGTACCTACATTCTGGAAGCGCGGAGATACTGGAGTTCTTTCGCCTGTACGTAGCCGTCAGTATCTGTGTGAAGGTCACGAATCACAAGTTTGAGGGGCTGACCATGGCGCAGCAACTGCTACAGTCAGTGGTAGCACGAACAAGAGCAAGTGGGTCGGACTTACAATCTGTACGAGCTGCAACTCCAGCTCTTTCGGATAGAGCTTGTCGAGCTCTTCCTGCGAGTAAAATTGTCGCGGTATCAGGGTCGTCATGGTGGATCTGATGCGTGACACAGGATATGACGGAAGCTAAAAAAATCCCGAGTCCTGAGGCTTCAAGGCCTCCAGGCGTCCTGCCACAATTGTGAAGAAGTCAGGGTCGCATCGAGAGTCACGTGCAAAAATCGTCAACGCGTCTCATTGGCCGGCGCTATTCCGCGATTTCAACTACTTCACACTTTAGATCAAATCGCAACAGCTGCGGAGAGCGGGAAATCCGAATAAAGCGCTGCTCCTGCCTTTCCCGATCCGTGGGACTCATCGGTAGCGCAAATGAAAGCCTAATTTGCGGTCGCAGGTACGAAATCTTCTGCTCGAACCTCGCATAGCTAACCAAAACTCTAGTGTTCACCTGTCCGGCCGTGAGAGGCCTAATCGAACGTCATGCTGGGCGCATACGTATGCCGGCAATGCAGGACCCAAATCGCGCGACGCATCGCTCCCGTCCGAAGCCCGCAATGGCAACCGCGAGCCACCTTCCTGACGCTCAGCAGCCGGAAGCCGCCAGACAAGACCGGGCCCTCACACGACAAAGCGCAGGCGTCAGCTCAAGCCCAGTCGGAATCAGCACAAGAGGGAAGCCATGCCTATGATGTGCCACGGGTACGCTACACTGCCTTGGGCGAGCAAGAACCGCGCACCGGCCGATACTCGAAACACGTGCGTGACGACACGGACAGCGCGCCAACATACACAGATAACAACCATGGACCGCGAGCGCCAGCGGAACCAGCAGGCCTAGAAGCGGGCCCCGCGCAACGCATCGAACAAGCCTTGACCAAGCGCAGGGTTGACGAGGCGTGGCAGTTGTTTGAGGAAAGCTACACATCAAGGGACTGCAAAGCCCTCACGGAGCCGTCGACAAGTGATGTGGAGCTGCTAGATGGAGGCAAAATCTTCGCACACCTCCTCCACTCGGTCAATGCTGCCTTTTGTAGAGGTAGCACCGCTCTGGCCGTCACCCCGACTGCCGCACTCTTCAGATACGAGGAGCTCGGCATCGCTCGTCCGGAGTACTGGGTCCGGTCGACTCTGGCTCGTCTGACGCACCAGGTTATTCAGGCCGTGAACGCTACAAGTGACAGGCCTCAACGGGACTTGCCTTCTTTACTTCACGAATTGCTGTCCGTTTGGCGCCTGTTCTTCCAACGCATGGGCATGAAGAGCGGTCCGATGGCTTCTGTCAGCACCGACTGGCAATTGCCAGCTATTGATGCACTTCCCGACTTGCATGAGTCCGGGGACTTCTGTATGCGCTTGCAGCATTATCATCCCAAGCATGTGGGCAACCCAGAACTAGGCTTTTGTGCCGTCTACCTGTATAGCATCTCCGATGCTTTGAACTCGGTTGAGTCGATAAAACAGCAAGCTGCGCCTTTTCAGCGTTTTCTTGGCCGACTACTCGCGGGCTCGCACGTTACCTCAATCTTCAAATATACGACAGCTTCGAGGACCTTCAGTGAGCTACCTGCAAAGATTCAAGCGCAGATCACCATGGAGATTGATGCAGCGCCAAAGAAGGCTATGGCCATGCTTGGTTCGACAGGAGAGACTCTGGATGCTAAGGATACTAGCGACGCGGCTACCAATCTAGAGAATTTCCACCTCAAACAAATCGCACGTGCTGTCTTATCCAAGTCTTCACCCGTAGCACTGGACCGTCTCTGGAAACAGATCGAGAGCACATACACTAGCGAAAGCAACGCTAGTACTATACCGCCTCGTATCTATAATGCTTTCCTCTCCGGCTACTTGGTCCTCTTTAGCTCGCAGCGCTCCGTCGAAGTTTGGAACCATATGATTGCACATGGTGTTAAACCAGATCTACAGTCGTGGGTGGCTCTTCTCGAAGGCTGCGCGAAAGCAAAGGATCTTAATGGCTTCAATGCCATGTGGCAGCGTATGTTGAGCACTGGAGTCGAACCAGACAACTACGCCTGGACGACTCGGGTCAATGGCTTGATCTCCTTACGCCAGATCAACCAGGGTCTCGTAGCACTCGATGATATGGGGAAGAGATGGATGTCAGCAGAGACCGCCGTCAAAACCCCTCAAACACACGGCAAGGGTAAAAAAGGGTCCATGAAGCTTCCCTCCTCCAAGGCCGTCAACAACTGCACGAAACCCTCCATCGAAGTCATCAATGGCGCCATAACCGCCCTCGTCCAAATCCGCCCTGAATCCATGCGCCACGAAGAACGCATCAAATATGTTCAAAAGATACTCTCATGGGCTTCCAACTTCCAGATAGTGCCTAATGCCATCATATACAACAGCCTCATACAGCTCTACCTGCGCGCCCGCGACTCGGCCACGGCTTTCAAGATTCTTAGCCAGATGGAAAGAGATGGGCTGGAAGGAGATATGGCGACACATACCATGCTCATAACTGCCGCTTTCGATAACCAAAAATTCGACGGCCTGACTGAAGCGCAACGAACGGAGCGAATATTGAAGATTTTTGATGATCTAGAAGCCAGCGGGATGAGGCTAAACGACCATGTCTACTCGGCTGCCATTGATCGCTTGCTCAAACAATACGCCAACTACTCCGCCGTACGCACCCTCATCGAACACATGCAGGCGAGGAAATTCGTGGTCAGCCCACAAGTCTACACGAGTCTCATTACCCACTATTTCCAATCCAACCCGCCGAATATAACAGCGGTGGATGGGCTGGTGCATCAAATCTTCACAAGCCCCCGCGTCCCGAGCGATAGGATATTGTTCGACCGACTGATTGAAGGCTACGCTTCCCACGCTGAAGTCGGGAAGATGATGAGCGTACTCACGCGCATGTCCAAGCAGGGTAAACTTCCCGGCTGGAGCGCGTTGACGGCTGTCGTTCGGGCGCTGGTCGAAGACCAAGACTACGACCGTGCGCGCAATGTGGTCCGCGATGTTGAGCGCGGAGAAGGCGTTGCGCAGGGCGGTATCATGGGGAATCGGCAGGGTGAGCTAGCTTTTTGGGGCGTGGTGAAGGGGTTTGGGATGGGGCTGGAGGAGAGCAGGATGGGCGAGTTTATGCAAGGAGTTGGTGGTGGAGGTGGTGGTGCCGAGCAGATGAGCGGGCAGGAGTTTGGGGGTGTGCAGTATGAGCAGGAGGCTGGTGGTATACGGTACGATCGAAAGCCTGGAAGTGTGCAGTACGAGCAAGAGCACGAGACTTTGCAATATGGTCGCGCACCCCCAGCTGTGGAGTACGCACGGGAACCTGCAGCCATGGAGTACAGCCGCGACAACAAAGATGTGGGCTTCGCGCGTGAGCTTGGAAGTGTGGGGGAGGAAGAAGACGTCCACGGCTTCCTAATGGACGAAGCTGAGAACGAGCAGAGGCGGGCACGAAGGCCCTGAATGTCAAACATGAAAGCGCTTTGTATATAACCGAATATTGTACAATATATAGGGCAGTTGGAATCTACCGTTGCAGTATGCATATGCGATAGAGCGACATCGGAGACAGGGCGATGAAGGCGATGCCGGAATGAGGGACCGGTCAGGTAAGGAAGGGACCACGGTTGCATACCGTCATGTCTAGGTTTACCATCAGCAGAACTTGAGTGGCAGAGAGACGCAAGCAGCTGCATGGGCCCTTGGTTGACGCGTTCTCGTGAAAGGTGCAGGAGGAGCAGCTGAAGAAGGCTGTAATGGCGTCAGCAATCAACCAATGTCCGCTCCGCAACTCCGGACATCCGTTACGGAAACTAGCAACTGTTTGTGATAAGTTGAGAGCTCTGTGTTGTGTATTGAGGGTAATACTAAACGCCGTGTAAGCCAGAAGACCGTATACGGTGCGGTCTGACATTCTCAGATTCCAGGGCTCGACACCCGAATTCGACACCCGAATTCGACACCCGAATTCGATACTTGGTTTGTTACACGAGTTTCGCAAGCGCAAGATGTTTGCAGCTGGAAGATGTTGTTCTTGGTTTGATGGTGTGGCGCAGTGCATCCTTCCAATGAAGCTAACAAACTCCACCTCGTTCGCCGAGATCTTTCTGGATGCAAATCGGAGCGGGGACTCCCCTGAACATCATCATCAAAAGTCAGTCCTATCTGTTGGACCGGAAGCTTCTTGCGGGGAGTTGGTGCGGTTACAGCTCTGACACTCAATTTGAAAACGGCGGAGAAGGCAGTTTCAAGATTTAGGGCTTTAGGACCGGACAAGCAACGGCTTTCGGTGTCGGGCTCGGTCTCTCTATGAGGCGGAGATTGCCGGGGGGTTGCTGAATTGAGACATAGCGTATGGGAATTATTCAGGTATGATTTGCTTTTGGAATTGACAGCCTTGACAGGTGTCGTGCCAGAGATATAGCAGCAGATTAGGGCTGGTGGGATGATGGCTGTAAACTTCAGGTTAGGCGTACGGAAACATGGTTAAAGATGACGGTATGGTTGCCGTCCTGTCCGGAGTGCGCTGCGGAGGGCCAAATCTGCGGTCGAGCAGGAGCATGCGAGGTTTTTGTCATCCGTGCATGTGTAGTGAGAAGCTGATGAACAGAGTTATCATGTTCGAAGCTCAGGCTTCGTCTGCACTTGCACTTTCCAGCGTGCACCTGCTGGATAGAGAAGTTGGTAGCACAGCCTCAGGGTGGCGCCTGTGCGTCGTATGAGGTCGGCAGCTTTGTCTCCGATACTTCGACGCTAGACTGCCCAAGCGGGTATAGCGTGTTTTATTTCGAGTAGAGGCCCTACTCCGCCTCATTGTGAAACGCCGCAAGCCTCGACGGGCCGCCCAGACACCCATCCACCATCAAACATCTCTCAGATCATCGCTGTCCTCTTGCTCCCAACACACACGCCCGACGACGCTCTGCTGCACTTGTCATCGGCACTCGATCCCGAATAACGCTCAATCTCGACAGCAACACGCGCAAGAGGTACCGAGACGCGGACTCAGCCACACTCCGGCAAAACCGGAAAGATAGGAGCTTACGACGACTCCTGAACAGCCTAGCCGCCCCGGTCGCACTCAACTGCCCGCAACACAACACCCCTAAACGTCGATCTGGCTGCCCCAGGATCCCATTACCACGCCCAGCGCCTTTCCAGCAGCAAACACGACACCATGGCTACAGCAGTGCACTCTGCGATGACGATGGCGCCATACAACGCCCACGCGAGCCAATGCATCGACGCCGACGAGTTCTTCGACTTCGTCCAGCTGCCCTCACCCACACAGCCGACGCTCAAGCGCGAGCCGAGTGCCACATCGACCATGCCGAGCCCGACCAGCACCACCATCGACGACGACCTGCAGACACCCGCGAAGCCGAGCCACGAGTACGAGCGCTTCAAGCAGCAGACAGGCCTCCCGTCGGGCTCCATTGCCGGCCTCGCTGCCGGATACAACACGAGCTTCCCCATGTTCTCGTCCACGGGCTTGGACGACATGGCCATGGTGGGCGGCGACTCAATGATGGAGGGCGGGTGGAGCACCGGCATGCCGATGGACGTGGGCATGAACATGGGCATGGGCATGGACTACCAGCAGCCCGGCTACGGCTTCAGCAGCAACTCGCCCGACGACTTCGTCGACCCGAGCGCCATCGCACGCGAGGATGTGCCAAACGTCAGGGTATGGCCGGGCATGCACCAGCAGCAGGCCGCTCTGGCCAGGGCCCAGGCGGAGGCCCAGCACCAGCGCGCACAGCAGCTCGCCCACCAGAAGCAGCAGCAAGCCATGCAGCAACAGCAGCAGCAGCAGCAGCAGAACCGCCTGTCCGCCAGTCAGCCCAGCCGGAAGACGTCCAGCCCGCTCAGTGACGCTCACACCGAGGAGATGATCACGCGCGTCGTCGCACAGATCCGAGCCGACAGCCAGAACACCTCGTCGCTGCATGACGACAACCAAGGCCTCCTTCCCCACATCATCCGCGCCAAGAAGGACGAGGAGGACATGGACGAGGACGAGCGGCTGCTTGCTTCGGAGGAGGGCAAGAAACTTAGCTCCAAGGAGCGCCGCCAGCTCCGCAACAAGGTGTCTGCCCGCGCCTTCCGCTCGAGAAGAAAGGGTCCGTACCACGGCCGTTGCACTGCCAAACAAAGCTAACGTCACACAGAATACATCGGACAGCTCGAGGGTGAGATCAACATGAAGGCCAGCGAGGCAAACGAACTCCGCACCCAGAACCGCCTCTTGATGGAGGAGAACGCCCGCTCGCGCACCTTCATCGAGCGCTTGCTCCGCCACCAGGCCTTCGCTCCCTTCCTCGAGGAGCTGTCTCGCGACGAGGCTCTCCAGCCCAAGGCCCCCATGACCTCGATGCCGTCGACCTCGACCCCCACTGTCGCCGCCCCCGCACCAGCCCGCTTTCAGTCCCAGCAGTTCCACGGAATGACGCAGCCCGAGAACACTCATGTTGGCATGACCATGGTCCCCGAGCCCCAAATCGACTTCTCCATCCTCAACCTGAACAACAACGGCAGCAGCTGGGGTGCCAACAACGGCTTCAGCTTCCAGCAACCGCGTGTCTTCGCGGTTACCGAGCTTCCCGAGGGTCCTTCCAACCCCCTTGACACTGCAGCTATGTCTGGCAAGGGATACAGCGCCATCTTTAACGATGAGGATGATTCGCTCATTGAGGAGGTCAAGGCCGACTACCCTGTCATTGAGCGTCCCGTCCCGTCGGAGAAGACCACTGCCGCCGCTGTTGAGGAGACTGAGGAGGATGCCGAGTACGATCTTTACTACTCATCGTCTGTTCCATCTGTCGCCGCTACCGTCTTTGCCCCGCTTGAAGACCGCGAAACTCTCTTCATCAACCCTGAGAAGGCTCTCGCACACTACTCACTCGTCATCTCAGATGAGGAGAACGAGGCACGTTTGGCCGAACGCCTGGAAAGGAAGATCGCTGCCATGAGCCCTGCCCTCCAGAGAATAGCTGCCATCACATCGATGCTCGACTTATAGCTGTCACAACAGCGTCTTTTGCTGGCCCGACTTTGATTACTACTTCAACGCCCTCGTTTGAAACATGCGAGCGAGCGAACTATTTCCTAGACTGTCTGGTATGACTGCACGATTTCCTTTGTTAAGATATACCCAGGCTGGCCAACTTATTAGTATTGCCAGCTGGGTCGCTTGAACTTTAGCAGGTAGCCTTTTTCCTTTGTTCGGGTACGTACCTTGGATCGGCATCGAGCGTACTCGGGTTGGGTTTGGCGTTGGAGCGATTTCTTGTAGATATTGGTACGGCCCAGTTGCCCGGATGGCGCGGGGCCGTGTATGTAGAGTTTCTGAATCCAGTCCTCATTAAAACTCATGTGCAGTTATTTTTTACGTCTGACGTCTTATGTCAACATGGATGGTGAAAAGCTACCATCCATATATCTGTCCATATTGGTTATCCGTTCCTACAAACATGACGTCACATCACATTACCAGATCGTGCTCACCCCACCCTCACTGCCGCACATTACTCTCTCGCTCGCTTGCTCGCTACTAATATCGAATCCCTGTCCTTTTTCATATCATAAAATGCTTACTATACCCCCCAGGATCACACCTATAGCACTCTATCTACTAAGTCCTCGGCAGCTGTTCATAGTACCCGGTGCATCAAGACTCGTGGGAAAAAGAAACTTCCATGGCGGGTTCAAAAGGGTGGGTGTTGTTCAAATCTAAATAATTAGGTGTGTGGAATTTTCATTGATTTATTAAGACCGGAGTTGGATGCGCGTGATAGATTGTATGTATGCAGACTCGTTTGGGTAAATGGGCTGAGTTGGGGAGCAGGGGAGGATGGAATAGGCTGAGGATCGGCGGTGTATACATTGCGTGTGCGGCTGGATGATAATTGGTTTTAGGTGATTTGTTTGCTAACTTGTGTTATATGTAAAGGAAAAAAAATTCCCCAATTCCAGACCTAATGCCAAAGGCCTTGCTTATGACGCCGAAAACTTCGGCTACCAATGCAATGCAAACTGGTCATTCCTCCTCCCTCGATTTGTCAGTCCCTCGCTTTCTTGTAAATCCTAGTTAGATTTACTCTACTCTACTCTACTCTACTCTACTCTACTCTACTCTACTCTACTCTACTCTACTCTACTCTACTCTACTCTACTCTACTCTACTCTACTC
>ML976030.1:216020-248078 GCA_010015635.1 Clathrospora elynae
TACTCTACTCTACTCTACTCTACTCTACTCTACTCTACTCTACTCTACTCTACTCTACTCTACTCTACTCTACTCTACTCTACTCTACTCTACTCCCCCTTCTCATTGCTTGGCTTCCAAGTCTGCTAAACTCATACCGCCAGACAGCGCGTTGCGTGCACTTGCGTGTTGGTCTTGCCAACGTTTTCGTGCGCCGTCGATGGCTGCGCCTTCTTTTGAGGCGACGACCGTGGTGTAGGTTATGCCGAATGCTGGGGTGACTGTTAGTGAGGTGTTGAATGTCGGGTGGGTGGAGAGGATATGGAATGTACAGAAACGAGAGCAGGAAGAGGAAGGGCAGAGTGGAGAGGATACGTACCTATAAATGCGGCGAAGGCTGGGAGGTAGGATTTCGATACTGCCGGCATATTCGTGGTGGGTTGGTTGTGGTTGTTGTGTTGGGGATGGAGGTTGAAGAGTGCTGAAAGGTAAAGGTTGGTGATGAAGGTGGGTGGTTATAGTATGGCTTATTGGTGTCTGTTGATTTGGTTGTGTGGAAGAGTGTAGCGTTGGATGTGAGATGCGATGCGATGCGAATGATGTTTGATTGTTGGATGCCTGATGTCTGATGTTGTGTAACTGAACAAAGACAAGAAACCACAGAGCTACCGATATTATATCTAAACCTCACAATCCTACCCTGAAAAAACGATGCGGTACCCGCCGTCAATGCCAACACCATGCGAGCACATGTTGCGTGATTCCACGACTGCAATCAAGACATTTTACCTCGAACTGCAAACCAGGCTGATGGAATCGTGTGAGACCCTACGTTCACTAGCTTGCGATTGGACATATATAAAGAAAAGGCGCATCAGTTCGTCTAGAACGATTATGGTGGCGAGATATTTTGTGGTTCGGGCTGTGCCGGAATCCTTGTGGGGTGAGCGCGAGCGAGAGTCGTACGATGGTACCCTGACAGCCTTCGGGTCGGGGTTTTGGAGATGTCACGCATATGCGATTCAACATCGCGCAGTAGTGTTGCTCTTGCAGAACAGGACGAGATTTCTCGATCTTTTGACGGAGTTTGTTGGTGGTGGATGGATGCGTTCTTGCGAGGATGAAGGAGGGGGTTGGGTAGCGCCTTAGCTAATTCTGCTACTTCTCAACCTCGCGACTTCCTCGTGGTCGCCTCCCCAAAACATGTTAATCGCTGCTCCCAAAAATATTCCGCCTTATCTGGTTGTCTCCCGACGCCTTATCGTGCCGTGATGCTCGACAGGCTCCAACAGCCTACACCATGCCTGGCAGGCGTAGACAGAGCTACGGCCGGGGCTGCTCAGGAACCCTCGACATCGGACTCTACATTCCTCTCGCCTTGCTTTCTCGAAACCACGAATACCCACCCAAATCCTAGCTACTGTATACGTGGAATATGGCATGAGGAATTGCCCATCTTACTCTGATGAAGAAAAATGCAAAAAGAAGGCTTGAAGGTACCTGTGCGCTCGACCATGTTGTTGAGGGCACAAATACATCTGCCACTCTTCTCCTTCACGCGAAATACATGCGCGAAGCTTACGATCATGCCGATGCGGATGTCGACATATCGATGTTTATTTCTTTCGACAGACGCTCAAACTGCAGGCGACGCGGATGAGCTGGGGAGAAACGAGGTTCGTAAGAGGGTCATGAAATTAGCGTAATGGGCTATTGCGCTCGGCAAACATACAGAGTTGGTGATGTAAGAATCTTAGCTTTGTGGCAATTTACAGGCCTGCCACATATCTACACTATCCAATGATGGCCGCAGCAAAGGTCAAGCAGGCATGTATTGAAGCTTGTACACTGGCAATCCACTTTTTCATGACGGAAGAGTACAAGAGCATAATACTGACGGCGAGGTACTTCGGATTTGCCTAGGTATCACAGCTTCTTGTTCAAGGCTTTCTTAACCGGGATGCAGTCTTGGTGCTCGCTGTGGGAACCTTCCATCCCCAATATGGTGAGAGCACGACGCAGGTATGACTACCTTGCAGTTGCAAATAACTCTATAGTGGATATATGGCTCTTATTGAACCACGGTACTACAAAGGGGTTCACATTTGAGTTTCACATGAAGCGGTAACAGGGCACCACCGCCACCCTTCTCAACGAACCAGAACATAGGTTTACAAATCAGCCATATCAATGAAATTAGCTACAATTGTCAACGATAAGAGAGGGGCTGCTTCTTCTGTAATGGACAGATGTCCCACATCTCTTCTTATTGTGTCTCCGTCAAAAGCCCTACACTGAGAGCCGCGTGCATTTTGGATTTTCGCATAGTACCAGTACCGCTGTGCTTTGGAATCTTCCCTTCTATGACTTGACGATAGCACAGGTAGGACCACAAGTTTGCCTTGTTGCGCATTAGTACTGATCTCACAAGTAACAGCAGGTATCCAGTATTTTCGGCATTACGCTCATCCTTGGACACCAGTCATTACTTGAAGATGTATGCCATCAAGCTTCTGGTACTCTCTGGAGCTGCTGCCTTCGCCGCAGCGCAAATTACATCTATCCCTCAGAAAAGGCCGTGGCGGCACCGGCCCTGGTGGAGCAAGACAACCGAAATCTTGCCATCTACTACGGCGGGCGAAGCAGCAACCGGAAAAGATCCATGGTTGTCTACTACGATCACCTGGGTGGTTGTCACAGTACATCCCACTGAGAATGACCCGCTGACCACCGACCTCGTGCCATCCACTACAACGGACAATGCAGCGACCTTCAGCGAGCCACACTTCTCTACTGTGACTATCTGGACGACTCTTATTACCCAAACCACTCCAGGTGATTCGCTGACAACATTTCTCTTGCCATCCACTACAACGCAAAGTTCAGCGACTGTAGAGGAGCTGACGTTATCTACTGCAACCATCTGGACGATTGTCACTATACAACCCACCACGATTGATCCGACATGGCCTGTGTTGAGCACGATTACTCCGGTCCGCACTACAGCAACGTCGATAATGATTCCGGCAGTACCCTCGATTCACACCTGGTCACCTAATACTTCAGTCAGCACCCTACCAGCAACGCTCGTGACTTCACCAGCAAACACATTACCACCAAATTCGGTATCCGCAAATACGGACCACTCGGGGTTGGGGCCTACTGTCACAATAATTAGTATTTTAACGATCACTGCAGACCAACAGATACCCATCACGACAACCACAGCCTCAACAGGAACTACGCCCCACCCCTGGCTGACTACCATCACGAAGGACAGCAGTCTATCGGTCGTTGCAGGCACGCAGACGCCTCTATATTCCGCACCCATCGCGACAACGACAGCCTCCCTAGCAGATACAGCTCATACGTCACTGACTATCATCACGATGACTAGCACCCTGGCGTTCAACGCAGACACGCAGGCATCCCCATGGCCCGCATCTATTCTGACAAAAACCGGTCCGGCAACACATACGATTCTATATGCCGCACCCATCGCGACAACGACAGCCTCCCTAGCAGATACAGCTCATACGTCACTGATTATCATCACGATGACTAGCAACCTGGCGGTCAACGCAGACACGCAGACATCCCCATGGCCCGCATCCATTCTGACAAAACCCGGTTCGGCAACACATACGACTCATCTATCACTGAAGATCATCACGATGACCAGTACAACCACTGCAAGCAAGCATACGCCCATCACGACAAGGAATACGGCGACAAGCGCGATCCGACCCGGTCCAACCCCTGAAATCATCCGCATTGATAAACCGGCCGACTGTTCTCCCCAGCGCCCCGGCTACGGTCCCGCTCCCGAGGGCGTAGATAACATATGGCACTTCTACGAATCGCCCGCGATCCACAGCATCGTTAAAGCAGCGCAGATTCCTTCAGGCTACATCCAAGCCTTTGGCTTAGAGGAAGCTTCCTACCTCGGTTCAGACTACCTCGGTCACTACGAACTCGAGTCCTACGACCCGCTCAACTGCTCCATGCGCTGCGACGAGTACGGTCAGATAGGTGGCCAGCCAGGGGGCCAGAAGGAGAGCTGTCGCGGCATCAACATCTACTTCGAACGCTCACCCTCACTGCATCTCGGGCCCGAGTGCAGAGATGCACCCAGTAGGAATGTCATCAAGTGTGCTCTTTGGGGCGAAAAGCTGCATGCAAAGTATGCGAAGAATAGGGGATTCAGCAATTGGGACTTTGAAGTTATCATTGCTGGGTCGAATGGGTACAACAAGGGGGTGCTGATGGAGGAGAATAGGACGTCTGCGGGTGCGAAGAAGACAGTTTTTGGGGGCAGTTTGATGGAGATGGGGGCGGCGGTGCTGCTGGTATGGTGCTTGATGCTTGGGATGACGGGGGCACTTTAGGGTGCAACCGCGGTCGAAGGTACTAAATTTCGGGAAGTGGAAGGGAGTCTTGCAGTAGTGGTGGATCTTTTGTCGTAATTATGTCGGGGTCGTGTTGCCAGTCTTGATTCTTCCCATTCGTCAACACGAAGTTGAAGCCCAGCGCATAGGCGCCTTGCTGAGGCTTCTCTTAGCCATCATTGGGTGTTATCAAACTCTAATCCACTTTCTCCCATAAGCCTCATCCCCCTCTTCAACAGTAATCCCTCATTGTCCTGCACAGGCCAGATCTAAGTTCTACGATAGGTTCGCCATCCTCTTGCGCAATACATCGACATGGCTTAATAGCATATTTTTGTTGCGACGCAGCTAAAATCATACTAACATTTCTGTGTCTTATAAAGCGTACGCAAAATCCAAGCCAACTTGCCAGCTCCGGACTGGGTTGCGACTCTGCTCACTGGAACTATCCCGGTGTTGAGTTCTCTTGCTGCAACATGGGGTAAGCATTATGCACTCACCACACACTTGAAAGCTCATTACCTTATAAACGTACAAAAGATCATAAGTAGTGTATTTAGTTAAAACCGGCCACACATCCCACCGGGCATACCCGAGAAAGTAGCACCGTATCGCCCTCAACATTGCTCGCCCCCAAAAGGGTAATGTCCTTGACATAGGCACTGGGGATAACTCGCAAGACAACACGGTCGTCCATATCCTGTTGAGTGTGGCGAATATAATTCAGTAGCGTGTGGTGATCTTGGACGTCGATTGCCTCATCTGTAGGATCTGATCGTATAGGATTTTGTGAGTGGCAGGTGTGTACAGTAAGTGTTTGGCGGCGGCGATTTGCTGCTGAAGCATGTTGAAGCTGATTCGATCTAGTCTGACCTACGTAGGGAAGAAGTGATAGTAATCTCCCCTAAACTCGATAATGTCGGCGCATAGGGGTACCGAGTTCTTGCAGAGGTACATCGAAGTAGAGCTTGATGTGCTGGAGTTGGAAGGTACCGTTGAAATCTCCATGAGGCAATCCGAACAGGTTGCGTGTGGAAGTATTCTCTTGCGTTCCGAACTTCGGACTCCACTTTTCCGGGTTAAGGGTGTTAGAAAGATATGACTCAATTGCTGGCAGCACTTCCGTAAGCGACACTTAGTGGTCAGGGCACTCCCCTTGAATCATCCATCGCAATGCAGAAGTAACAGGTGCTAGGTGTGCAGCCTGTTCTCCATCGAAGATGTCATAGCACAAAACTATCAAACCAGCAAGCTTAATCGCGTCGTCGACGACAAGAACTATAGTAATGACTGATTGATCCTCGTTGAGATAATATGTGTATGGGGCAGTTTGTGGGAGCCTTTTCATATGCTGACGTGTTATTCTTGTCAATCTTTTCTGCCCCTTTTTCGCGGGCGGTGTTTTCTCTAGTGTCGTAGCAGCGATGCACGCAAACTTGTGCAGTGGTGCCCATGTGAACAGGGAATTGGTTTTCCTAGAAAAGCTGTTACCTCCAATGTGCAGTTGCGTTGGAATTTTTAAAGAATATAGTGTTTGTGCTGCTGTAGGATAACAGGAGGGTGGGGGCTGCGGGGTGGCTTTCTCGGCGATACTCGTGGACTAGATTGCTTCCTCTGTGCGTTGATATTGTGGTGTTGGTGTCGTGACATTCATGTCAGGTGAAATCCGTTTCGGGTGTAGCAGACGGAAAGCAGGAACGGTTCGAAGAGCGTACTCATGTAACTAGATATGCAGGGCTACGAGTCCGCCCTTCACGCTTGTCTGCTTTAAGCGGCACTCACCACTCAGCAGAACTATACGACTTGTGGGGATCTGCTGGGTATTGGACGAGGTTCTGCCAGAGACGCTTTTGATAAACTCTTTAGCATAGCGTAGAAACTATCGAGTATTGTCTTAGAGTTCCGACCTCAACCGCTACATATACATAATACACGCCGATTTTCTGCTGCGCTGAGTGCGAATAACTGATAACGTATGGAATTTTCACTGTAAAACATTCAACTAACCCCGTGCAAATAAGTGACGTATCTCTATTGTGACATCGAAACCTGGAAAAAGGAGTGTTTAAATCCTGTGATGCCCAAAGCATGGCCTCTTAACTTATGCCTCATCGAACTACTTGTGGTGGCTCATTTATTAGTGGCGTACTTTCGAAAACCATGTTATGCGTCGTCGAGTAATGCAAGTGACGTCTCATCCACTGCATACTTTCACGATCTAGTTGACAAAGTCTATAAACCTTCTTGAATGGTAATTTCTCGCTCATTGTGCAACATAGTGTTCTAATGAGTCCCCAGACGGCATGTACCAACCGAAGAGTGAAGAAGATGTATTGAGCGTGCGGATATTCCTTTGAACGCATGGATAAATTGAGATGTCTCCGTTTCTGACTAGACCACACGTACGTTAGAGGCGACAATAATAGCCATGTTCCCTCACACTTCGAGATTGTCCGCCTTGCTGAGTCGCCTGACACCCTCTGCTTTCCTATCCTCCGCAAGGATCGAGGCAAACTTGCTAGCCTTCCTAATCTGAGGCCCCTTCCAGTAGAAGACGTAGATCGGTACAACGATCAGGCACGACAGACAAGCCAGAAGGGTAGTGGCATACTCAGAGTTCTGAGGGTGCTTGTCGCTGAGGTTCTTGTAAAGAGGTGTCGCGTACATGGCTGAAATTCCTGCGAGAAAGTCCCTCGCGAACGCATTTCCACCGGTCGCTGAGGCGCTGTAGGGCCCGTATGCAGCAATCATGTAGTCTACAGACGAGTAATAAATGGCAAAGTTGGCAAGTCCCACAAGAAACGAGAAGATCATCGGTGCGATCCAGTGCGTTTGTGGAGGGCCCATGCAGGTCCACGCAAATCCAAAAAGACCGATTGGTTCGAAGAGTGCGAGTAGCAGAAGTGGTTTCAAACGCCGCTCGGGGGTCATCCAGTCAGGGCCGTTCTTCTTACGGAGATGATCGTCCCGGTAGAACCACGGCCAGTATAAAACGTACGTAAAGAAGTAGGATACGTTGATGGGGATAAACGCCCAAGCCACTTGAAGGGTACCGAACCCGAAGTTCTGGGGAAACGTGACGTTGAAAGCTTCCAGGAAGGTGAATATAAGAGCGTCCGAGAAGCCAGAGAGGAGGGACAGAAATAGGACGATGGGCTCGCGGACAAACATCTCAAAGGGTCGGAGCCAGATCTTGCCTGCTTCTTTAAGAGAGATTCGAGGTGACTTGAGCTCGTTTGGTCCATAGACGTTGGGATCCTCCCCGGTCTTGCGGCGACGTTTCGCCTCTCGGTCGATGAGAATAGTCGATCGGCTCTCCGGCATAAAGAAATGTACGGCTTGAACAGCGACACCGAATATGAGTTGGATCCAGAAGTTCCATTGCCAGGTGAGGTCTATAGTCGATATTAGCAAATGCTCGAAAGCCTCAAGGGAAGCAGCTCAACCTACAATGTTCAATGGGACCACCGATGACACCTCCGATACTGGTTCCGATGGTAGAAGACAACACAATGAAGCACAGGGGCCAATGTTGAGTCTCTGGCTCGTACATGTCGGCAATTAGACCAAGAGTAACACTACCTCCGGCAGTAGACAGACCACCCTATAATGATCAATACCGAGCTCGTCAAGACTAGTCAAAGGTACATACAAGAGCTCTGCAAACCACGATCGTCCCGAAGTTTGGGGCGACAGAATTGGGGATCTGCCAGATGTTGATGAACAGCAAGCTCAGCTGCAAAATCGGCCAGCGTCCGAACTCCTCGCTCCAGGGTGCCCATAGCTCGCATCCAAAAGAATAAGCAACGAGATAGATCATTTGTCCAACTCGTGCTGCCTGCTCACTGATCTGGAAGTGCTTCGACAAGGGTTTGACGGCGCTGGGGTATACCGAAGTGTTGTAGTTCATCGATATCTGAATTCCGGCGATAGAGGCCAGATACATAGCCTTCTTCCACTTGGGCCATGAGTATGCGAGTTTATCCCAGCATTCCCACTCTTTTAGTTCTCGCTTGCCATCCGGACGGGGAACGCTTGGTGGGTGTTGTGCCTCATTACCGTCAATGTCTTCTGGACTGCTGTTCCTGAGCTTCTCATCATTGTTGCTCTCAACTGGCAGGCGCGGTCGACGATCCTCAGCAGAATATTTCTCAGAAAACGGTCTCGGACCGGCTTGCGCAGGCGAAAGTTTGGACTCACTCTCCATCATTGTAATAAAGGCTGGGGGAGGGGAAAGCTAGAGATGAAACCTGGGGTGGTGTGTTAGGGCATGAAGGGCCCTCTTAAAACATACAAAACTTCGTAACAGCAGCGCTGCTAGGCCACGAGAATGACGTGGGAACAAAATTTCAGCATGGAAGAACCCTCCACTCCAAGGAGGGTCTCTCTGGGTAGGCTCCATTGTTGCGAACCCATATCGCTCTTGCCATTTATCCGTCCCAGTCGATCTGACCGATGCACCATTCATCGAGGCAGCGGAGTGGGGCCTATGCCGACATATTTGTGGTGCTGTCAGGTGGTTGCCGTTCGCAAAGGACACAGGACCCGCTTATCCGACAACTAGCTTTTGTATGATGCTCGAAGATCTGCATGAGGCTGAAGATAGGAATTGGCTAAACTTGCGGGACCCAACAAACGATGCTCGGCGGTACTAGGTCGTCAAAACGTCGCTCCAGAAGTCTTTCATCCCTTCAGGCTCTCGTGATTGTGGAAGGAGGCTCCAGTCTGGAGTCAACGACTTGTGACTGCAGCGGGATGTGGTACATTATACCGTCACGAGCTGCAAAACTACTCAGGGATATGACACCGTACTAAAACTGGATCGGTAAGCCGTAGTCGTCCGGTTGATGGTCTGCGGGTGAAAAATCTGGAGGTTGACTGCGTGACATCATAGCGCATGAAGGCAACCTCCGTCTCGGTTCGCTACGTGGCGCCAAAACCATCACGATAGAGAAGTGCGACCTAGGGACGACATAAGTACGACACAAGGACGACATAAGTAGTTATTAGCGCGCTTAGTAAAGAATGGTTAAACCATTAAACATAGGTTTAAGGGCTTTACGTTATTGCGCTTGTACGAAACATGCAGCGAAGTCAAGAAACGGAAACTTATCGAGCGCAAGGACACGCTTATCATACCCCCGACTAGAGCGGGGTACTTATCTTCAGCTGTTTTCGGCCTCATTGACGCGCAGGAGTTACTATGCAGGTACAAGTATCGCCGAAGCCGCCAACCCGGTTCTCTTCTTACTACCCGACATCAAAGCAGTACTCCTGACGCCTATCGGTTCTGGACATGATCGCAATTTCTATCCTTCTCCTCGCTCTCGGCGCGGCATCGTGGGCATCGTGCAACGTGCCACATAACTCGACATACATCTTGGGTGCTGACCCACTTCAGCAGCCCTATCCATACTACTTCCCGCCTCAGGATGCAGCGGAGACATCAGCTCTGTTCCCCATGCCAAGATGCATGGGGATCACCTTGGAAGAGGCGACAATCGATCAGTTGCAAAGGTACATGGGCGAAGGCACTCTGACATCTGTCGAGCTACTCAAATGCTATCTGAAGAGAGTTCGCCAAGTGGACGAGTACATCAACTCGATCATAGAGCTGAATCCGGACGCTGAGGATATCGCTGCTGCGCTCGATGCTGAGCGCGTGGCGGGACGGGTGCGAGGGCCGCTGCACGGTATCCCGTTCATCGTCAAAGACAACATCGCCACGAAAGACCAGATGGAAACAACAGCTGGTAGCTGGGCGCTGATGGGAAGCGTGGTACCTCGCGACGCCCATGTCGTTGCGAAGTTACGACAAGCAGGCGCACTGCTGATGGGCAAGGCGACTTTGTCGGAGTGGGCAGACATGCGATCCAACAACTACTCCGAGGGATACTCAGCAAGGGGAGGTCAGGCGAGGAGTCCATATAATTTGACGCTTAACCCTGGCGGCAGCAGTTCGGGAAGCGCAGCGTCCGTCGCCGCCAACATAGTCACCTTCTCATTGGGTAAGCAAAGCTCCTGGCAGGCCTTCCCGTCTTCACATGACCAAGCCCCTGATCATTTTACAAAGGCCTCTTGAGCACCGTCACGCAATCTCGTGTGCTTATCAGACCAGCTCCTAACACTCGACAGGCACAGAGACAGACGGTAGTGTTATCAACCCAGCGGAACGCAACGCTGTCGTGGGCATCAAGCCTACAGTAGGGCGTACTTCTCGTGCTGGCGTGATCCCAGAGAGCATCCATCAAGACACAGTAGGCGCATTTGGGCGAACGGTTCGCGACGCTGCGTATGTTTTCGATGCAATCTGCGGCGTCGATATGCGGGACAACTATACGCTTGCTCAGCAAGGCAAAACACCACTCGGTGGCTACATGCAATTCTTAGCCGACCGATCTGTCCTTCAAAATGCGACGTTTGGGCTGCCCTGGAGTAGCTTCTGGGTGTATGCCGATGAAGAACAGCAAGCGCAATTACTCTCCATTATCGCGCTGATTGAAGGCGCAGGTGGAAAAGTGATTAACAACACCGAGCTGCCAAACTACGAAACAATCGTGTCGCCCGACGGCTGGAACTGGGACTACGGAACCAGCCGCGGGTATGCGAACGAATCGGAATACACCGTCGTAAAGGTCGACTTCTACAACAACATCAAAGCGTACCTGTCTGAGCTCGAGAACACAAAGATCAAGAACTTGGAAGATATTGTAGCGTACAACTACGCAAATGACGGTACTGAAGGAGGCAATCCTTGGCCCTTGGGTATTCCGGCCTTCTACTCTGGTCAAGATGGCTTGCTGGCGTCACTGGAGTCCAAAGGCCAGATGGACGAAACATACTATCAAGCCCTTGCCTTCACGCAACGCACTACTCGAGAAGAGGGCATCGACGCCGCTCTCGCGAACAACGGAAAATCGCTTGATGCCCTACTCGTCCCTCCAGATGTCGGCCAAACATACCAGATTGCTGCGCAAGCCGGGTATCCTATGATCACTTTGCCGGCTGGTATACACTCGAGCACGGGGATGCCTTTCGGACTGGCGCTCATGGGAACGGCTTGGAGTGAGGCAAGCTTGTTGAAGTGGGCGAGTGCCATTGAGGATCTTCAGCTCAGTACTGACGGCGCTTTGAGGAGAACGTTGCCCGGGTGGTATGGGTATCTGGAGAGGAACATCCCCGTGAGGAACCTATAACAATAGCGAGGACCTACCCAGGCAGTGCATGTGCTGGACTATTTCAAGAGCAATTAGCATTCGAGAATCCTCCCCCAGACTTCTGGTACCCATGGCTCATTTAGCCATTTCGTTTCTGCCCCTGCTGCTCTTAACACTCGGTGACTATGACGTCACCACCACATTACAAAAGCTTGCAGAGTTAAACTTTTATCACTCTCCACCTTCCTGGGCCAGTGAGAATAGTCTCACTTTTTAATAAAAATTGTTTAATCATGATAATTGCATGGGGACATCACTAATTTAAAGGCAGCTAATACGACGAGCAATCCCCCCTACTTATCAGTTCTCAAAAGCGTTGAAAAAATATGGTTTCCAAAGATCCGATGGTGGCCGGAGTTCATCCTAGAGTCTCACACCGACTGGAACACAAGCTTAGGCACGTGTATATTTCTGTAGTTGTTGCAATCACCCAGCCGTATATTAACGACCGCCATGCTTATGCCGTTGCCGTCCAACGTTCGTTAATAATGTATACCCAATAAACCATTAGATACCTATATACCATGCGACTGCTTTATTATGTTTGTCTAGGTTATTTGGAGCTTCTCAACCGAACCCGAGACCCAAAGTATGTCATATCCACTCAGACGCCAGTGACCGTACCGAAGACCACGGGTCTCAGAAAGGACGTTGTATAGCAAAGGGCGACTAGCACAGCAGCAACCGCTGCCGACGGCGATGATGTAGCGATGAGCGACGCGCCCGTCAACGACGACTCAGACAGTGAGGATGATGACGACTCTATGCTCATGGAAGCGCTCCAGCCCGTTCGCGCTGATGATTCCGAGCGCAACCCGATCTGGAAGGCCATAACCGACGCAGACGTCCGGAGATCTACCCAAGTCTGATCAACGAGCGGGCATTCGACCACTGGACGAATAGGCAGTGCTTGATCACCTATAACAAGCGAGGACGGAACGCCAAGACTGCAGCGGCGGTCAGCAAGCAGTTCATTCTGTATGCGTCGAAAACCTACCTTAGTGTGGTTGGGAACCGTACGCTCTACATAATGCCCAACCCTGTTAAGACGGACTCTGCTGTGGACAAGATGGTACGCTACATAATCAAAGCTAGGCTTAAGCTTCAGGAAGTCCATCCCCAGCTACAACAAAAACAGCGGCAAGGTTAGCTTGACAGACAACAAGGATGTACAGGCTGTAAAGAAGACATTCAAGCTACATGTCCAGACCTAGTTCACGGAACAGAATGTTATCCTGCCATACAAAACCATAGGCGCGAAAGCCAGGACATATGTGACGAAAGAACTGAAGCTGCGCGCGGAGAACTTCTCAGCACTTCTTGGGCCTGAGGATGCCGCTCCTGCTGTGCCCGCCATTCAACCAGTACCGCAGCCGCAATTTGCGAAAAAGTCGAGGAATATTGCCCTGCAGCACGCACCAGATCAGCCTGCGTAGGCCTATCCAGGCGATTGCGAGAAGACTGAGAAGGCCCAGGAATATGCTGCGTAAGCTTCATCTCGATTGACTGCATATGACACCTGCTAAACTGTGTAGTATCCTGATCCGTGACCACATCTGAGATGACGCGGAGATTGACGAGATTTTCAGCTAGACAATACAACACATCATCGCAACACCACAGGCAGCTGTTCCTTCTCGGGTATTGCCATCCGTACCAAAAATCACGCAAGTGCTCGCCAACGATGCCCTCCACAACCCTCACATGCCGGCTGCAAACGACCAGCGTGCGAGAAACCCGTACTTCGCGGATGTCAAGTAGGTCTCTACAAGAGGAGAAGTTGGCCATGCTCATGCTCAAGTATGAGCAGTTGGTCAATCGCATCCATGGTTGGGAGGCTTATAACGAGGCAGTCGAAACCCATCATTACGACAGGGCGGCACGGCGGCACGGCTAGCAAAGGAGATCACCGATATACGCATTGCGCACAGAACCAGGTGAACAATTGACGAGAGCTTATAGATGCCTATTCCACCTGGGCAGCGAGGCAAGCTGCTGGTACGGTACGACTAGGTAGAGAGACCACTGGACTGGATACGAGAATCATTCTGATTCATGTACAATGATGACTGGCTGGATAGAGGGGAGTTGTACGATTAGAATTTCTATAGAGAGAGATAGCACTGGGAAGACAAACAGGCGGCAGAATGGGGGCGCAAGTAAGAGGAGGAGTAAGAGCAATAATAGGCGAAGCGCAAGTGGCGTTACTATCACAATGCGTGATCAATGCAATCAGCAGGGGATGGTGTTCGGGCGGGAATTTCGGGAGGGGACAAGACAGGAAAGTGGGTTGGTGCAGGTGAGCCAGGGATGGGAGAAGATCGAGCACGACAGCAAGTGGAGGATAAGGGAAGCGGTGTCGGGGCTTTGACAGAGGAGACACAACCTTGGAGCCGTCAGTCGCAACAGTATTGTTTCATGCTCTCTATTTTCGAGCATTAGTACCCTTACCAGTAAGCACACTTCAACGTCATGTTTTACTAAATCCTCGCGCAACAGCGTAGAGACTTTCCAGAAGATACGATAGTTAGCAAGTATCACACTGTTTGCTAAGCGGTTATCTATTGTTGAACAATTGCATCGTGATCTTACAAACAACAATCTCTATATTAGTCGAGATGGATTTAGTTAGACACTGCCCAGGTGGGACATTCTTTAAGACCGGCTAGCTCAACCACACCCGCGAGTGCGACTCCGACGAGGAAGAAGAGGTTGATGGGGATCGCTTGCGACGGTGTAGCTAAAGTGACTTTCCTAGATATTCCAACAGATACTGTGAAAAGGAACAGATGCAACAGATACTGCGAACAATGTAAACCAGCACAGAAGTCACACCAAAAGTCTTTTAATCAGATGTGAAGTTTCACAGGGCGATCTGGGAGTTCAAGACTTTAGCGAGTGTCATGACGTACCGGTAAGCGACGAACCCCTTAGCCTTCCCCGCGGCCCACCACGAGACGAACGTTCCACGTACAGAATCTCATCAATCTTAGACAATGACAAACGGAATTGCGTTTCCTGGTTTTTTTCCTTTAGATTTAGGCCTCTAATAACGGAACATCAAACACTACAGGCGCCTGGATCTCGCTTTTGTCTCCCGCTGAGATTCCGCCCAGCCTCTGCCCAGAGGCTTGACATTCGCGCATGTAGCGTAGTAAGCCACAAAATATGACGACTCGGAAGTACGGCAATCAATGAAGCAATTCTGAAACGATCATTTTCATCCTGCTTACTGTAGGAATGGCTACTGAAGTGCTTTGGTACACGTCCTATCAAGAGCAGGAATTCGCTATAGTAACGTTCATGATCCACTTCACCTGAAGAAAGCTCATCACCTTGGACGCTACTGACAGGTATTTATCAGTCGAAAGTAGGTAACCAACGTCACATGAACAAGCAGAGCGGAGCGGAGACAATCTACGCAAGCACTGTACATCTGAGAGCCAGGCGCTTCTTCCCCTTGGCATGAATATGTTAAGTGCTTGGCTATGTTACAACGTGATATTTCCTCGTGAACATGAACCCCGAGACGTCAAACTTCGCCCAGGAATCAAGACATTTGGGCACCTATCAAGCGACTTTCCAGATGGCATAGTTCCCAGCTAGCTCTCAGACATAGTGGAAATGCTAGCTTAGAGCGAGGAGGTGTGTTGTACATAAGATAGCTATTACGCTGATCAATAGTTTGCATCCCATATTCGCACTTCTATCTCGATTACCTCCTTTTTCCTGTTTCAATACATTCTTTCGGCCGGTCCGCTCGTTTTGTACTTTAAATCCTATTCCCAGTCGCTATCTTTCAACTTCGCAACCATGCACTTCAACACTCTCACACTCGCTCTCTGCGTACTATCGGCATCTGATCTGACCGTTGCTCGTCCAACAGCAAGCATACTGGCTCTAAGTGTCGGCTCTGTGAGCAAGTCCGTACACCCTGTATCACTTAGTCGCCGCGGCGGTGCGCGCGAAATAGCCCAGCAAGCCGATCTCGTCAGCTGTGTTACTCCTCCTGCCCAGGATAACAAGGGAGAAGCGGCAGCTGGAGGAGGAGAGGAAGGTGCAGAAAGTAAGTTGGGTGGACACAATCCTGTAGTCTTGACTAACAGCACATAGATGAAGTGGATATCGCAAGCAAGTTCGATACTGCCGTGCCTGTGCAGGGCGTAAGTCATGTACACTAATATCATTGCATGCAAGTGCTGACTAGAGCAGGGTGACTTGAAGCAAGACCTCCAGTTCACACCCAGCGTACGTGTCCCCCTGATCCATACTTTCCAATACAATACTAACCTTCAATCCAGTCTTTCGGCCAGTTTGAATACGAATTCCAATCCGCGAAGGCCGACGAAGTTACTGTCTCCGAGAACAAGACTCCCGCAGCCCCACCCGCAGGCTTCGAAGCCCTCGAAGCGAACTCGTACATTGTTTCTCTTGCGCAGAGCAAGGGCGTTGGGCTCACTCTGTCCAAGATCGACTACATCTTCGACCCTGCCAGTACGTCTACTTCAACATCATCATGTTTCCACCCACTTTCATGAAACTGACATGTATGAACAGGTGCTGGACTCGTAGGCAAAGACATCACAGCCGCGCAGGTCGGCAAGCTCTGCGCCGATACGGGCGCTTTTGTCATCAGTGAGACTCTTGGCGAGCTTGAGTTCGAGCTCGAGGAGAACGAGGTCACGCTGAACTTGAACAAGAACGTTACTGCTGAGGGAGAGTGGGGTAAGTCCATGGCACTTATTCGTGTGCCTTCGAGCTTTGACTTACGAAACGCAGGTATCTTCCTTCCCGTGGCAGCCGCTGCTGGTGGCAAAGGTGCCGCCAAAGAGGGCGCTGCCAAAGGTGGTGCCGCCAAGGAGGGTGCCGCCAAGGGAGGTGCCGCAGCGAAGGAGGGCGCCGCAGCAAAGAAGGCTGCTCCCAAACCTGCTTCCATGGGTGACGCCAAAGCCGAGTAGACAAAATTACGGTCTCGAATGGGTTCGCGTCCAGTCGAGGTAGTTGAGAACACCCGAGGAACAACTCAACCCAAACAGTACGTGACGGGTGGTCTTCGGTGATTGATGCCCAACTAGGCACTCGAGCAATGTCTTTTGTTCGGCTCTCTGTTTTCTGTAAGAGTTTGAACATGTTTGTATGTTTTTTTTCAAGTTCTAGTAGCTATTAAAGCATGTATGCCATATTATCATATTGTGAAGATTGATTTCTTATCTCATATTATGGTAGGGCATTTCCACGTTGCGACGTTCTTCCAGTGAAAAGAATTGCAGCTCTGCCTCGAGGTTGAGAATTGAGGTTTGCGACGAAGTGCGCGGTCTGCGGACGAAAGTGGGGCCTCGTCATACGCGTCACTAGCGCCTGCACTTCGCACATTCCGCAACATGTCTTCTTTCTCTTCCATCTTCACATCCGACGGCATCGCCAGCCTTCAAAAGGCGAAGACTCATGAAAATTAGCTTATTACAGTACTTTTATTCCGGTTTGCACTATATTGAAGCCTTGAAGTCTATCAGGATTGCATGCACCCTGTCCAATTGATCGCCTCTAGCTTTCGCAGCCGAAACGGAATCGAGGCAAAATAGCTGAACAAATACGCGTTTTATGGTACGTGCTCGGTCGCCAACAGCACATCAAACCATCGCAAGTTGCTGGTAGCAACGGGTTCTTTATGAGAACTGTGGGACCCGGGTACCGTGCATCTCAAGGTAGCCCTTTGCGGTACCACGGAATTGAACAAGTGAGCGTTGATAGGACGTATCTTCAAGCACATTTGATCAGGCAACAGTATTGTGAAGAATACATAGAGGTCGGTCCGATAAACTTCAACACGACTGTCTCTTTGCCAGCTCAGCAGTCCCCTACCTTGAACCGAGAAAAACCCCGGCTCCTCCCGAACGCACTACTACTGATCTGTTTCAGCAGCTACGATCATCTTTTCCGTACTCCTCGGTCAGGCGGAAGCTCTTGCATCAGCAACATTATGGCGACCCCTCCAGGAGGAACAGAAGCACCCATCGTCGTTAGTCTCGAGGAACGTCAGCGGACCAAGACAAGCCAGACTCTCGCAATCCTCATCTCTATTAGCTCGATTTTAACCAATTCAAAATAAATCCATACTTTGCAGCTCTCTTCCAAACACGTCGTAGATGTATAGGTGGTCGGATCGAAGTAGCACTGCGGTCCAATGCAGCCGACGAGTCCATGCTGCTTGAACCACCCGCGTCTGGAAAAATAATCGATTTCCTTGGACAGGGAGTCCTTACGCAACTATCATGTAAGGTCTTAGCCTTTGGGCCTATATCACAGTGTCGACATCACACCAATCAACCCGCTCGGCAAAGAACACTATAAGAGTTCGAATAAGCAACTCTTAGTACACTTGCAGAACGAAGAAGGATTGGAGCTCGACGAAGTGTTAGCTGCGCTACAGCAACGCGCAACACGAAACATGCACCTCTTGCCTTATCGCCATGGCCTGAGCGGGTTGCAGATCTGCGGCAGAAGGGTACGACTGGTCACTGGCAGGAGGATGTGTGGCGCGTCCCTAGAAGTCCAACTTTGATCATGCTGCTGGATGGTGCAGCGATAAGGCAGGAATGGATAAGTGACTAGGAGCATTCGGAGAGTATAAGGATGGCGTGGGATGAAAATTCTAGGGATAGGGCTGCGGAACGCATGGCCGCGATCGGTATGCCACACTCATTCTATGGACACATCACAAGGCTGCCATAATTTACTGCGGATGGGTTCCTGGAAGAAAGACAGACGGAGTAGGTGCCGGAGGGTCTGATCGAGCCTGCTGTAGACTCTGTCCGCTGGCCTGTCAACTTCGACGAGTAGCGAGTACAATCTAACAAGCATGTATGCACGTCTATGCAGGAAACGGAACGCCAAGGCAGAACTGATAAGCTTATGATGCGATGTGCCTTTATCAACGATTACCCCGTGTGCGCAAGCCCCTCCTTGCCTTTTCAACTGCCTCATCTCACGGCGCCCCTGTAATATGACTAATGAAACAAAGTCTGATGCTCCCAATCGATGTGACAACTTGAGATTTCGTCATCGCATGGTCGATTATTGGTATCTTCGACCATGGTCACAAGGGTCGTCTCAGTACCGCTCAACAAGAGGGCCAGCATTGTTCAACGAGGACACTGACAAAGCATAACATCTGCTTTATGGAAGATCCAAATTCTCCGCTAATAACAGCTAAGCGTTCAGTATCGGATGTCGACGGCTGGGCGAACGTCCGCATAGACATGGCCGTGCATGGCTTCCGAAACAACGAAGTCGTGTGGTTCCATGGCCCACGACATCGGGAGTACTGGTATTGGCGCAGCCGCACGTGGAATGATCTTGTTGATCACCTGGGCAGGATTGCGAGATGCCTGGAACTCGCTTGTGAAGTACAATGCCATTGTCCGCCACTATCGATATCGACGTTCTTCCATAATGCCCTGATGTCCTCTCTGTCAACAAACAATGTTAAGACAATAGTCCACCAAAGCTACCTATGTAAAGCATCCTTACTATGCCCAGTATGTCTCTGTCGCAGACCAGATAAAGCGACGAGCGCGAAATCTCATGTCGCAATCAACAATGTCCAATCGAGGCGGCATGCAAAAGCAATTGTCCAAGATTTTGGCCGAAGCTCAGGTTCAAGGCTACAAGATCGAAGACTTCATTCCCGGGGAAATGCATGGTCTTTTTCATGGATTGACAGAGCTCAAAGCAGCCCGCGAATACATCAAAGAGGTTGAGGGTCGCGAAATCGACCTCCAGGCCGAGAACAACAGCTTGCTGGCCAAAATCAAGGCCAAGGAGGAGGAAATCGAAAACCAACCCGAAGAATTCAAGGCCCTGAAGGTTGATCTCCAGCAGGCGCAGCGTAGTATTGACTACTACCGTGAGCTTGTTGAAGACGCCCATCGCCGCGCGGAACGCTACCAGCGCAACCTGCAAAACGCCGTCAAAGACCAAACCGCTTCCGATGAAGCCGCCGCAAAGATCGAGCGTCTGCAAACCGAGCTCGACCAACACCAGATCGCCATCCTGAAGCTCCAAATCGAGAACCGCAAAGCAGCCGAGATATTTGACCAACTGCGCGAGCAAGATGCCAAGGTCATGGCAGACAACAGCGCAAAACTCGCCGTTGTCGAAACCGAAAGCGAGCTGTTCTCTGAAACTCTTACTGCCCTCATCGACACCCTCGAGACGGAGCACTCGTCCGCTGCCGCGGCCATAAATGACAAGTCCGCACTGCTGCACAAAACGGAGAAGCTGTACAACGTCATCGTGTCCGAGGTCACGCCCTTGAACCGTTTCTTCTCTCGCACATACGAGATCCTGGCAATCTACCAAGCGCTGTTCCAATCCCTGTCCGATCCACACGTTTTGGATATTGTCAGCCTGCCGCAACAACTCGATAAACTGATGGATGGTGCATCCCAGGATCTAGACAACTATCAGGGTGTGCATGGGTTGATGTTAGGGGATGCGGGTGTTGCTGAGGAGCAGGTTCGACTGCAACTCAGTGGCATGGCGCTGAGTGCGGGTGATATTTTTAGCAGCTTGCAGTGTATAGAGGGTGATGTTTCTGGCTTCCTTGGTCGGCTACATCGTGAGCCGAATACTTGGCTAGCGATGAAGACCAGGTTTAGGCTGACTGGTAAGTGTCTCTCTGTTGGTTGATAGTTGCTTTCACAGAGCATTTTTGGCGCTTGGAAGCGATGATTTGGTTGGTATTAGTGCAAAATTGATATTTTGAACATCCTCAAATACCATTTTCACTTTTTTCTTTTGTAAGTATAGGCACATTTCAACACACTTAGACATAACATAAAGCATGACAAAATACATGCCTAGAGGTACTTGATACATTTGTAGGTACAGGACCAGCTCTCTTGGCTTTATTGAAGTGTACCTAGGTACCTTTTCGTCGTCCACTTTATCACTGCCGTGTCTCCTTTGCCGACAACTTGTTTATTATGAGCACATAACTCTTCCTTTTCGTCTTACTACACCGTCTCAGCATATTATATCTTATACCCTTTCTGATTCAGTGCGTTGCACAGGTAAAACTACAAAACACTTATCATGGTGAAAGCAAAATCTTCCCTCTTTCACCCCCAGACTTCCATCCCCATCCCACCGCCCTCCTCAACGCATCTTCACTGCCCACTGATTCTTCTTCCTATATAAAGTTCCCACACGGATCACATGTTCGTCGTACACACGCCTTCTCAATCTCACACGGATCCGCCATGCTCCACACACTTTTTCTGCACGACCAAAACTACGGCGTGCTCGCTTTGATAAAGTCGCTGAGGTACTCGGTGTTGTACCTCGAGAAGTCGTATTCGGCACAAGACTCTGCATCACAAGCGTATAGGTTCACACCTACAACCAATTTCCGCACCTGGGAAGCCAACTGCGGAATGCTCGTAAATGGCGTTGGTGAAGGTTTCGCCCATGATAACATGTCCGCCACAATTTGCTTCGACAACATCCTTGTATAACGTGAGAAAGGTATTGATTGTCGCATTATGGAACACGGGAGCTTTCAGCAAGTGCGCGAATTTCGGAAGCTCGACACATGCATCGAACGCGGAGTCGGGATTGTGCTGTTCGATGCAGATGGTTTTGGTCGTGAGGAACGTGGCGTAGGCGGCGAAGGCCTTTGGTGATGCTGCTTCCGGAGTAGTGACGGTCTGTCGAGGACGGCGTGCTTGAGGGCTTCGTCGAAGAAGTCGGAGCTGTCGCGCAGCATGTGCTCGTGCATGAAATGGGCGACACGGCTTTCGCCTTTGCAGACTACAACGGTGATGGGGCTAAAGTGCGTTAGATTAGGTATGCTCACATGTATGTACCTCTAGAACCACACTTACTGAGACAGCGCTGCTTCCATGGCGTTCATTGTGTACTACGTAATATGCGGTATTTGTAGGATAGAAGTAGAATTTTGGAAAGATATGTTAATCCCAAGTCGCAGGTCATGAGCGCGGTAGAAGACGCACGACGCGGAGAAAATCCAAATCTAATATACGAGAGTTGGTGACAGTGAGGCCCAGCCCGACTGCGCGCGCAACCAAGTACTCAGACATGCCTGTTACTCCTTTGCTCACCTGTGCCCTCATATGCACATGCTCGACATAACTACGAGCAGCTGCACTCATGTGTGTACGTTGTGGCACCAACCTTTCTCCTCTTCCCACTCTCGAGACACCTGATGCACGCAGACTACCAACGTACACCAACAGTATACACCTTCAAGGACGCAGGCGTTCTCATTCCCCATCTCCATCTTCCACAACTCATACACCACCACCACCACCACCACCACCACACACACTCACACGATGCGTTTCCTCAAAGAGCACATCCTAACCAAAGTCTTCGCCGTCACCTTCTTGACCTTCCTATCCCTATTAGTCTACCTCCTCGTCCTGCTAGACTGCCTAACAAAAGGCGGCGGGATGGAGAACCTATACTGGGTGTCCATCGCGCAGAATGGTACGAACGGGAAAGCACCGATCGAGGTGCGGATCGGGTATTTCGGTACGTCTTCCGTCCTCGCTACTTTCTCCTCATGTGGTGTACCCGTGTGACCAACAAACACCCCAGGCCTCTGCACCTCCTTTCCCCCGAAAGATTCAAACACCTCCATACCATTCGAGTGCTACACCTCCGCTTCCCCCCCATCCCTCTCCACAATCCCGCCGGGGCACCTACTCCTCCTCGCAGCCTCCTCAATCCAAAAGAATGATTTATACCCGCTACCCGCCCTAGCAGCCGCGCCCTACTTCCTCGGAACAATCGGCTACTTCATCGCGCAGCGTCGGGGCGGCTGCCTAGAGAAGCTGTCAAAGATCGTTCTCGGTATTAGTGCTGCTTTGGGTATGGCGGCTGCACTGTGTGCGATGGCGAGCGGGAGGGCGTTGCATGAGGATGCACCGTTGCTGCATGGGGAGGTGGATGAATGCAGGGTTATGGATTGCAGCGGCGATTCATACGCTTGTTGTTGCGTATGTTGCGTGTGGGATGCCGGAGAGGATTGTGGGGAGTCTTGGGTATATTGGACGTCGGTGAGGAGTGCGAAGATGGGTCAGGCTTTGTGTAGGACACTGGATGATGCTCCGGAAGCAGAATGGGTATTGTTCCTGTGTTAGATTTTGGGTGAATAGGTGCTGGATGGATGCGGTTGTTGTTGCGTTATGATCTGAGAAGTCTATATGAGTATGTTTTGTATGTTTCTTGGAGGTAGTCAGTGCTTCGACATCTCGAGCCAGTAAGTAAATAATTCTTGTGCAATGTCAGCTTCCCAACGTGTGCAGTTTCTGGCTGAAAAAATTCAGATCCTTGATTTATGAATATCGAATACTGTCAAGCCCGTCCCGGGTAGACCCCCAACACCGTAAACGCCTCGCCAGAGAAGGGGTCGTGCGCAGAGATGCCGTCGCATTCGTGATAGGTAAGCGCCTAGAACTGATCCAGGGTCATGCTCATGGACACATCCGTGTTCTCGACCATCTTGGTGAACTCCTCGAAGCTGATCTTGCCGTCGCGGTCTAGGTCGGCCTCCATGATGGTCTTGTCGACAATCTGTCGTTGCGTTAGCACTGCGCTCTCGCTTCCCCAGCGTCTCACGCACCTGCTGCAACTGCTGGTCCTTCAAATTGCTTCCCACCATCATCTTCAGTACTATGAAGAGCTCGCCGTTGCTGATAAAGCCGTCGCGGTCAATGTCGTAGACGCGGAACGCAAACCGCAGCTTCTCCTCCTTATTTCCCTTGCTGCTGAACGCTGAGAGACCGGACACGAACTCCTGGAAGTCGACATCACCGCCGCCGTCCTCGTCGAAGATGGCGATCATGCGTGTTGCGAGGGGGTTCGAGGAGATCTGAGGGAGGGCTAGGAACTCGTCGCGCTCGATGGTGCCGGAGTTGTCCTGCACCCATGTGAGCTGACCTGGCCATATGCGGTATAGTGATGACCGCGCACCTTGTCCAGCTTCATAAACCGCTTCCTTAGGCGATCTACCTCCTCACGGTCGACTGCATCTATTAGCAAGCATTTCTTGCCCCGCAGGCGCTCACACGAGCAGCCCCTCGGTCGCCGGCTACGTACAATTCGAGCCAGAGGCTATGTTGTCGAGGAGCCCCGACTGTTGGTTACCCATGCTGGCGGCTGATTGGCGATAAGAATTGGTGTTGTGGCGTGTAGGATGGGGTCGCCGCTGTCGTGGGGTTCCTTGGTGGTTGCGTCAACTTCGAGGTCCCGCTACCGGTAAGGGTCCATAACGCTACTAGGCAGGAACAGCTGCGACGTCAACCGCCAAGACTTAGATCCACTTCCGAGGTGCTGTAACCCTCACTTACGACCTCCTTCAAGCCTCACAACAGCAAGTAATAACGACACCATGGCGTCCGACTTACCAGCCGAAATTGTATCGGTCCTCCAAGGCGCATCCATCAACCGACATCCCTCGCCGCGACACGACTTGAACCCATCGACGGCCGCATCCGAGAGGCAGCCTGTTACTCTCGATGAACACCCGGACCCCGACAGCTCAGAATTCGGCGAGGACGAGATACCCATCAGTGTGTTAAACCCGGTGCCACGGAAGAAGACGATGCCCCCGCTACCAGACCTGCGATTCGAACAGAGCTACCTGAAGAGCATCGAGCAGGCCGAGGGATGGCAGGGTGTGGCATGGATTACATTGCGGGATCAGGTGCGGCTATTTTAGAAGGATCAAGGGGAAGAAGTAGCTAATGGCAGGAACAGGTCATAATGTGCTTCGCGCAGGGCGTACTATGGACCCTCGTCCTCAACGGCTGGCGGCACTGGAACCGCTCAGCTCAGTTCAGCGGCCGGGGCGTCGGCGCGCGAATACGGAGATGGTGGTGGGGCGTCAATAACTGGACCATACCGAACGCGAAAGCGAAGTTGAGGGACGCGAAGCTGGCGAGGAATGTTTCCGAGGTAAGTGTTGCCTTCCTGAAGGTCCGGCATCTGCAACCTACTTACGATACAGAGCATACACTGACGGTTGAAAAAGTACTACCAGGGCGAGTTCTCAAGTGCTGCTCAGGACTGAGCTTCTGTGTATGTCATGGCATTGCATATACCGGCCTTCTCAACTCAGATACACGACATCTCAAATGCAAGTCTCGCACTACTAAATCAAAAAGAACTGCAATCGCGCCATGTTCAAATGCCGCATATTTCTTCATCCTCTCAACATGGTCGAGCGACCGTTCATTGGCTGATACGCGCGGGTTGCTAGCGGCCTGCGGCCTAACCACCCCGCGATCTCAAGTATACCGCAGGTGGCTACCTACGAGCGAACAATACTGCAGGTGTAAACAGTGGATGTGGGTTTAAAGGCTTTCCTAACCTTGATCGTGATACACTACAGGGCAGCCATACACGGGACCTCCTTGAGTGGTTGAGAAAGCAAGCGGTGCGAGCAAGACTATCTTTAGCAATTTCAAGTATCATTAATGTCTGCTCTGCAGTTCACTGCATCAGTAATCTTCTTAGCATATGAGCACGACGACTATAAACACCGATATCTACCTCTAACGCATATTGCCCCTTGAATGTTCCTTGATGTCGGCCGCACTTTACACACGATCACATGACAGCGCACTAGCGTGTTTTCTGCAACGCGTCCGCGTCTTCTTCACTCATTTGCACCGTCAACCCTCAACGCCACCCTCTCCCACCCCCGAGATGCCAACTAGCCCTCAACTGTCGCAACCATGAAGCCATTCAAGGCTCTCACCTTTGGAAGGCCCGGCGCGGAGAACAGCGAGCCGCCGAACAAGAAGCGACGAATCTCGTCCAATGCGCTCCCCTCGAGCAACCGCCAGCCCCTCAACACGCTCAACAGCCCTGCGCCGGCGCAATTCCTCCCGCCTGGCCTCGAAGGCAACTACTACACTGTGTTGTGGCGAAAGTACACGACCAAGAAGAACAAGACGTGGGACGGAGATGGTGTGCTTGCAGTGGTAGGTGGCTATGCGACGCTCACGGACAGCGATTCGGGGAAGGAACTAGGGAAGGGAGCGTGCAACCGGCCGCTGCTTTCTGGCTCGGCGCTGTCCATCGGTGGCAAGGAGGTTGAGATCGAAGGGTCCATTGACAAGGCGGAATTCCTCGCCGGGCGCATGTTCTTGGGCACGGCTGCAGCTGCGCCTGTGCAGCACTCGAAGCGGACTAATCCTGGGTACAAGCCCTTGTCTTCGGCCAAGTCAAAGGGGAACAAGAAGGGCGATGCTGCTGGAGATATGGAAGATGTGCCGGATTACAAGCCGTCCGCCCAGCGCAAGCAACAATTCAAGGCGCCGTTGTTGTCGAACACCGTCATGCCTCAGCGCAACCCATCGATTCCACAGCCACGCCACGATCCCCATGCGCGCAACGCTCTCGTCATGAAGCGACCAAAGTCCTGTCCGAAAGGAAAGCAGATCGTCGACGTGGTCGTCGATCCTGTTCTGAGCAAGCATCTCCGCGACCATCAGCGCGAGGGTGTGCGGTTCCTCTACGAGTGCGTCATGGGCATGCGGTGCGAGGGCGAGGGCGCCATCATGGCGGACGAGATGGGCCTGGGAAAGACACTGCAGACCATCACGCTGCTCTGGACCCTGATGAAGCAGAATCCGATCCACGACACTTCTCCCGTCATTAAAAAAGCTTTGATTGTCTGTCCCGCAGGTCTGGTCGACAATTGGAAGCGCGAGTTCCGCAAGTGGCTTGGAAACGAGAGGGTGGGCGTGTTTGTCCTGGATGGCAAGAAGAGGATCACCAACTTCACCATGGGCAAGGCGTACAACATCATGATCGTCGGGTATGAGATGCTCCGTATTGTCCAGGAAGAGCTGAAGAAGGGCAGTGGTGTCGACATCGTAATCGCAGATGAGGGTCACAGGCTGAAGACGGCCAACAACAAGGCCATGCTCGCTATCCAGTCTCTCAACACCGAGCGACGCATCATTCTGTCCGGCACGCCTCTACAGAACGACTTGGGCGAGTTCTTCACTGCCATCGATTTCGTCAATCCTGGTCTTCTCGGGCAACGAGCTGCCTTCAAACGTGCTTTCGAAACGCCCATCATGCGCAGTCGTCAGCCAGATGCAAACGATTCAGAACTCGAGAAGGGCGAAGCACGCTGGAAAGAGCTTGTCTCATTGACCAGCCAATTCATGATTCGGCGGACCGCAGAAGTGCTGTCGAAGTACCTACCACCAAAGACCGAGCACATTGTCTTCTGCCGGCCGACCAAAGGGCAGGCAGAAGCCTACCGCGCTATCCTGGCTTCACCAACATTCGCTATCGCGTTGGGTAGCACAGACATTGCGCTCCAGCTCATCAACGTATTGAAGAAGATCTGCAACAGCCCCTCACTGCTCAAGTCACCAAAAGAAGACGACACGCCCTCTGAGATGCTGCAGACTCTTATCCCACTCATTCCGCAGAAAATCCTCAACTCGAGTGCTTCGAGCGCTAAGTTGCGACTGCTCGACAGCCTCGTCCACCGTATCTACACCACCACAGAAGAAAAGATCGTCATTGTTTCAAATTACACGACAACTCTCGACATGATCGAGCGCCTTCTGGTTTCGTTATCGTACACCTACCTCCGCCTTGACGGCAGCACACCAGCCAATAAACGCCAAGCCCTCGTTGAGAAGTTCAACAAGACCCCCAAAAAAGAAGCCTTCGCTTTTCTCCTTTCCGCAAAGTCCGGTGGCGTGGGCCTCAACCTCATCGGCGCGTCGCGCATCGTGCTGTTCGACATCGACTGGAACCCCGCGACTGATCTACAAGCCATGGCGCGTATCCACCGCGACGGCCAGAAATTACCGTGTAAAGTGTACAGATTCCTCGTTCAGGGCGGTCTGGACGAGAAAATCTACCAGCGGCAGGTCATGAAGATGGGGCTTGCGAATGCGGTGGTAGATAACAAGGCCTCTGCGTCTTCGTTCTCGAGGGACGAGCTGAAGGATTTGTTCCGTCTTGATGAGCGTGAGGGGTGTCAGACGCATGATCTTCTGGGGTGTACGTGTGATTGTCAGGGCTCACCTGAAGTTGAGCTCGAGCCCGAGGACGTGGTTTCGGAGGATGAGGAAGATGAAAAGGATTACTATCCGACTCTCAAGAAGGCGAGCCAGGTTGATATCGAGGCCCAGGAGGCAAAGATCAAGGCCAGGAGGGCGGCTAAGCTACCGAAGTTACGCATGTTGATGGAGTATCGGCATATTGATACGAGGATCCTGAAGCAGGCGGCTAAGAAAGAAGAGGGGACTGAGGGCATGGAAGAGGTTGTGGATAACATGGCGGTCGCTGTGGACGATGATGTGTTCCTCGAAGTGCTCAGACAGCCGGAGTGTAATGTCGGGTTTCTGTTGACGAAGTCGACGTCCTAGAAGCATGCAATGGGGTGTATTGTGGAGTTATGACGAATGGTCCAAGCATCTACGGGAGCATGTATGCATAGCGTCGGCGTTTAGGGAACCGGCCGTCAAGGCTGTGTGATTTCCCCGTCTTATCAAAGTCCATCTTTCATCAAACAAGAATGAGCACGCTGCTCGCGCACGTAGATTTCCATTTGTTACATATTTTATTCATGCGTCCCCACTCTAGCCAGACTTACCTTGCCTTGCTCTGGACCTATAAACTGCCAGTAGATAGGTATCCTGAACGATATATTTTACAATGACCTATGAAGATTTCAGAGTGCATTGAAGTTATCCTCGCGGTCCTATCTTCCTTCACACCAACTCGGTAATTCTCAACTCAGCACGCTCATGCTATTCGAGCAGCTGCGTCATCATCTATCTCAGATTTTTATAGACATAAGTTTCATCGTCCGCATGCCGAACCATAAAGACTCGAAAATAGTTGGTGATGTTGTATGACTAAATGGATTTTGCAGCACCTGGTGGTTTGATGTCTCGGTGATGCCTCGGGCTGTAATCGCGAGGTCCGAGCAAGTGAGTCAGTGAGGCAATGGGTTTTGCGAAGTGTGTCCTGATATGCTGACAAGGAGACTATTTTGGAATCGACACGTGTACAAGGCAGGGCGCCAGGCTGGATGTCCGGTTGACGTATGGTGGTGATGTTCGGTGAGGTTGGGCTGGCAGTGCGATTCGGCTAGACTATACCCCTTCTGGACAGGCAGGCCAGGTGTGACGTAACCGTGATTGGCGGGGGATTCCAGGTTGACCGGAATCTTGCAGCAGCGACCAGAAGCTTCTACGGATGGGCAGATACGACCACCACCTTCTAGAAGTCACGCGATTCGACTGGCTACTCCCTGATTCTTCGCGAACAATTGCATGCACGTATATATAGTGATCGAGTCCTGCTACACTACACTTTCAATTCTTCAGAGATATCCACCACAACACATCGTACACACGCGCAACCTCACCTGCACTATCGGCCCACATCACACCACGCTTTCTGGCACTACGCCAATCCCAAGGTCATAGTCGCGAAACACAATGACTTCGTTCGACGCCTACACCGACCGAGCAGCCAAGGCTCTGGCAGACAGCTTCGACCTGGCCAAGAGCTATGCGCATTCACAACTCACACCCATCCACCTCGCCGTATCGTTGATAGACCCCCCTAAGGACCTCGCGAATCAAGTCGACATCCCGCCGCCGCCGCTCTTCAAGCAGGTCCTCGAGCGCGCGAATGGCGATCCCCAACTCTTCGACCGCAACCTCAAGAAGGCGCTGGTCCGGCTGCCCAGCCAGGACCCGCCGCCGGAGCGCACCTCGCCCTCACCTGCTATGGCCAAAATTCTCCGCGCGGCCGAGGAACTCAGCAAGACGCAGAAGGACAGCTACATCGCCGTCGACCACCTCATAGCGTCGCTCTGCCAGGATGCATCCATCCAGCGCGCCCTCGCCGAGTCGAACGTGCCGAACACCAAGCAGATCGACAATGCCATCCAGGCACTGCGGGGAACCAAGCGTGTGGATACGAAGACAGCAGACGCGGAGCAAGAGAACGAGAACCTGAAGAAGTTCACCACCGACATGACGGCGATGGCGCGGGAAGGCAAGATCGACCCCGTCATTGGCCGTGAGGAAGAGACGCGACGCGTGATCCGCATCCTGACGCGCCGCACCAAGAACAACCCCGTGCTCATCGGCGAGCCCGGTGTCGGCAAAACGACCGTCGTCGAGGGTCTTGCCCGCCGCATCGTCGACGCAGATGTGCCGGCCAACCTCGCCGCCTGCAAGTTGCTCTCGCTGGACGTCGGCGCCTTGGTCGCCGGTAGCAAATACCGAGGCGAGTTCGAAGACCGCATGAAGGGCGTGCTGAAGGAGATCGAGGAGTCCAAGGAAATGATAGTATTGTTCGTGGACGAAATCCATCTGCTCATGGGCGCCGGCTCTTCGGGCGAGGGTGGCATGGACGCAGCCAACTTGTTGAAGCCCATGCTGGCCCGCGGACAGCTTCATTGTATCGGCGCCACAACACTCGCCGAGTACCGCAAGTACATCGAGAAGGATGCGGCTTTCGAGCGTCGCTTCCAGCAAGTCCTGGTCAAGGAACCATCCATCCCCGAGACCATCTCCATCCTTCGAGGTCTCAAGGAGCGCTACGAGACACATCACGGTGTCACTATCACGGATGGTGCTATCGTCGCCTCTGCCACGCTCGCGGCCCGCTACCTGACCCAGCGACGCCTGCCTGACTCCGCCGTGGATCTCATCGATGAAGCTGCCGCAGCTGTCCGCGTCACTCGAGAGTCGCAACCCGAGGCACTCGATAACCTCGAGCGACGCCACCGACAACTACAGATCGAGATCCACGCTCTCGCCCGTGAGAAGGACGAAGCTTCACAGGTTCGTCTCAAGGAAGCTCGAGCGGAGGCTGCCAACATCGAGGAGGAGCTCAAGCCGCTTCGTGAGATGTACGAGCGTGAGAAGGGTCGCAGTAAGGACATCCAGGAGCAGAAGCTCAAGCTCGAAGGCCTCAAGACCAAGCTCGCCGAGGCCGAACGTATGCGCGACATCCAGACCGCCTCCGACTTGAAGTACTACGCTATTCCCGACGTCGAGCAGCGCATTCACGAGCTTGAGAGCGACAAGGCCAAGGCGGACGCCGAGATGTGGGCTCACCAAGCAAGCGGAGGTGGTGAGGCTCTCATGAGCGACTCTGTTGGTCCAGATCAGATCAACGAGATCGTCGCTCGCTGGACTGGTATCCCAGTCACACGACTCAAGACCACAGAGAAGGACAAGCTGCTCAACATGGAACGACATCTCCAGGAAGTCGTCGTTGGTCAGCGAGAGGCTGTCGTCTCCGTCTCCAACGCCATCCGACTCCAGCGCTCTGGTCTCGCCAACCCGAACCAACCGCCCAGCTTCCTCTTCTGTGGTCCCTCTGGTACTGGTAAGACTCTTCTCACCAAAGCTCTCGCCGAGTTCCTCTTCGACGACGCAAAGGCCATGATCCGCTTCGACATGTCTGAGTACCAAGAGCGCCACTCCCTCAGCAGAATGATCGGCGCACCACCCGGCTACGTCGGCCATGACGCCGGAGGTCAACTCACCGAAGCCCTCCGCCGCAAGCCTTTCTCTATCCTCCTTTTCGACGAGGTCGAGAAGGCTGCCAAGGAAGTCCTTACTGTGCTCCTCCAGCTCATGGACGACGGCCGCATCACCGATGGCCAAGGCAGAGTCGTCGACGCAAAGAATTGTATTGTCGTCATGACATCCAACCTGGGTGCCGAACACCTTTCCCGCCCTGCAGCACCAGACGGCAAGATCGATCCTACAACCAAGGAGATGGTCATGGGTGCGCTCAGGAACTGGTTTTTGCCTGAGTTCCTGAACCGTATCTCGTCCATTGTCATCTTCAACCGCCTCACCAAGCGCGAGATTCGTAAGATCGTCGATGTCCGACTGGGTGAGATCCAGAAACGTCTCAGTGCCAACGGCCGCAACGTGCGCATCGACATGACGCCCGAGGTACGCGATTATCTTGGCTCCGCAGGCTACTCGCCCGCGTATGGTGCGCGACCGCTTGCCCGCCTCATCGAGAAGGAAGTCCTCAACCGCCTCGCTGTTCTCATCCTCCGCGGCGCTATTAAAGACGGTGAGACGGCTCGCGTTATCCTCGACGACGGCCACATCATGGTCATACCCAACCACACGGACAGCGAAGACGACTCGGAGATGTACGACGAGTCTGATGCGGTGGCCGAGTTGGAAGATGATGAGGGCGGCATGGATCTTTACGACTAGAGGGACGTGATAGATAGCGGTTAAGACTACATTTGACGAAGAAAAGCATTTCAGCAACAGGCGTTGGAGGATTTGATTTTTCAGCGAATACGGTATGCTTCTGTAAAAGCATTCCACAGGGTTTACGAATTACGGATGATGATTGATAGCGATAATGAGTGGCGCTTTGATGGGCGTTCGAGGTAACAAATGTATGTA
>ML976031.1:0-45483 GCA_010015635.1 Clathrospora elynae
TGTTCGGGGTGGGTGACAGCTGGCGTTACCCCACTACCCAGATAAGCTAGCGTGCACCTCGTGTCTATATATCCGAGTTTCCATAGCAAATACACACACAAGTTTTGCCCATTATTATTCCATACTTCATCACTATCTAATCCGGAATGCTATAGTTTTCGTAATCGCTTAGCAAGCAAAGAAGTAATCCTTGAACGTCCTAGTCAGATCATCGAAGCCTGCAAGTTTGACAGCCCAACACAGGGCATGTAACCATGTCAGAAGACTGGCATCTCCATGCTGAGAATAGATTAATAGCGAAGCATGCGTTGATGATCATCGCGAGTTCCTCCACAGTATTCTTTTAATCTATCGCGTTCTTGTCGCGTTCGCTAAACACCCCGGTGGTTAATATGGAAAGCGGAATTTCAACGCGGAAGCGTCTCAGGTACGCAGATTGAATGAAAAGGACAGAACTCATGAAATGAAAAACGGTTTGAAATGGGTATATATGTACCTGCTTGGTTGCAACACGAGACGATATTCTTACCACTCTCCGAACTGTTTCTTTTTCAGCCGCATCTTCCTGCGCCATCAAGATGAGATTATCATCTCTCCTATCACCAATATTTCTTGTAGTAACCGCCTACGCCGCCGAGGACCCATCAGCATCCTCTACATCCGCCTCAACCCCTTCAGCCTCAGCCACAGTCGAAGACCCCACACCCGTAGGCGCCCTCTGGACCGCCCATTGGTCCGCCCCCGACCTCACCCCATTTACGCAACACTGCAGCAACCAAAACACATATACAGCCAAGATATACAAGCTCGACGAACTCTACCCTGACCTCAAAGACCAAGCTCCCCAGCTTAAAGTCTTCTACAACAAACAGCTCTATGCCGGTTCCTGGGCCGGCATCGACGTCCATGGCGTTGGCAGGGAGTTGATACATATGGATATGGCCGAGGTGCCGTATAAGGTTAGGGAGTGGATGAAGAAAGAGGGGAAACAGAGACATTACAGTGTTCAGGGAGGTGATGTGTTTTTTGCGCCTGGGGCGATTTATCCAATTTTACCGCTTTGGGTTGATGATTCTGATGAGGGGTTGGAGTGTGAGGGTAAGCCTATTGCTTTTTTTCTAGTTGGGGTAAAAGAGATGCGTTAGCAAAAGGTGCTTGACTGACGTGTAGCAGGTGTTTTTGATGATTTGGAAACTTACTCGAATGAGCCGAAGGATGGGGCTGTGATTGGGAAGGTGTCGCATACGAATATTGGAGAGAAGGAGGTCAGGTTTTCGGTGGAGGCGTTGCAAGTTAAGGCGAAGGCTGGACGGCAAGATAGAAGGGACGAGTTGTAGATTTCCTTGCGTTTTTGTTATCTGTAATTTGAATAAGAATGCATGGAGTGTTTGGCGTTAATGTGTTTTTCGAAGCTGAGAATACCACCACTTTTGGTATTAAGAAGCAAGTGGAATGTAGGCAGTTCACCCCTCCACCTCTCTATTTCACTATCTCCACCTTCCTCCACATCACTAAACAATGAAACATTACGTGTAACACCTAATAAATTCTGCTCTTAAGGAGATCCGGCTTGTTACGCTCCACTCGGGAACAAGCGTTGATGCCATCGATCTATCTATCTCGGATGTGCCTTTAGTCCTCGGCCTCAGCCTGCTCCATTGTGTATATTTCTGGTAGAGATTCAAAAGAGCAGGAGCAGCAGGAGGCCCTGACATGTATCGGACTTAATCCGTTCAGTGGTATGAACTTAGCTTGGCAAACCTGGTGTACGCCCTGGACACTACTATGTCATGCGGCTATACCACAGGCTAATCAGTCCACTATTCATTTAATTAAGTCCGCATCTCGGACATGACACACACAGAATAGACATGACCTTTTCCATTGCTCAAATACCTACACCTGGAGGCACTAGCTCTCCGGCTAGGTACAGCCGGAGCAGTATAAGTAGCCGGAGGCCCTGATTCTTAGGACCTCTATCAAATTCATCTGGTTCTAAACTAGCTATTGCCTTCAGAGTCCGGCCCCTTACAACCAGGCTCTAGAGAAGGAGGACCCTAAGTCTATCTACAAGGCCATGTCCTACACCAAGAGCATAAGCAACTAGCGCATACTGTGAACCGTCAGGCAGACTTGTCAACAATCAAGCCGATCTGCAAGCTTGATTCCTGATTAGGCGTGCACGTCCCTACTTTAGGTCCGTGTCAGACCTAGATAGGAATCAAGCCGCCGATCGGCTTGATTGTTGACAAGTCTGCCGTCAGGTGTGCCACGTGTGTTGGATCGACGCTCCTTACACCTCAGCGTTGTCCCTTCCACATCTTATTATATCATAGATACGTCACATGGCACAGACCCTTCCGGTACCTGATAAAAGGCCGTCATGGCAGACACAGAACAGAGACATAGCAATACATTTGTTGATGATAGCCTCCGCATCCACACCGCTCACGCACTGACAAATACCTGTGTGAGGGTCTGTCCAACTGTAGGGTACAACCAAAGCTAGAAGGCTAGATATATGGTACGTAGTTAGGGGAATGAAAGGTTGGTTCTCTGGGATGAGTGGGATCAGGATTGGGGGGATGATACAAAGCGTATTGAAGATGCGAATGCAGTAGAAGGGGCTCTCTGCAAACCGGATTGAAGAGACAATGCAAATCGGATCAAAGATGCAAATGCAGTAGAAAGGGCTCTCTGCAAGCGGATTGGACGCACGATGCAAAGCGTATTGATGATAGAACACTAGTATTGCTTGTCACTTAATGAGTTGAACACAACCGTGCTGTAGGAGCATATTGTGGCTATCTATATAGTCATGCATGGCTTTGCTCCATGGGAGCGTCATGCATGTTGCTAAGCGGTGTGATCAGTGGAACTCTGCGCTCGAGGCAAGTGTCGTTGCTGAGCATCGTTCAGGAGCGTCGTTCCGATCGACGCTGGCCCGCTTGTGATTGGCAAGTGCTTGCCTCGTTCCGGTACCGTGTTGGTTCAGCCAATGCGCGGATTTTTCTAAGAAAATCAACGAAAATCAAGCACTTTAAAGTCGTATAACTTTACTAATATTGTATTTTTTGGAAAACTTCCTTCATATTAGTTACTACTAAAGCTTATATAAAGAACTTTATCCAACAAATATTTCTATTTTATAATAATTTCAAAAAAAATAGAAACATCCAGAAAAGAATGTTCTCAAAAAAGATAGAAAAATAAATTTAGTATAGTAATGTATATATAACGAGTATTTGTAGGATAAAGTTCTTTATATAAGCTTTAGTAGTAACTAATATGAAGGAAGTTTTCCAAAAAATACAATATTAGTAAAGTTATACGACTTTAAAGTGCTTGATTTTCGTTGATTTTCTTAGAAAAATCCGCGCATTGGCTGAACCAACACGGTAAGCGCTCCATGCGGATGCGGGACGGCCCGCCTGTCAGTCTTGATGCGATCCCATCGATTGCTCATATGCAGAAGCACTGCTTTGTTGCGTTGACGTTCGGTTGGATCGTAGCAGTCAGGTGCGACGACTGTCCAGGTACGTTCTCACTCATGACACAGTTTGCGATCATGCACTAATATCAGCATAGCTCCACGGCACAGCTGAAGCAGAAGCCAAGCGCGTCGGCGTCAAGAAGATCAACGTTAGCATCAGCCACTCAGACGACCAGGCTATTTCCGTCGCGCTTGCTCAATTTTAGACGATATACCATGGGTGATTTGGGCAAGAACAAGGATGATAGGATTGATATCTTGAAGTGGTTGTATTAGTGCATGTGTTTGTTAGTGTTAGTGCAAAGGCATGATTTTCACTTCCGCTTGGTTTGTTCTGGTTTGTTTCTGCTTGAGAAAGATGCTCCTCGTGCCATCGTGTACATGTCTGCCTGGGACTGTTATGTCATGTTACGCTTTTATGTATGTATTGTAATGCAAAAGAACCCAAAAAAATCAATCGAACGTGAAACCTAGGTACCTCGTGTTCGTCTTACCGTTTTTCTTTTAAAATTCATGCACAGTTTTCGTGGGACGAGTATTGTATATGTCTACGTAGACATGTATAAAGACGTAGATTGAGATGGACATGGACATGTAGATGAATGTGTCCAACCTCTCAACCCATCCCAAGGGATCCAACCCATCCATCCATCCATCCCATGCTAATGTCATCAGATTAACAACCTATCTTTTTCGCATGCCACTTTATACTTCACAACGGGTTACGTTACGATGACGATGATGATGTTGAGTATATTCGTATTCAAATCTATATATATCGTACATGTGCCTTACTTGCTTCCTTCCTTCCTTTCTTGGTGTCTGATTTAACTCATCTAACCCATTTACGCTATTCATCTACACTCTCTATTGACGCTATCCCGCCATCCCCCCTCCACTAAATCCCATCCCGACCCAGCCCACCCCCCAAACTCCAACTCCCACTCCCACATCACTCCCCAACCACCCCCTTCGCCTTCCTAACATGCGCCTCCGCCTGCCCCTTATTAGGCCTATTGCGATACCTCAACTTAATAGCGTCGAGGTGGAGGCGGAAATCGCTTATTTGGAGGCTGATGAGGGATTTGAGGAGGTGTAGGGTTTCTGGGGGGGTGGGGCGGTAGTTGGATATTGAGATGGGGGTTGGGAAGGGAATTGGGTTGGGGGAGGAGGAAGAAGAAGAAGAAGAGGAGGAGGAGGAGGAGGAGGAGGAGGAGGAGGAGGAGGTGGTGGAGCTGTGGTTTTGGCTTTGGCTTTGGGGTGTGGGGGGGCCGGTGGAGGTTGTGTTGTTGTTGGTGTTGTCGTTTTTGTTACAGGCGTTGTTGTTGTAGGTGTCGGTGTGATTATGATACTGCAGGCACAGCGCGCGATAGCAGTTCGCTGTCTTTTCGCAAACTAAACTTACTTGCCGCACTGCCATGGCTAGCAACATGTTTTGCTCTACGCTGCTCGCGCATCGGCTGCAGGATAGGAATTACGCTAGTGTCTCGATTGCTTTGCGCAGCTCGGCGAGCAGATGGTCGATGCGCGTTTCGCGCGATGCTGAGCGTGATGCCAGGCGCTCGAGAAAGGCGATGGAGCGCAGGAGACAGCAGCAACTGCTACTGCTGTTGCTGTTGCTGCTGTTGCCGGGGTCTGCGTCGGGGGCGAGGCCCAGCGCGTCACAGGCGGGTGCTGCGGTGCTGGGGTCGAGGGCCCAGGATATGTCTGTGTGGGGATTTGGTGCGTCCCATGATTCGAGGTTGATTGGGCTGTCGGTTATGGTGGTGGAGGGGCCGAGAAGTTGGGCTGTGAGGCAGGGGGCAGCCCGTACATGACACCCCCTTGTACACAAGCGGGCGGATCAGCCCCACTACATACCGTTGTTCACCACCGAGTGCCGAGTGCCGACCACCACCGAGTGCCGCACCAACACCAAATCTTGGCCTCACAAACATGAGGCTGTACAGCCACCCACAACAGCTATTATCACGGAAATTTGAGGTGGATGAGTAAAAATGGCATTGCAATAAATTTTGTCTACTCAGAATATCTCTCAGGTGCTCTGATTGTTCGAGTTCTGGACGCTTTTTGTGGAGGCTGAGATTGCCCCTCACCTCCATCACCACCACCTTGCAACTGCAATGCACCGCGCTTTGGCTTTGGCCTGGACTTCTGTTGGACAATAGCTGGACCTTTTTCGGACAAGTTGGCAGCTTTTTGAGCCTTTGCAGCTTCAGCTTCATATCTTTTTTTCGCTCTGGCTGTATCTTGCGCACGGGCCTAATCTTTGTTGCTATCAAGCTACTCAATCAAGGTGCGCTCCATCTCTCCCTGCTTTGTTCCATCTTCCCTACACTACGTATCCCTTCATCTTTGGTACCGTCCGCCTATGTAATTTATCAGCTTTCCTAGCATGTAGCCGCGCTCCTCAAACTGAGCTCTCATGCCGCTAGGCAGACGGTGTAGTAGCATCTGCGCTTCTGCATATTAACAACAATCAACGTGAGTATATGCGTAGGGTAAATGCCCGGCTTATTCTGCAGATGACTAGAAATTCACCGTTCCTTCATTCAACCTTAGAACGGAAGAGTCGGAATGGCCGTCGAGAAATGTCCCGAAATGCACCGCGTATGCTGGTGTGGGGTTTTGGATTGTCGGCCTCCGTACTAACCCAGGGAATCATGTTCGGGACGGTCCGTTAACGACTCGAGGCAGCCACAACTTTGTACGAGAATGAAGAAATCTCTTTTCGCTTAGTACCAAAATCAGGAACGTGTTGATAACTTGACATAAAGACAAACTGGTTGAGTTACTTGCCTGCCGTTGCATTGTGTTTCGACTGATACAAATCATGGATCCAAAACAGAGTGTTACCGAATCTATCTCACATCTTCCATACCCATTCTCTCTTCCTTCAATTGTAACTGCGGCGTTGGGCTGTTCTTTGGGCTTGTTCTATTTCTTTTTTTCGAGCAGAGGGCTTACCACGAATGCGACTTGGTATGCGCTTACTGAGGATGCACTGTCAAATCCTTCAAAGGCGAGGGAACAATGGATAGCGAATGCTCAGGAGCTGTTGTATGGAGGCCTGAAAAAGGTAATGAAGATTTAGATACAGAAGGCATGCATCTGCTAACGAAACTCCAAGGTCAAAGGCGCGATCGCGGTGATTTCTCCCATTGGACCGACAATTTTCTTGCCAAACTCGTTTGCAAGTGAAATCCGCAACATGAAGGAACTTAGCTTTGGTCGAACTATTGTAAAAGTACGCTACACTACTCATCTTATGGGCATCACTGACCTCGTCCTCGTGTAGAACTCTATGAGTCACTATGGAGGATTGACCCCGACCCTAGCAATAGACTATCACGATGTCATTCAAGAGGTTCTCCGGCTCGATCTTACTCGCTCTGTGGGTATGCAATATAAGCTTCGAAGTGTCTGACTGGGTTACTCACATCAATAGATTCCGTCACTGAATTCATGAACGACGAAGCGGGAGCCGCTCTCCTGGAAAGGCTAGGAGATATTCCCGATTGGGATACCATTGATCTAAAACCTTTCCTCTACCGCCTTATCGCCCGCATCTCTAGCCGCGTCTTTCTCGGCCCCGAACTCTCCAATAACGCAGAATGGCTAGATATTGCCCTATCTTACGTCACCCAAGCAGGTATGGCAATGCGAAAGCTCCGTGGCTTGCATCCGTTATTGCGACCTCTTGCACAGTGGTGGCTTCCCGAACTCCGTATCTGTAGGCAGCAAGTTGCTAAATCGCGGAAACTCATCAATCCACTCGTGCAGGACCGTCTGCGGAGAAAGGCCGACGGGCAAATTACCGAGAAAACGGCTGACATGCTGAGCTGGCTCGATGACAAGGCAAAGGCCAAGGGAGTAAAGATTGATTTTGCAGAGTTTCAATTGTTACTTGTGGTGGTGGCGGTGCATACAACTACGGAGACCATCTCGATGCTCATGGCTGATCTGATTGAGAATAAGGAGCTAATCCCACGGCTCAGAGAGGAAATGGTTTCAACTCTTGCAACGAGTGGCTGGAAAAAGACATCTTTGGCTTCGATGACGCTGCTTGACAGTGCGATGAAGGAATCGCAGCGTATGAACCCAATGACCGACTGTAAGTGACATTTACATCTCTACTAATGGTCCCGTTTCTCACACTTATAGTTATAATGCAACGTACCGCTTTGACCAACATCACCCTCTCTGACGGCACAATCATCCCTAAGGACTGGAGAATGGCCGTTGAGCACCGCTTTCGAGACCCAACTCTGTATCCCAACGCCGATAAATTCGAACCCGATCGTTTCTTGAAGCTACGCGATACCGATCGAAGCAAGTGGAATTACGTCACTGGCTCACCCGAGCACCTTGGGTTTGGATACGGGAGACATGTATGCCCAGGACGTTTCTTTGCTTGTAACGAGATCAAGATTGCCGTTATACACATGCTTTTGAAGTATGACTGGAAGTTTACTGATGAAGGGCGATTGCCAAAGAGGTGTTCGGGGACGGACTGGGCCTCTGATCCGAGGCAAAGGGTTATGGTGAAGAGTAGGCAAGCGGAGATTGACCTGGGTTCGCTTTAGACTGTGTTTATGACTATTTAGAACCTCGCCAACCCCCGCAACTAAACACGACTGTAGCACATCTCAGTCGCTTTACACGTAAAATATTCCTAACAGTTTGGTTCATGCATGTGTTCACATTTTTCACTAAGTTTTATATTCCAAGGCTTGGTAACGGCTCGCGAGAAACTGGTTCTTGTTCTATCATGACCACGATCCGATGGCAAGCTCTTCTCTCTAAAGACTTGGCTCCCTTCCGTACGAGCCAAGCTCCGATCGGACGGCCTGATCGGGCCTGACGCATTTTATGACGTCTGAAACCGTCTTGAGCAGTCGCAGCAGGCCTCAGTCTTGCACCTCCGCCAATCGGCAGAAGATAGCAAGTCCTGAGACCCAGAAATTATCTTCTTCTTCTTCCAGCGTCTTTGTCACAGCCCGCATGAACAGCAAGAGGCTGTTCAGCGATTTGCTTAGGTCCGTCGGCGTGACGATGAGTCGTTTACCGCGTATGTGGCGCGATTCGAACGGCTGTCGTATGAAGCAAAGGAAAATTCCTAGCCTGACGCCTCCCGAATCACATCGCTCCACAGCGGTCTCCGTCCGACCCTCATTCCTCCCTGTTTGGTCTCACATACTCCAAATACGCTGAGCTTGTCCAGAGCTACGTAGGTACGGTCGACGTACGAGATGCCCAATCCAGAAACCAGATACCAGTTCAGCCCAGCAACCTTCGTCTGACCCAATGAAAAATGTTACGACCCACTTCTCTCGTCCTCCATCAGTCAGTTCCGCATACTCGTCGAGATCCCGTTACTCTCACAAGGCAGCAAATTACCTTTATTTCTGCTGCGGTTCTGATAAGCACTATACCCAGGAATGCCCAACTTTCCGTCCCCGTTCCAGTTCACCTCGTTCGACAACGGGTCGTACGAGCCCGCCAGCCAGTATATCGGCGAGTCATGTGCCTCGCTCTAGACTGGAGACGGCTGCTCCAAGCAAGACGCTTGATCAACTCCGTGCTTCAGTCCTTAAAGGGGGGGTGCTGTCACGGGAGTGTCTGTGACACTCGCTTGTTCCAGCGAGAGCTGCTCTATTAGCACAAGTACATATCGTGCACTCGTTCCTCTCTTGTCTTTTTGTAAAATAGGTCAATTGTTATCGTTATGTATAACAGGTGATCGTCGCTCGACGCTCTTACTGCCTTCTGTGATGTTGCTGGCATTTCCTATCTCGACGTATCTGAAAATCCTATCGTTACATTCCCAGAGCGATGCTGAACCACCTCCAAGGCTTAATCCTCGCAGTGACTATGCATGACTATCGCTGTGTTTCTCTCTCTCGGATCAATATCCTCGCTGCCAGGTTTGGGAAGATCATCTCGTCGTGAGTCATGTTCTTGGGTCTTCCCTCACCCGGGCGAAAGGCAAGGTCGTATTTGAGGAGAAAGTGAATGACAATCATCTTGACCTCGTTGCTAGTGAAGAAGCGGCCTGGGCAGGCGTGGGTTCCGTATCCGAAATGCATTGAGTCACGGTCTACGCTAGTGAACTGGTGACGGTTTTCTTCGGCTGGATTAAGACGTTTGTTGTAGTAGCGCCACCCGTCGAAGCGCTCTGGGTGGTGGAAGAGCTGCGGGTCCGCGGCTATTGCACCGGAAGCGACACAAAGCTGAGTGCCTTGAGGGATCTTGACGCCATCCGAAAGGGTCAAAGACTTGCAAGCGTAGCGTTGGAAAGTTACTGCAACATGTTAGCGTATTCTCTCAAATTTGGGGTTTCTTAGTAATCGGACTTACGCGATATTGGAGGATTCATCCGTTGAGATTCTTTCATGAAGCTGTCCAGCTTACGCATTCGCTGCAATGCCTTCTGACCCAAAACTCCATCCTCCTTAATCACGGCGACTACTTCTTCGAGTATAGGATCAATGTATTCCGGATGAGCGCAGAGGTCATACAATGTTTGTGTTGCCCCCAATGTGCTTGAAGGAATGGACGCTTGGCTCATGATCAACGCCCGGTGAGCTATGTTCGCGGAATCGCGCTCGTCGTCGTTATTTGCAAGGTCCATCATCCACTGCACAAAGTCGTTCGGCTTCACATAACCTTGCAGGTTCTCAGCCTGCTCCTTTCGGCGCTGTTCCACAAGCGGAACAATGAGGCGTTTACTTTCTCGTACGCAGCGTTTCGCCTTCCATGCGGTTGGTAGAAGCTGGTAAACAATGGGACGAAGAAAGGCCGGAACGAGTCTTAGTATGATGCCATTGGCAATAGCAGTTTCCGTGTAATTGATCGATGCGTCAAGCCACGCTTCGTTGTTGCAAAGATCGGGTCCGACGATCATGTGAGCGGACATGCGAGCAATAATGCGTGTCAAAACATCCCGTAAATCTATCTCCTCCCATTTGTCTAGTGGCATTTGTTAGGTTCTTTTCACACTATAGGTGCGGAGAAGGGGAAATGAAAGGGCGTTGATGGAAGTAGCGTGAGTTCATACCTTTGCATTCGGGTATCGCCACGGATGTGGCGAGTTTAAGTTCCTCCTGCATTATGGGTATGAATAAGGGCAACGCCGGTGTCAATTTAGTTAAGACAGATCTTGTGATGATATTACTAGACAGGTTAAGCTGCAACATTGAATATTTGCCTAATAAACTCTGCAAAGAACAAACGTTAGTAAAAGATTCTATTATATTAACTTAACTGCACTCTCTATATTATGCTTTGCTAGCGTTTCTTTTAAGTTATAAAAAGAAAAAGAAAAAGACTTACTCGATAAAGTGCATGAGACATATTTAGGTCTGACTCAGGGAGAGATCTCAGCTCGTTCACATATTTGGGCGAAACGACAAGGAGATCCATATCGGTACAAAGAAGTCTGAACATGGACGTTTTGCCCTATGTTAGGAATCAAGGTTAGCGCTCTCCTTCTACGCATGAAGTTTACCATGTTAGAGAGACTCACTTGATTATATCCTTGAGCAATGACGGATGAGGCGTTCCTGCAGAAACGATATCGGAGAAGGAAAGATGGTGTCAGCCAGGACGACCGACCAGCCACTGGCGCCTTGACATTATTTTTTGCGTGTATAAAGAAACTGACAAGGTAGGAGAAAACGACTGCTCCAATGATTGCGCCACGTATATCTTCCATCTTGATCAAGTCAAGTCAGATTCAAGGTTGGAAAAGCGATTGACACAACGATAATGAGAGTCTGATGTTGCTTATTATCTCGCAACCATTTGTTTTAAGAACATGAGATATGATCAAGCAAGATGTCGGATAGCGAAACAGGCTTGTCTCGGCATTTCATCGGCAGCATTGCAACCGTGCGTTGACGAAACCTAGACAAATCCACCGATCTTGCTCGCCTAGATAAATCGACCGGTTTCGCCAGCATGGACATATTCACCGAATTTGCTAGGATATCCCAGGCAAATCCACCGGTTTGCAAGCCTAGACGTTGCAAGTGTACACTCCGTCAGAACACCATTTGATGTCGCTATTGGACTGAGATTACCCTCAAGTCGTTGTACTTACCTGTGAATATGTACGAGCATGCTGAGAGTTCCAACACTATCATGAAACTTGGGGCTCTCAATAGTTGTAGTCGAGTTGCCGCGGTGGAGACTATTGACGGAGCATTTCATGTCACGTGACCTTATTATATGTTCCAATCGAGTGGCGCGGGTTATATTTGACGTGACTCGCTTGCTATATAGTTCAGCTGCACGGGAGTTTCTACGCTCTATTTATCTGCTCCCACAAGATTCGAATTGTTCTAGCAGCACACAGAAAGTATCTCATCATACCAAGCTTCATGGAGGACCAAATCTTTATCCAATCCCGCCTTATCGATGCGGACGAGGCCCGCAAGAATGGCGCCTTCACTACCCTTCCTATCCGTATACACAAGCGAAACGACATTGCCGATGCGACCGCCCACAGAGTCCTCCGTGATTGGGGCCACCACATGGCCGATGGCTGGGAAAAGAAGGCACTGACATCGTTCAGTCATTTAGGCAACCTGAACGCCTTTACGTATACTGAGGCATTGCCAGAGAGACTGGGTGTATTGGCTTACTTACTCGACCTCGGGCTGATACATGACGGTATGTTTCCCGCTTGCAATGTTGCTTTGAGACGAGTAGAAGCTGACTTTACATGTCGTGTAGATGCTACTGAAGGGATAGGCCTAGAGGATGCCATAGCTGAGCACCGCGACTTCGAGAGATCCTTGGACGTTGAAACAACGGAGCAGCCTGCTCAAGGATCCCGAGCGGATAAGCTCAAGAAGCTTGCGGCTCAAATCCTTCTAGAAGCAGTTCGCATCGACCACGATATGGGAATTCACATGTTGGAGATGTATCAGCGAGAGTGGCTGGCCATTGTCGAAAAGGACAACGACAAGGAGTTCAAAGACTTAGAAGAGTACTTTACCTACCGGAAGTGTAATTTTGGAATGAGGTAAGTATCTTCACTCTCTTTATAGAAGGGTTCTTGACTAACTTGATTCAGGGCATTCTGGCCTATGGTCGAATACGGGATGGGTATCCGGTTGACTACAAAAGATCAAGAGCTTATCAAGCACGTGATGGAACCCATTGAAGAAGCACTTATGCTCACCAATGACTATTGGAGCTGGGATCGAGAGTATGAAGATTGGAAGACAAATGGCAATCGGCTTGTCAATGTCATCGACGTCGTAAGGCGAACACGATCAATACCCATTGATGCTGCTCGGGAGATTGTGAAGCAGATGATTATTCATACTGAGCAAGAGTACGTCAAGAGGAAGACCGAGTTCTACAAGCAACATCCTGACCTCTCGCTGGATTTGAGACGTTGGATCGAAGCCGGGGGATGTGTTGTGTCTGGAAGTCATTACTGGGCAACAAGCGCACCTCGTCACCACGTCCGGTTTCGTGAATCGTCCGCGCAAGAGCTCTCTTCTCCAGACATTTCCAGCGAGGCCAGTGTTTCGAGTAAAACATGCTCTAGTCACACCTCCTTCGCTCCGGACGAGTGCGGGGACCCCGAGGCTAGTGAGGTACAAGTGTCGACAAGAGCCTTAAAGAAGGATGATGGAAAACGGGGGCAAAAGAGGAGGTATGTCGAAGATGAGCTACATCAGAACGGCCTGAAAAAGAAGGTCCACACGGAACTCGGTTGGGAAATGCCCGATGACATGGCGATTCAATCTCCATGCCGTTACATCAGATCCTTACCTTCAAAAGGAGTCAGATCGATGCTCATAGAGGCGCTGAATGTGTGGATACAAGCCCCGCGAGAGTCAGTCAAGGCTGTAGAGCAGCTAATTCGCTTACTCCACGACGCGTCACTGATTCTGGACGACATTGAAGACGATTCACCGCTCCGTAGGGGCAAAGCGGCTACACATCTGATCTTCGGGCACTCTCAAGCAATCAACAGCGCAAACTTCATGTTTGTTCAAGCCGTTCAAGAAGCACGCAAACTCTCAAATCCGCAGGCAGTCGACATTGTGCTGCGCGAGCTGGAGCGTCTGCATCTTGGACAAAGCTGGGATTTGTTTTGGAAGCACAACCTGATCAGTCCGACAGAGGAGGAATACATGAACATGGTGGATAGCAAGACTGGAGGGTTGTTCCGTATGCTGTTGCAGCTTATAGCCGGCGAGAAAGAGCAGTCGCCTAAATGCGACATGGAAAGGCTGATACGACTCGTGGCGCTGCTGGGACGGTTTTTCCAAGTGCGTGACGATTACGTCAATCTGAAGTCAGCCACATACACTGAGCAGAAGGGTTTCTGTGAGGACTTGGACGAGGGCAAGTTCTCCTACCCAATTGTGCATTTTATGCAGCATGCACCGGCAATGTTACGGGCTCAGGTCACCAGCATATTCAGGCAGCGGCCAAGTGGTGGGACCGGACGAGAGACCACGCCGATGACGAAAGAGGTCAAGCAACACGTGTTGGATCTCCTCGAGTCAGCGGGAACGTTTGAGGCTGTGCTGAACTTGATGCGTCAGATGGAAGTCGAGATCACCACCGAAATTGGGCGGTTGGAAGAGATTACTGGCGAAAGCAACCCTATGTTGTGGCTTGTAGCCGAGAAACTCAGCGTGCGAGGGCTAGTGTAAAGAGTTGTTGTTTGTTACGGAGCGGCCAAGATACGCCGATATTGAGGCATAATTAGGAAGAGATCTCCGAGTCTATGGACGGGGCGTTTAGAGAGTGTTATCAAATGTACGAAGGTTGCGGGAAATTTCCCTGATAACCTAGCCTTTGCGCATGCCCAAGCCACTTCGCCACATTCCGGTGATCAATATCTTTTTCGGAAGCCTCAAGTTACAGTGAGATTGATGCAGCCCTAGGTACCGTGCACGTCGGCGTGACGCCCGCCGCGGCGTGATGCCCGGGGAACATCAAATCACCCAGCATGTGTGAGGATCCGTCCGACTGGAGGGTATGACCAAAGCTGGAAGGCTAGATGTATGGTACGTAGTCGGGGGATGCAAGGTTGGTTCTCTGGAATGAACGGGATCAGGATCGGAGGGATGATACACAGACAGTAGAGGGGGCTCTCTGTCAAGCGTATCGAAGAGGAGAGACAATGCGAATGCAGTAGAAGGGGCTCTCTGCAAAGCGTATTGAAGATAGAACAGTAGTATTGCTTTCACTTGATGAGTTGAACACGTCGAGCCATAAGGGCTCTCCATGCTGTCTATATACTGTATCCTGTGGCTAGTGCGTCTCATTGTCTTGTTGTCTTGTTATGTGATGTCTTGACGTCTTGGTGTCAATGGGACGACCTAGATTGCTGCACCGAGACTGCTGCTGCTGCACCGAGACTGCTAGATGGATGCGCCAAGACAATTGGGGCGGCTAAAAGCGGGAGCGGCACGGCTGTCATCCGTTTGCGGGTTGACAGCCGCATACCGACAGTATGGTAGTCACGTGTCATGCCTGGCCCGCCCCTCGCTGCCATATCTGCGGAGTGGGTCGATGCCTGTGATTCCATAAGCCTCACCCCGTTGCATGTAAGTTTCTGGGCCGTAACAGCATGGTCCCAACTTCAGCACACGACAACTCCACCACTATGACCCCAATTGAGGCTGCGCTTGCAGCAATTGAATCCCTGGAGCCAGGAGAATCTTTTACATACCAGGGATTTGCGGATGCACATGGTGTAAGCAGGTCTACCCTGTCCAGAAGACACAAGGGTTCTCAGCATGCGCATGAAGAGAAGGCAATCAACCAACAAATTCTCTCCCCACAAGAAGAGCTGGAGCTGTATGTATGTATGTATGTGTATGTATTCATTTAATGTCCTATATGAATCTGAGACTATGGGAGGACAAGAGTATTTTCCTTTTATCCTTTGTTTTCCTTTCCTTTGGTAGTTGCACTTAGGGTCATAACCCTCAATATTCCTTGTACTTTCAGAGATCACACCCTCTTGAGAACCACCACCTCTATACTAGAGGGGCTACTGCCCCTCTTGTTCTCCCATGGTCTCAGACTCATATAGGACATTAAATGAATACATACATACATACATACATACATACATACATACATACACGTCATGTTGCACCTCGGTCCTACTTCGGGCGGACTTGCATGGTCATCCCGAAGCAGTATACACATCTCAGCACCCACGTTCATAGCAACACAATAACATTACTGAGACCATACTGTTATCACCCGTACGATCATACCTTATAATATAATAAAGTAACGATATAACGTTATACTTAATAGCCCTTAACTTTGAAGAGGAAGGTTGATATTTACCGCCGTCTATACAAGCGAACATGATAAGGGTATACTCCTCACTGTCTTTTTTCAATCTCACGCATTATTCACATTCGCTATAACGCTCGCGTGTAATGCGTTTTGGTTGACATTCAAGATTACCGCATACCCCGGCTCCAACGAGACCATATCGCCCAGTTACTTGCAGTAATTGGCCGGAAAACTCCCCTTCACCCCTCTCACCTCACCTTCCCACCAATCTTGTGAGCTTTCCGTCTTTTTGACAACGCGAATGCGCTCACCCTCGCGAAAATTCAAATCGCCAGGGGTAAGACTATCAAAATCGTACATGGCCGTTACGTACTCGTACTGGAAGGATCCTATCTTCTTTGGAGGCGGCGGCGGCGGTTTCTTCTTTCCCGCTGCTGGGTTGGGCGACATAGACGGGGAGTAGGAAGGGGCGTAAGCGTTTGGTGAAGGTTTGGCGAAGTAGCCGTCGCCGTTGGTGCCATTGGAATAGGACGATGCTTGTGATGTGGATGAGGCACGGCGTCCGTACAGGTCCTGGCTGGCGCTAAGATGCGGGGAGCTCGATGGTATGCGGGGCTTCGTCGCGCTGAGGGAGCTCATCGAAGGCTTGCTGTCCAGGCTATACGGCGGGGGCCCGCTTTCAGAGGGTGTACTCAGCGTCTGTCCTGGTCTCGCCGGTCTGCCCCCAGCGACGGTCGGCACGCTCTCGTTGCCGCTCGGTCTTCGGCCTGGCATGACTTTATTCCTAATACCGAGCCCTGTCAGCGTCTCGCCCTTGTCTGGTAATCGCATGGGCAGGTGGATCGCTTTGCCTGACTTAAGCAGTCCCAGACTCGACTCCATCTCCTTGCGCAGGGGTGTGAAGTTCGAGTCCCAGAGCGGTATGACCTCCTCGGGCTCTGGGGGCGGGTCGGGATATCCCTGTTCGTGCGAATACTGGTGCAGGACGGTGTACAGGTTCCCGATCAAGTTGTTCTGTAGCACGATCTGGTTGGCGAGGAGGTGGGGCAGGATGGAGAAGGTCGCGGCGTTGAGTCGGGGAAGGCGGTCTCGGAGGTTCTCGTCGGCGAGCTGGTAGGCCTGGGTGGAGCGCTCGAGGTCGATTTCGTGCTTGGCCAGAGCGTGGTTCTCGCGTTCGGAGCGCGTCTTCTTGTTCTGGAGCGTCTCGCAACGGCTCTTGTAGCGCTCATAGTCAATCTGGCTGATTGTCAGCTCGAGCTATGTGGCGACATAAATATGATCACACCTTCGCATCTTCGCGCTTCTTGATGGCCTTCTCCATAGGCTTCAGGGCATCTCGCGCAAGCTTCGCGGGGATAATGAGCTTCCGGTCAATGTCCTTGACCTCCTCCATCATGTCCGTCTTGAGCTCCGAGAAGGCTTCATGGAGCCCGTTGACCCGCTCCAACGTCGCCGGTGGTGTCTCGGCCGCGGCATGTGAGCTGGCGCTCTCGCCGCCGAGCGGCTTGAAGATGGTGTATATGAGCTCAACGGTGGAGAGTTGGTGGTTGAGGATGTTCGTCCACGCGTCACGCCATTGCTTTGCGGAGGCTTCGAGCTGGAGAAGTCAGTCACACAAGCAGGGAAGTACATGACTGGACAAGCTCGGGCGCGAACAACACAAGAGGTAGTACATGACAGTTGTTGAGTCAAGTCATTTAAAAGCAACTTGTCGTTCTGGAAAGTTTCGCAGCGGAGAGATTCGTGATCCACCCGAACCCCACCAGTTCGCAGCCTCGAGCTCCCAGCGTGTCAGAATGCAAAAGACGCACCTTCTCCAGCATGGCCTTGGAGTCGTTGAAGTCGTGCAGCATAGCCTCGACATCGGCCTCGTTGGGCGCCCGCGTGAGGAAGCGCCCCGTGATTCTCTGCATGCGCTGCATCGTGCAGGTGGCGGGAATTACGTGCTGATGTGTTGTTGTAGTAGGGGCGGAGGATAAAGATACGAATTGTATTATGGATGCTGACTTGTTCGCAATGCTCGCGCACACCCGCTAGCGGTGGCTGTGCAGGACGTCGAATGGGCGCTCAGGTGAAGGTGACCAAGAAGCCCCGCGTTTTCGTTTCATCAGCCCAGCATCGAAGGGACGCGAGGAGCGGACGGCATCATGACGGCTAACTTGGGGTCACAACACAAGCATCGATGATTTATAGCAGTGAATACGCGCATTTGACAGCAGACTTTGGCGTGTTTCCGGTGAAGGCTCAAGTCAAGGGTCCCTAGGCTGGGTAGCGGCTGCCGTAGTGTGCGACGCTAAATCACATGCTCGCGCGGGAAGGCGCGAACAGTCGCGCCACATCCCACATCGACTATCGCATTCCACAACACCACGACGGCCTCCATGTCACCCACCTCCGATGCGACGCGTCTTAGTCAAACTCCTACGCGATGACTGCTCCCCTCAGAAGTACACCGCACGCTTCCGCCATCGCCGCCATCTCTGCTTCTCAGAACACAGCACCCGTCGCAGAATTCCGCTGCCTTTTCACCCAAGACATACGACGCAAGCAGAAGCGGTGGCAGGATGGCTTCCTCAAGTTCCACACCTTCAACAACCGCGTCATGGTGTACGACCAGGCGCGCAACTTCCTCGGCGACACATACCACAAGGACAGCAACGAGCTGCAGGAGGGGGATGAGCTGAACCTCAACAACGGGGCTTTGGTGGAGGTCGCTGAGGCTATGGGGATCACGCAGACGGACCTGAAACCGCTATTCGAGAAGAAGACGATCGATCCGCCTCCCGCCCGGACTGCTGCCTCCCAGACACGGCCCTTCCAGAGACCCTCGTCCGTAGCGCCGAGTAACTTACAGGGAAAGGAATCGCAGCTGCGCCATAAATCGCTAAATACGCTGCTTGGAACACCGAAAGGTCCGATCGGGAAGGCCCAGCCGATGAGGTCTCCGTACGAGGCTCGGAAGGAGAAGGAAAACGAGCAGGTAGAAGATAGGAAACCGAAGCGGCTGAAGACGGCTCACGCGCCCGCAAACTGGAGGGCATCTAGTCCTGTGCAGGAGGAGAGCTCCGTCGCGAAAAGGGACTTACCATCGTGGCCGCGGACGGCAGATGCGAAGAGTATGCGAAGACCCGCAAAGTTTATACCACCATCAGCAAATATCATCACGATAGACTCCGAGTCGGATCCTCACCCATCCCTTCTTTCAGATGTGGCTTTTCCGAGCACCCCGCCCACGGTCACGAGAATAAGAGCGGAGCGGAGAACTCTTCAAACATCAATACCGAAGCCTGTTCTCCCCGACACCCCGCCTGTACAAACACCCAAGATACCCCGAGGCAAGGTGCCAGTATCGAGTGTCAAAGCCTTGGAAACGCCGAAGCAGGCCGTACCCGTGTCTTCGCCTCCGGTCAGTGCTTCGAACCGCCTGACGAATGTCGAGTTCGCCATACAGCCCGCGAAGAAGCCGCCGAAAGAATCATTCCCAGCAGCAGCATCCTCCCCTGCTCCGATCCGCAAGCCCAAATCGCTCCGTCTGTCTACTGGAGTGAAGCGAGGGACGTTGCTTTGTCAAGCCTTACCGCAGCAGACCTCGAGGGCCGGAAGTGAGGCCAGAGCATCAAGCGCGAAAATGAAGACTCGGAAAGCATCGCATGTCACCAGCAAAGAGCCATTGCCCGCAATCGCCAATGATGCCGAATTACATCAACGAGATCGCGCTTCCATAACCAAGAGGGAGTCAACTATGTCGAAAGGCAAGCGGAAAGAGGTGGAGTTAGGTGGAGAGGTCGCCCCAAAAAGAGTCCGAGTCTCCAAGTCTCCGCTGGAACCGTCACCAGATTTTTTCGATGACCAAGAACTCATACATGGCTGCATGGATCAACAACTCCTTGTCTCCTCTTCACCAACACAGCCTTCAAAAGCCCCATCTCCTCCAGCCGCGACAGTTGCGAAACCGAAGCCTGCTGCGGCTAAGAAGTCAGCAAGCAAAGATCCAACCGCTCGCAAGCGCAACGTCGCTGAACCCTCCGAACTCAAGCCTGCGAAGTCGATATCGGCCCCTCCCAAAGAGACTACACGAAAAGCACAGCCACGGAAGAAGGCCGTCGCGAAACCACCACCGGCTTCCAACATCTCTCCACCTCCCGCCGCACCGGCACTCGAACCACCAGTACCACCATCGCAAGATGCATCACCGACTCACATTGAAACCTCGGATACGCGATCGCGGACAGAATCGACGTCGCCTAGCAAGATAGCTTTCTCAACGGGTGGCTTCCCCAAGAAAGCAAAGCGCAAATCAAAAGCTTCTGCCCCTCGACCGATCCTCGCAACTCCCGCTCCAGCCCCTGTCCCAGAAGCCTCCGTCCCAGCGAAAAGTACTGAAGATGAGACTGTTGCATTACCGCGACTGCACCCCCTACGCGCCGGGGCCGGAGCCGGAGCCGGCAAGAAAGGACCAAACCCACTGATGAGCACAACCGAACTCGCAGCCCTACTCCAGATACCGAAGTCCACGAAAAAAGCACTTCTAGACCCCATTGAAAACGATCTCGTTACTAGCAATACAGGCAAACCCTCCCATCGAAACATTCGCCGCATGAGAAGCGAAAACGACGCGCCGATCCCTAGTACGGCAAAAGACTGGGAGAAGTGCAACCTGCCCAAGACGTCCTGCACCTTGACGGAACTCTCGGATCCCCCAGCCCAAATCCTACAAACAAACAAAGAACCTTTGAAGAAGAAGACGACCGGCTTGAGTGCGCTGATCAGAAAAACGGATCCGCGACGGCGGTTTAAACTCACACGGACACAGAGTTTGACCGTGGAGACGAATGTGGGGGGTGGAGGGATGGCGGAGGTGGAATTACCCAGCCCGGTGGTAGATGATGATGTTGGGCCTTGGAGTACGGAGGCGGCGTGGTTGTTTGATTGGCAACCGCTGGACGGGAGTAAGTGAGGAAGTGTGGTTGTGTCGCCTTCCAAGAAATATAGATATACACAAACATCGAGCATGAGTTGGGGGTTTTTTTAGACACTTGAGCTTAGGACGTTTTTAGTAAGGGAAGAAAGGAAGTATGGAGGGGGGGAGGGGTTATACACCTCCACTATCACTGTCCTATTCTTCGTCTTCTACCCACTAACTACTAAATAGCATGAAGGTTACTAAACGATGGTTATTATTATCATCGTACTAAGTCTCTATAGGTTCTACGCATCTAACTTTCGTTTTTTTGCTTTGTCTACACAATACATCGCAGCACTCCTCGCTCCTCTACTACAAAAGATCCCTGCCATGATTATTAGAATCGCGAACCCTTCCTCCGTCTCCTAACATCACTCCACGAAAGCGTTGTATCGTCGTTTTCGAGAAAGCACAGACATAGACACAGCCACAGACACAAACATCAGAGCTTCTTCCGACTGTTTTAGTTTGAAGAGTTTAGAACGTTGTGTGCGGGACAGAAAGGAAAGATAGAGTAGAGTAGAGGAGAAAAGGAGGGGATGGGTTTATATATGCCTAACCACAGCGCTGGTCTACTCGCCAGGGAAGCACGTAAATGCCGCTTATAGGACGTCCGAGAAAGACAAAGGAAGATAAATGACCTCAACGCATATCAAAAGCACTGTACATCTCTACATACACCCTACCCGCCGACCGCATCAACACTGCCATGCAAGATCAACTATGCACGTGGGTTGGCAAGATGACATATCTCAGGTGGTTAATGATTGATAGTCGTGATTCGGCATTGCATATCGCACTCGTACGCCTATCCAAACACACCCCAAACACCACCTGGGATACCCATATGTTACGCCACGCAAAAGACCTTCCTTTATAACATGGAAGCTTCCGCTGCACACCCAAGATACTCCAATACACGAACATATATGTAAACACCCATCTCATCCAGCCCCATCAGCATCGCTTTACGCCTTAGTCTGCCTCTTGGCAGTCCCAATATGAGTATTGTGCACCTTCGTCGCAAACTTGAGACTCGTAATCGTCTCTTGGAGATGCGCTTGGAGGGGAGAAACCATGACGAACATGAGGGTTTTCGAATTGCCGCCGAGGGAGTGTTGGAGGAGGTATGTCAACTAAATAAAGTTAGTGGGTGTTGGAGGAAGAGGCGGCGCATGGACTAGTGATAGACTTACCTTTGAGTTCCGGTAAGGGACGTGAGCATTCTCCTTCCCACTGCCCAGGGCGTTGATTACGTCTCCCAGACAGCTGAGAGACTTGTTAATGTTCTGTGTTTCCTTGAGGCGCGCGCCCTCAGCCTTGCTATGCTCCAGCCTCTCACTGCCAGCAAGATCCACAAGATTGAGCGTTCCTTCACTCTTCTCCCCGGTGATGCTGTTTGTGCCGACGAGCTTGAGGATGAAGACACTGTGACTACGGGAAGAACGCATATTCGCCTTTGTCGCAGCTACAGTCCTGTTCTTGGACGCTGTGTCGAGGATCTTCTCCACACTCTCGGGGCCTTCGAGGAGGACGCTCACCGCATTCTCGAGCTGTGTGGTCTTCTTGATAGTATCGTGGCGGACTTCGACCTTCTTCTTATCCAGATCTTCAGAGGCGCCGAGGAGGTCGTTGTATGTTTCGTTGTAGACCTCAATGAAACTGCCGTCCATTTTGTATTGCCAGCCCTTTTCTTGCAACCGCTGAGCTTCGGCCCAGATCTGACTTGTCGCACGGGGAATCATGCCATCGGTCGAGGACATGGTGTACGTCTTGCCGGACCCGGTCTGGCCGTAACAGAATATGCAGACGTTGTAACCGTCAAGAGCACTCTGCACCAACTGGCTGATCTCCTCAAACACCTCTTCGTTCTGCGCGGCGGGCCCGAAGATGCGGTCGAAGGAGTACGAGTATGCGGCTGTGACGTCTTTGCCAGTGGCGCTCTGCTTGCTGGGACCGAGGATGGACACCTCTTTGCTGTCGGTGTCGTTGTCGGGGAAGGAGATCTGGGCGGGCTCGGTTTCCGCCTTGTGGGTTGGCCGCACGCGGCACATGACGCGGATGTTGCCCTTGAGCTCCTGGACTTGGTTGAAGAGCTTGCGCCGGAGAGTTTCTTCTTGACGGAGTTTCTCGTGGGCGCGCTCGGCGGCTTCAATGGCGTCTTGCATGCGGCGGTGCAGGTCGTTGAAGGCTTGGGACTGCGCCTGGCTATCCGATTCGAGGAAGTTGATCTTCTCCCTCATAGCTTTGTTCGCGGCGTCCAGAGTGAGGTTGCTTGTTGTTGCCTCGGTCAACTGCGTCTGGAGTCCTTGCTTGAGGCTTCGCTCTCGGTCGAGCTCAGACTTGACATTGGTCAATTCGCCTTGTGTGAGCTGTGCCTCGCGTTGCTTCGCGTCTGCATCGAGCGCGGCCATCCTTAGCTTCGAAGCGTATTCGTCTTCGATCTTTTGGGCTTCCTGCGACCGTCTACTCCGTTCCGCCTCGGTATCCGCGTCGAGCTTCTTCCGCATCTCGGCCAGCTCCTCGTTGTGATCCTTGAGCAGCTTGTCGATCCGTGCCTCAAGTTCGTTCCGCGTCTTCCGCTCCGATTCGTCCTTGTCCCTCTGCAACCGATCCGTTTCTTTTCGGTGTCGTGACTCCAGATCCTCGACCTCGTTGCGTAGTCTCCGCCGTGCGTCGTCGACTTCGTATGTGTGCTTCTGCTGGTTCATCTCGAGTTCCATCTTCACCGACTTTAGACAGCTTCGCGTGTCGTCGAGCTCCGACTCCAGGCCCTTGTTGACGACCTCTAGTCGCGCGCGAATGGCTTCCAGCTCGGTGACTGAGTTTCAGTGTCAGCAACCTTCACGGCTTGAGAACGAAGAGTAACATACCACGGCTCTGCAGCTGCTGTATCGACTCCTTGTAGTCGGTGGCTTGCCGCACATCAGTCTCAATCTGCTCTTTAAACATGCGGAAATCGCGTTCCATGGCCTCCATTCGGTCGTTGTAGAAGTCTGGACAGCGGTCGTTAGTAAATCGGTTCAAGAACGGCGCTGGGGCACTTTTGCGCGGTGTAGTAGACACAGGCCGAGTTGGCGTCTGGTTTATGAGACTCCGTCGAACAGGTGTGGGTGTAGGTTGAGGAAGTTGAGATGGAGGCAGCTTCGGCCTAACGAAAGGGTTCGCCCCGACGTCAGAAGTCATACCACGTCCGACTCGACTGCTACGCACGTCTGCTTTGGATGCGCCCAAATCGAGGGCTCCCACGCCGGCGCAGATGCCGTCACAGTCGGTATCGGCGGGCTCTTCCATGACGGGGGTGAATGAACGAAAGTTGGAGGGAGATGAGACTGCCCGTGAAGCTGCCACACCAGAAAGTCTGTGGTGGGGCATGTCGAGAGAGACCGTGCGCGTCTGCAGCACTGAAGTCGCCTTCTTTGGCACTCTCAAACGGGCTGAGGGGTTCGTAGAGATATGAAATGGGGGCACACCTTTGCGCTCCGTTTGTTCGCTGTCGTCATCTTCGTCTCGCTGTCTCAATGCCGTCGCCGGACGCGAGCCCTGGTTGTAGGACTTGCTCCTGCTGTGGCCACCAGCATACTGCCCGTATGCAGATCTTGGTCGCACGTTTCCGCCGGGGGCTTTAGAAGCCACGCCGACGCTACCACCGTAGGTACTACTACTAAGGCTTGAAGCCAAAGGATGTCTCGCTGTCGATTTGGAGGGCGCACGTGATGTGGACGCTGCGAATCCGCGCGATACGGTGCCCTTGACACCATTCGCGGCCGATCGCGAGTTCAGAGGCGCCGGGATCTTTCGCGCAATCGGCTCGCCAGCCGTCTCTGCCAGCGTCTTCCGCTGCTTGTAGGCAGGTTCTGGTACTGAGTGGGTCAGCGCCCTGTCTGGCTCATTAGATATGGGGAGGGGCAGTTTACAGCCAGAGGGCTTATGCTTGGTCGCAGCCGGCGGCGGCATCGCACTGCGCGCATTCATGCCGGCGTCATGCAATTCGCCAAGTACGCGAGGCGGCGAGGCGATTTGAGAGAAGGAGGTCGGGGGCTTTATCCCAGAGCGCTTCGTCATGCCCTGTAACGGTCCTTGGGGTTAGAGATGCGCCTGGAGAGGGTTGCGGGGGCACGTACAACGTTCTCGTTCGCGGCGTCCATGGCGGTAGAAGTTTCTGTGCGCCTAACGAGAGAATGATATCAGCAAACCATGCGACGCCGCATCCAAAAATGTCACGGGCGCGTCGTTGGCGTTGGCGTCGTCGTGGATGATGTCGTTGCGGAGGCCGGCTCTCGATTGTTTGGATGGGCTCGGACAGTAAACAGAGAAGGCGCGACCCGGGACCCCTGTTGCAGCCACACTGTCGAACTCGGCTAGTAGCTTGCACCCCCCAGCTCCGCACCACCTCCGAGGACGTCTTCAGCACTTCCGTCTTCCATCCGATTCAAGTGAGGACGGATGCATTCAGACAACCGTGGTCCAAATTATGACAATGATACAACGGCTGAGACTCTCGCGTCTGGGCTTGCCATTGCTCGCCTCTCACCAATACCTCAGAACTGATCATTATTAATCAATACTCAAAGTGCAGCTAATGCGGAACACCCTGATCGGTATACGGCTTTACGGTAGCGGCTTCATCGAACGCTCGACAGAACAAGTAATACGAGATGTGCTTTGACAGCGAAGCTTCAATGCTGTCTATCCTCAACCTTGCGACCCCAACTGACCTTTCCAGCACAACTCAAGAGCGCTACACACAACTTGTCCAAATCTTTTCGTCCACTACTGCATATTCATTGTTTCTTTGACTGGCTTAGCGACGCGGCCCCGAGCCATCAATTATGGCAGCAATTCCACGGGGAAAGGGGAAAGGCGGTGGTCGAGCTTCGTCGAAGCTATCAGAAGATGATCAGAGCGGCAGCTCCAAGGCCTCACGGCACCCAGATTTGATGCGATCTTAAGGGCCATCTGGTGCAGTTCCACCAAGTGTTGAGGAGTCGATTCTTTGCGAGAAATGCTTGGTCATCCGGTTCGACGACAAGGCGTTTGGTGGCTACGAGGCTGAGGATGACAATGGGCGTCATTTCCTCGAATTTAAAAATAATAACCGAATTCTAGGGTTCAAGCTGGACCTAATCATCACGACATGTTACCGGACTTACCGTACTTGAATGCCTCTTCGGAAGCAGGATGTGCCTTTTGTGGGGCGCTACGTACTGCCACATTCCAGCTGAATCTGGGCAAGCCAGGTCCAGTCGAGTATACCATGAGTTACAGCTGGCGTTCATGGTCTCTAAAACGGTATGGACTGTGTGCGCTACTTATCTACATTAGCTTCGGTCACGAGAAGCGTACCATCGTATTCTACGTGAACCCTGGAAAGGGTGAGGCCTCCGATCGACATCCTAGCGTCTAGCAACTCATTGGTGTAGGCAATTGCATGGAATGGCCTCAGACCATGGAGGCTCCTCGAGAACATCCCATTCGACATAATGACACGCGCAATCCAAGACGCAGTAACGACGGCACGAGCAGTCGCAATCCGATACCTTTGGGTAGACGCACTGTGCATCATCCAAGGCGACGTCAAGGACCGTACTAACGAGTCTAAACGCATCAGTTTGGTCTATGCCAACGCATTTGTCACCTTGTGTGCGCTCACAGGTTCATCCTATCTGGAAAGCTTTTTAGATCGTAATCCCGCCATCACATTCAAGTTTGGCTCCAATACACGACCTACTATCCAAAGGGTGTGCAATCTGCGTCACCAACATCTGTCTGCGTACCAGAAGATGAAACATTATCAAGACCCTCGAACTGTAGACTCGATTTTAGGTGCGTGTGATCAACGTGCTTGGACATTACATGAAAATCAGGCATCTGCACGACTACTCTCCTTCGGACATACACGCACCTACATAAAATGCCCCGTGCGCAGCATGACGGAACCGTGAAAGTGCAGGTGAAGCGTGCTCTGGTAATTTCCGTCATGAGATGCAGCAGCTTCGACAGCACCAGGATTACAAGCATATATACGAACGTTGGTACACACTCGCTGGCGATTATTCATCTCGGAAACTCACTGATGTGAGAGACAAGTTCCCCGCAATTTCTGGCCTGGCAGCCTTGCTTGCTGCAGAGACTGGAGATGAATTTATCGCCAGGTTATGGGAATCGCATTTATTGTACGGATTACTGTAGATTATTTTTTTGGATTACCACCTGCTTCGAGGGGAATGCTTCAGTCAGCTCTCAACTTCATCCGGCGCTCCTTATGTGTGTCCCTCGTGGAGTTGGTCTAAATGCAACTACGCCGGCTATCATCATCCTAATCCAAAGCTCGAATTTCGCTCAGACCTCAAGGGTGACATTGTTCTGAGTGCTCCTCCATTAAAGCCTGGTGCGTGCCTGAGGAGTGGGACCTGAACCCCTATGGGCGCACTACCAGCGCCGGCCTATGCGTTACAGGGAAAATGGTAACGGCTGGCACAATATGGCGGCAACTCCCTCCTTATATGAGAACTCCGGAATGGATTGTAACTCTGAACAAATCGCATTTTGCAATCTGCGATCTCGACTGGTACACCGAGAATAAGACGCTAGAGCTGCATATAGAGGGGGTGTATGCCGTACTATTTGCAAGCGATATGGCAGACGAACCACCGTCTGAACATTCGGTGTCTGAAGACTTGGAGTCAAATTCCAATGCTTCAAATGCGCTCCTCGATAGCCACAACGGAGAGTCTGTCCCACAATGTGAGCATGACAAGAACGCCCAGACGGAAGCGGACGAGCAATCCACAAGCCCGGCACCTAACGCCAATCACTTGCCAATCGCATCCCCACACGAGCAACTATCTGAGGATCCAGACACCGAACCCTCACCCGCAAGGGAACTCTCACCGTGGGGGAACGCCTGGGGCCTCCTCATCACGCGCATCGACAATGGGGAAAAGTTCGCCCGCATAGGACGCTTCAAAGTACCTGCGGAAGAAGGAGGCTTGGACGCTTTCAAGTTCCGTCCCTACAAGCAAATCGAGATCCTCTGAATCACCCAACAACAACAACAACAATAACAACAAGCTGTAAACGCTCATGCCGTTCTGGAGACACCACTCTCATCTTCACTCTGCGCATAGCCTATCGGGTCACTTGGACTGTTTTCGCTCAGTATGGGATTTTCTTACGTTCATATTTTTCTCGAATCGCCATGTAACGCACAGTCTTCCCGTTCTTATCTTCTACAACGATTTCTGCGGAACGGGAAAAACAAGGTCAGAGTTAATTCCGCGTTTCCCGAGCGACTTGCGCATCAGACATGCTGGCTCAAGTTCATCTCCTATATGCAGCCTTTCTCGCATCACTGACATCGTCGCTTTTCCCCAGAGTATTGCTGTTGATCCGCAGACAAATCGAAGATGCGGTGTAGAGCTTTCAATCGCGTGGCTTGAGTATATCTTACGATATATCGGCCCGCAACGCTTAGCTTCTCCACATGGGTTAACAATCCACACAAGATCCGGGATAGCCTCCGAATCTTTCAGTAAAAGAAAGACGCAAGAAACTAGTGCTTCGCTCACACTCCTCATATCCGCTGACAGCACACTGAGCTCTATATCAAGTTTACGCAGCCGCTTCAAATCGACATCACGCGCAATCACTCAGCCACCATAAGTACTCGTGGCACAGTCCAGAAGCTGCGAGCTGACGTGCGCTCACTAACACCGGAACGTTCACCGCCAAGTGCTCGTTTGAAGCTTAACAAAGCTTGTTCCCTGATTTTCGTGAGGCATTTTCGCGCGCCACAAAGCTTGGTGCAGCTAAGCCACGCAATCAGCCCTTGGTCTGTGCAAGGATCCATGCATGCGTGATACGACTCCCGCTAGTGAAGAGCCAATTATTGCGCTCGGAATGAGGATTGGGGGGAGCTGAGCCACTGCAGCTGTGTCCCCTTAATCTATCGCGCACTTTGATAGGGAGCTGAGACGGTGTTTGGAAGCGGGGGGGACCAATGGGTTGCGTGACAGCTGGCAGGTGTTGGAACTTGACCATGCATGTCTCAGGATCAACGACTAACAGGCGTGGGATGTCGGAGGCTTACACGGCGCTATGACGATTACGGCGCCGCTGCAACTGGGGTAAGGGTTTCAAACAGTTCGTATCGGGGGAAGTTATAAAGAGTCGCTGGCCGCCCCGGGGGGGTTCCTTCCTTTCCTCACACCATATCAAGCCAAACTTTCGAACTTCCGAGTAAACCAGTCCATTTCCACCCTTCAATCTTCGACTGCTCATCCTTCAAAACACCTACTCCCGGTAAGACACGTTACTTGCGCTGTCGTCGACCTGGACCTAACTGTGCCTCCAGTATCACCTTCGAACAACACAATCACAATGCCTGCCAGCGTCGCTTCATCCATCTCGACCATCATCAAGCCCAAGCCCACCACCTGCGGTGAATCGTGCGATTGCTGCGGTTGCGACGAGTCCTGTAAGCAACATACGTCCGAACAACCGCATGTGAGAAAGAAACTGACTTGGTACCCTAACCCTTAGGCTGGTGCGTCGTCATGTAAGCCGCCCATATTTGAACCATCACATGTGGCAACGGCCATGATGGATCTTGGGATCACATTTAGTGAGGGATCGGAGTTCTAGAATAGTCCAGTCTCCATCAATGGATCTTTTTACCATTATTCTGGGTCCTCTTCCACACGGTTCGCTATCCTTCAAACCACTCTCACCCGCCTTCATCCACAGTGTCAGATTTCCCCGCTCATTAGCGTCTGTTTCATCGTGATGTTTCGACCAGGGTATAGTATAGGTACTTACGTTCAACAATATGTGTAGCACAACACGCGCGTACGCAAGAGTAACGTAATACCCTCATCATAGTAACGCACGTTCGCAAACAACACTTTACGAGAGGCTCCATCGTCTTCAGCAAGACTACCCGGACCACAATCATTTGTAGGTTTGGTGGAATAAAAGACGTCTGGTATGCCCGCGCACGCCACCCGGACCGGCTTTCAATAGATCTCCTTAGAGGTTTCGTATTTATCAACTTCCACGCGTCAGCTAGCTTATGTGAACCGTCAGGAGTGCCACGTGTATTGGACCAACGCTCCTTACCCCTCAGCATTGTCCCTTCCACACCTTACAATATCATAGATACGTCACATAGCACAGACCCTTCCGGTACCGGATAAAAGGCCGTCATGGCAGACACAGAACAGAGATATAGCAATACATTTGTTCATGATAGTCTCCGCATCCACACCGCTCACGCACTGACAGCTTATACACAACGCAGAACATTGCCTGAGTTCTCGCTCGAAGGCAAGGTCGCTGTTGGTACGTATGTCGTAAAACGTCCCACAATTGCTTTACTAACTGACTATAAGCGGGACCCGGATATGTGTCGAATGATCCTTGCGAACTATCGATGCGCAACGAGATAACGCCAAGCTGAATCTTATTCAGCGCTTCCTAAGGTCTCAGCCAGCACATTCTCGCCGTTTTCGCCCTCTCCGGAGCAATCGTCGACCTCGAGCAAGAATTACGCCGGCGCCTTCAAACAAGAAGCAGAGTCCTACGGCCTCCCTGAACCCAAGGTTAACGGCTACGAATGCGACACTTCCTCCAAAGATAATGTCAGGACCCCGAGGAACAAGATCGTCTAGGACTTTAGTACCGTCGACATCTTCGTCACAAACGCTGGCATCATGGGCGGCGTACCTGCGGGAGACTACTCATTCGAGGATTTCAAACGGATGGTCGACGTGAGCCTCACTGGCAAATTCCTCTACTAAAGGGCCGCCGGCAAGTGGTAGGTTGATCCGAGAAATGAACACCCACGCAGATGATGCATGAAGTGCTATTGTCCGCAAATTCAGTCGTATTATCAGAGGCTGGATCCCTTCTAGGGTAAAACCGCGTCGCCATGCGGGTGGATTTGCGTGCTTTGAGAGCAACTTTTGTATCTTAACAACCAGTTCTTCGCACGCTATCCGACTAGCGTGTAGACAATTCGTCGCAGCTAACAAGGTATTCTACGGCTAGATACCTTCCGCGCTGGCGACGCCGTCTTCACTCCCTGCGGCCCATACGACAGCTTCTGTTGCGGTCAGGATGAAAGAGCACGCAGTTGCTGCGAAAATGGGAACACAACACTGGCCGTCCAAATTGCTGGTGGCGACGTCATGAACGAGGAGCAGCCTGCATCCATCTCTGTTTCCGGTAGTCCTAATGCGTCGATGTGCGCTCCATCTCCTACATCGAGCAATAAAAATATACCGTCGGCTGGAGCTTCGGATTCGGAATCTGTGCGAACGCAGCGCAATGTCCTCATCGGCCTGACTGCTGCTTTTGGGTGTGCCATGATCATCGCAACAAGCACTCGCGATCGCCTGGTTCCTGGGAATGGAAAAGCAAGAGCAGAAGAAGCAGAAAGAGGAGATGAAGAATCAGAGGCTACAGCGTGAGAAAAAGGTTCTAGAAGACGTGATCGCTTCGATGCCCGAGCATTTCAAGAAAGAGTTTGAGAACGCGAAGAGGAAGGCTGGGCTTGCTGTACGATGGCACGCGGGTTGACGGCTCGCTTGTGGAATACGTTATACTACTTGAAAGCTCTTGATTTTCTTCGATTTTCTTAGCAAAATCCGCGCATCACGCGAATCCGCGCATTACGCAAACCAACACGGTACGGCTAGCTCCAGCGATGACAAGCTGGGAGCCGCGTTCCCGAGAGAGGTGGCGAAGATGGGTATAGACATGGCACATCCTTCCTCGTAGCTGTAGGCGTAGGCAGTGAACATAGCTGCATGTCGAATGCGAGCCAGGATTTTCCGTATCCGCTCTTTCTCCGTCGCTGTTTCATTTGAGATGCCCGAGGCTGGTACTGCTGCAATTCGAGTCGATCGTGGCACTTAATCCCTTAAAGCAGTCGAACTCGAGGTACTCATCACGGAGCCAGGAATTCGTAAGCAATACCCCGGGGATAGGCACATCGTGTACTCGGACAGTGGCCGCACTGTGAACGGAAAAGCGGTCTGAGCGCCAGTCTCAATCAAACTCCACTTTCTTCATGAGATATCCGTAGATTTCGTTTCACATCTCGCGGGGAATAGTAAGCAGGTGTGGCGGGAGCGCCGTGATGCCGGCTGAGATCGTGCTGTTACTCGTTGTGGTAGGACAGGTCGGTGCGCGCGATGAGGAAACTTATGGGTGATTTCCGAAATCCTGGGCTCAGGCAAAGCTTGGTACAATCAAGTAATCGTTACCATCAAAACATTGCCCACCGTAGTAAAATTTGCATGTAGGTAATTATTGAACTTCATTACTGATTGCAAGCCCTGCAAGAGACGATAGAATCTTCAAAATACGATGAAATCCTTTGAGAAGCTCTTTTTAATCTTCACTAAGTTTTTAAAGCCTGATACCTTCTCTACTACCCCGCATTTCATATGTCCTAATGTGTCTCTCTCTTAGCGTCTCCAGCACATCATTTCTCTTCTACCTCTCTTGACCCAAGCCATGTAACTCTCCTTCTAGTTTAAGACCTTAGAGAGGTACCAAGCTATCTCCTCAGCCCTCTATGGCAGCAGCATGTTAAGCGCAATATCCAGATATGCATTTAGCGGCAACACGCCCATGATCTCTTCCACAGTCCAGGCGTCCCTAGCATTATAACGGTTTTGTAAAAATACCTGCCGGGGCCAGTGCGCACGGCGGTTGCCGTTTTGGTACCCCGCAGTCATCCCTCCACCATAGTAAAGATAATATAATCAATGTTTGTGGGGTATATACCGCTCTGGGAAGACTCACGACTGTTTCTGAGGCTCAAAAATCGTCTACATTTGCCATATCTGGTGTTATAGCCGTTGCGACTTCGAGGGGGGCTTTGCGATGGCACGCGGGAGTGGGAAACGGCTTCAACCAGAGCGTCACCTCAGCGACTTCAACAACACCAGAAATACTCGAGATACCTACTATATTGACTAACGAGCAGACTCATGGTTGCAAATGTCTCACAGGCATCGATTATATTATCTTTACCACACTGATTGGATGGTTGTGCGGTTCTGCAGCCATCCATCTCCACACGCTCGGACCCCGGCAGGTATTTCGAAAACCACCCATAGCATCGCGCCCATGGACGTACAACTCGAGCTTGTAGAGAATATGTGTAACCCTCAACTTTTACGCTTGTACGCCATGGGGTGCACGCGAGTAGCAAGCAACACGAAAGATCCGGGTTGGTATGTATCAAATTTTTGAATCCTAACTTACCAAGCCCCTTAAAACTATCCAAGAAATCCAAGAAAAAAAGCAAAGGTATCTCTATTGCACGCGCATCTACAAACCCCCCCACAAACCCATATCTACCGACCACCAATCTGGCCCTTGGGAATAGGCCGAACCCAGATAAACGCGCAGTTCAGGACGATATGAATGATCCCCACAATCCAGAAGACTTGGGCGTAGTTTGTTTTTTGGTACCGGAAAATGATGGCGAAGACGATGCCGCCAAAGTTTCCTGTTGCGCCGACGACGCCGGAGAGGATACCTTTTGAGCAGTGTTAGCATGCATCGAAGCCAAGATCAAAATCAAGATCGACCGGAATGAGAGAGAGAGGGAGAGAGGGAGAGATGGGACATACCATTAGCATGCGGATGCACATGCGGCACCAGGGCAAAATTCGCCCCATTCCCAGCTTCGAGGAAGATCGCCATGACGGCAATAAGCCCAATCATCTCATCCAACTTGTGCGGGTCCAACCTACCGATGACGATAAGCAAGATACCAGTCATTACGCCCAAGAAATGTATCCACAGCTTCTTTGCCCAAAGGTTGTGGCCCGTGACTTTGTACATAACATCGCTGATGAAGCCACCGAGCGGGCGCGCAACAATGTTGAGAAGACCAAACATGGCCGCCCACCGGCCCGACGCTGTCTGGCCGAGGGACGCAAAGTTCTTGACGTAGTAGGCGCCGAGGACCGAGTTGATAGCGAGTTCGCCACCGAAAGAACAAAAGTAGCCGGCGCAAAGCGTGGCGGTTTGGAGGGAGAACATGACTTTTACGGCCTCTTTGAAAGAAGGCTTGACGACGACTTCGTGCTGGACTTCGTCTAGGATCTGGACGTCGCCGTTGGCGGACTCGACGTCGGCAGTGGATTTGTCTCGCTTCTTCTCGTCGGTCGAGGAGAAGGATCCGGCCGTGGTACCGGGCTTGTCAGTGAGGCCGCCCGTGGTGGGGACGACAGAGGAATGGGTCTGGTGGCTGAGAACGACGACGGCGCCGCGCTCTGACCATTTGCCCGTGGGCGTGTCTTCGGTTAGGAGGAGGAGACCGAGAGCAACGGCGGTGATGATGATGAAGGGGACGATGAACGAGACTCTCCATGCGACGTGCGAGGACAGCCCCTGTTGAGTCCTCAGCGAGTCGTAGATTGCAGGCATGAGGAAGCTAAGAAATAGTAAGCATGAGTCGTAGCGAGCAGTAAGACGTTGCAACTTACTATGTAATACCACCTCCTGAGTTTCCCCAGCCACCGACCAACGCATTGGCAGTTCCAATCACATTCCTGTCGAAGAAACCAGTCGTCCAGACCTGGCAAGGCACGAATGTGCCACCGAGGATACCGACAAAGAATCGGATGAAGTACAGGCCTGTAGCGTTTTTCGCAGTACCAGCAAGGGCAGTCGGAATAGCACCGGCGAATAGCAAAGCTGCGAAAGTCTTACGGGGACCAATGTGATCGCACATGGGACCAGCGATGAATCGAACCAGCAGTGTCGCGGTAAGGGCAATAATGTTGGAGTTGGCGATTTCATTCTGGGAAAGATGCATATCCGCCTTGATACTCTTACTCAGCTGTAGGGCGGTTAGTCGTGTACAGGGTGGTGTGAGACGACGAGTAACCCTACCAGGGGCGGAAACGCGTACCTGATCATCGTAAGCAATAGTGGAGAGGTCCACTTGTGGGGACGAAACTTACCATGACCAGAACGCAACGAAGAAGCCCAGGTACGAGAAGAAGAAGACTCTTCCATACTTGTTGATGGGATTGAAGACTGGAATCGACCGCGCCTTCTTGTTGTAAGGGTTGATCTCAGGCGCCGACCAGAGTTTGTTGAAGGCAAAAGGCATGTTGGAGATCCGAGGATTGCTCCTGCTGCAGGCCTTCTATGGAGGAGCAACGGTATCTAGCAAGACTGCGTTATTCAAGGAGAGATGAATGGTCGCTTGCTGAAGAGACGACTGGAAACGGACTGGAAGGCTATATATATCGCTTCACAAATCTAACAAACAGTACTTCCGCGGTGAAGCAGAATGACGCACGGCTTCACTGGGACAAGGATGTGGCGTCGATTGTTCCCCAGGCCAAGTGAGATCAAAGTTCTCCGGATCTCGAATCGATAATGCTGGCGTATTGTTATCGGCATTGGCGTCGTCCACAGCAGAAGGAACTCTGTCGACAACGAGGGTGTGATGTCTCCGATCAGCGCTAGGGCGTTGATCTGTCTCCACAAGCTGTTGTAGCAAATCAAAGACCATGCTCGACTGCCTAGCGAACTCCAGAAGCAGTAAAATGTTGCTAAGACAGCTCGTGGTTCGTTGGGGTTGAGTTTGCCGCGGGATGGTGGGGGACGGCAAAGGCGTTCTCTTATCTCTTGGCGGGATCAGGCGAGAGACTAGGCTCGCTGTAGTCGGGCCCAACAAGGATCCTTATCAGGACGTCGCAAGATAATAAGAAGTGCAGCTTTTCCGCGGTCAGCTTTTGACAAAGTGCCTGTGTCGCCAGGTTCTCAAACTTTGCTGTTTGGTCCTGGCGCTCCGGCATTGTCGGCTTTGTGGCGTTGTTCATCAGGATAATCAAGGTGCTGGACAACAACAATTCAAATAGGGACCAGACGACGTGTCACAAACACGATTTTGCTTCTGAGATCTGGAGCTCGGGCTAGTCTTCTGCGAAGGGTACCATCGTTGACAGCGCGTGCGAGTGGAAATATGCCTGAAAGATACGTACGACAACTTACCTAGTACACTGCATCTACCAAGCAGATGCCTGGTACCTCTTCGTTGCACAAGTCCCAGCGATCAAGAGTTCAAAACTTGATCGTAGTTTCGTTGTCAATCAGTTTGCTCATCCCAAGGCTGATTACTTGTGAGACAGCCTTTGCGCCAATCAAAGGCCATGACAGTGCCTTATCTTGTATGACACTGGGCTCCTGGCACGCACACCAAGGGCCTATATCAGTATGGTGATATCGGCGATCTGGAAACTTATTCTTATCATAGTGCTCGCGCCTAGAGCCTGGACTAACGTCATGGCGGCTCTTGAGGCGCCTCACTTCGATATACCGACGCCGCCATGGCTATCTCAAGCCTTGGTGCTGGGCTTTAATTCTTTGCGTTAATCGTCTAGTTTTCGTTTTGTTCGGAAGCGGTCGCTGGTGGTGGCTTGTCGAGGGTCGTGAAGTGTGCAGGTAAACAAAGGTTGAGGCTCCCGGGACATCGGAGTCGGTAGACCGGAGAAAGCATCGCATAAGACTATCCAGACATGTCCAAAGTATCTGAGAGAGTACATTCCAGCTCTTATTGTTCCCCACAGCAGATGCACGAACGCGGAGAACCTGGGCAACCGTGTGGGCCTGGCGAAAGACGTTGTTACACCCCTTACGCCTCTCTAGTAACTACTCAGTAGCCTTCGGTATACCAACACACGGGTGCCCAAGAAGCAAAGCACTTACTGCCCTCTTCTGGGGCCCGCCGAAACCAGGAATCTGTTTAGCCATTCGCACACCACCGCCCCGACCATCGCGATCATTGGACACACTTTCTCAAGAGCGAGTTCGCCCACCGGCGTGGTTTTCCTTTCCATTCTCTTTATCTCTCCTTCTCCACCTATCTTACCTCCTCTTTTCCCCCTTTTTGCTCTTTACTATTAGATTAAAGTATTACAGTATCATGTTAACTTACCTCAACTTTCAGACCCCTATATCTACCCACCCACCATCTGCTTCTATGTTCGCACAAACAACTCCAATCGCTCCAGCTAAGTAAAGTATCTGAAAGCTCGTTGCTTCCAAAGCGGGGCAAATTTCAAGTCGTGATTTCGTGAATGCTGCTGCGCCCAACCCATCTTTCCCTTACCTTTACCTACCTATTTCCGGCGCGCCCAACCCTTACTATAACGGCTTGGCGGGATCTTTTTTATTTCCGCCTATGATGTCATAATCTTCAACTCATGTCATGTCACTTTCAAGCACGCAAGTACCCACGAACATTATAACCCAATATCAATATCAATATCAATATTCATCCATCTCTCTCCGCGCCCATGTCAAACAAAAGCAATCCAACCCACTACGAATCCCGCCCTCCCAACGACCTTTCTCATCTCCATCCACTCCTTCATACATGTATTTCAATTATCCACCCAACAAACGTTCAGTTCAGCCATGCAATCATCCATCCGCTACAACGTCCAGCCATATCAATAACAACGTTTCCAACAACACACAGTCATGCCAATCCGAATCACACAGTTCGGGCAATTGGCCTTTGCTCAACAAACGGGCAACTCTCGTATCCAAAAGAAGTAAAAAGTAAAAATGCAAGGTCAAGACACACTGCTTGATAGTAATAATAGTAAAAGAACACAAAAAGGAGTCAAAAGGGAAAAGAAGAGAAAAATAGTGTTAACATGGGCGTAACAACCGCCGGAGCATAGTCGCCGACGTGAGAATCGAGAGGGGGCGGGGAGGGTCCAAGGAGAGATAAAAGCCGAGCCAAGGTAAGCCAAGGTAAGGTAAGGTGTAGAGTAAAGTTTGTATGGTCAGCCGACCTTTCAACGGGCGAGCAACGAGAAATCGAAGCTGAATCAGGATAATTGCCGTGGCGACGTTTCTCGTAAAAAGTAACATACAAAACAACGTCTTCTCTCGTGACTAAAAGTCGGGAAACAGGTGTCCGTGACTATTCGGACACGTCAGAATATGTTCTACCGTATAAGGAGGACTCTTCACGCACGGGTCATCCCCAGCCTGACCATACGCCTCCGTCTCCTCGGGATACTTATCAAACTGGCTGGCGTCACCCACGCCGGCCCGCACAGGCGGCACATAGGGCGCGTCAATGTCCTTCTTTGACAGGCGGTCCCACGTCACCTCGGCAAACCAGGGATGGTTCATGACGTCTTTGCTGCCACCGTGGAGATTGCCGAGGCGCTTGGTGAGGTCGGGCGTGATGAGCTTCTGGAGCAGGTCGTGCGCGTCCGGGTGGATGTAGGGCGGGTACTTGACGCGCGACTTGAGGATGTTTTCGTAGATCTTCATGGGCGAGCCGCCGTCCCAGAAGGGGGTGAAGCCGCACAGCATTTCAAAGATGAGGATTCCGAGCGACCACCTGGGCTGGTTAGTACGGCGCGACGGTGGTTGGACGAGGCAGACTCACCAGTCCACGGACTTGTTGTAGCCCTTTGAGGCGACGACCTCCGGGGCGAGGTAGTCGGGCGTGCCGCAGAGCGTCCATGTAATGTCCGGGACTTCTTTTGCAAAGCCGAAGTCGGTGATCTTGAGGTGCCCGTGGCGGTCGAGCAGCAGGTTCTCGGGCTTCAGGTCGCGGTAGATGATGTTGTGCGAGTGCAGGTAATCGAGCGCAAGCGTGACCTCGGCGGCATAGAACTTGGCGACCGGGTTGGGGAAGCGCTGCGACTTGCGTAGCAGACTAAACAGCTCGCCACCCTCGACAAAATCCATGACCATGTACAGGTTCTTCGAGTCCTGGAAGGTGCCCCACAGCGTGATCAGGAACGGGTGCTTGACCTGCTGCAGCATGCGGCGCTCGTCGTTCGTGTGCTCGACCTGCTTCATCTTGACCACCTGCGCCTTCTTCAGCACCTTGACGGCGTAGAAGCGCTGGTTGTGCTTAGACTGCACAAGGTGCACGCGCCCGAAGCTGCCAGTGCCGAGCGTGCGCTGCATTGCAAAGTCGGTCAGCGTGTACTTTCCCTTAGTCACGCGTGCCTGGTTGAGCGGCTGCGTGTGGAACTGCACGGTGCCGGCGCCATTTCGTGGGGGGGCCGCGTTGCTGGCGTGGATCAGGTTCTGGATGCTCGGGACAGTGTGCGAGGGTGTGTGCTGCTGCGGCGTGGAGGTGGCGTGCATCGAGTCGACAGGGTGGTGGCTGCCGTTCGGGGTGGTGTTGGCGTTGGCGTTGCTGGTGCTGGCCGTGGTGGTGTTGCTGGTGGTGTTGCTGGTGGTGGTGTTGCTGGTGGTGTTGGTGAGCGAGTCGCCGGTCTTGGTCTTGTGCAGGTGGAAGGAGCCCGACGTGCGCGACGTCGTGGGTGAGCCACTGCTCTCCTTTATGGGCGACGTTGGCGCGTCGAGGTCCCGGGAGCCCGAGTCTTTCGTCCGCTTCTTCTTGAGGAAGCCCAGGGTCGGCATAGAGGCGTCGCGGTGGAGGAATGCGGCCCTGGGGCGGCGGTCTCAACAGCAGCAGCAGCACTGAATGCGCGGGGCGCGGGACAGTAGCAATGGGGGGGCACAGAGGGCGGATGCGCGCTGGCGTAGGAATAGGTGCGAGTGTTTGCGTTGTGGGCTGCGGGCGGGACGGGGGTTGCTAGTGAGGGGAGGTTGGCGCGGCGGCTTGGTAGGTAGATGAGGCTCGCCGGGAGCAGCTGCGACGCGCCAGGTTCAAAGAAACATGTCTCAACGGCGGACACCTGCAGCAGGCGACAAGGAGAGGCTTTCGGCGATTAACACCCAAGATATCATATTGATTGAATCTTATAAAACATCCAAGATAGTGTCTTGATCGAATATTGCATCGCCGTGCACTGCAGCGGAAGCATCGCTTGCGTCATGGCGCACCAGATCGTTACCCGAGTCCAACCTTGCTTATATACCCTGTCTGTCTATACGCCGCGCGACTAATCCACCTGACTTGAGATATTATTATACAAACACCACTCTATGTACAAAATCGCTGAGAAAGCCCACTACCCCGCGTCTCGTAAATCATATACATCGCTTCTAACATTATTTAGTCCTTCGCAGCCAACCCCTCCAGCACAATTGGCGAATACGTCTCCAGGTCCAATCCGCACACCTCCATGCGCCGTTGGCGAAACCGCTCATACAGCTTGCTCCACGCCTCCCGCGCCTCTACATTCTCCGGCCGTATCTTGACGCGATCCGAGAATGGGATGTCGTACTCTGGCCCCGCTATCTCCGGGTCCGACAACCGCACAAACGTCGTCGCCTGCTCGAAGACGGTCGCGTTGAAGCCGTCAATCACATTGCGCAAGTGCTGCGATTCGTAGACGACATTGCCCATGGAGAGGGACCATTCTGAGAGCAGAGAGCCCGGGACGCTGAATGTGCTGCGGAACATGTCGAGGTCGGTCGTGTGGGTTGCGGCGCGGAGGGTGCGGAGCTGGTTGAAGCTTTGCTGCGAGGGGTGGATCAGGAGGAGCGAGGTTGATAGATCTGTGCGCTCTGGTGTTGCTGGGTAGGCTGCCATGGGCTCTGACTTGGAGAAGGCGAGTAGTGAGTCTAGCGCGGATGCGTCGAGCAGTAAGCCTGGCCCCTGCAAGTATAGTATGCGCTCATAGTCGACGAGTGAGTAGAGGCTGGCTAGTGAATATGACGATGGTAATGTGTCTTGACATTGTCAGCTGCTGATAGTCTACTTCACTATTTTTGTGAGACTCACCATCTGCACCCTCCACTATCGGCTCCATGGGCATCAGCGTCACCCCGTATCGCCTCGCTGCGGTCCTGAGCAACCGCCTTGTAGTCGACATCTCGGGGCCATATGTATCATCCTCCGACGTCGCCAGCCACAGCCGCGGGAACATCAGTATCCGCTTCGCCGGGCTCTTCATCCTGTGCAGGTCGGACAGCAGCATGACTGCACTGCACAGCTCAACATGCTCCCTCACCACCTGCACATAGCCCAGCCGACTCCAGTCCATGGTCTGCCCTGCAATGTACTGCGCATACGTCTCGTCGATCTCCGGCCGTCCGCCCATCGGCCTCGCCCATTTCGCGTCCAGCGTTGGGGGTGGTATCGCTCTCGGCGGCGGTAACGGTTTCGGTAATCGCGGTTTTATCGCGGCTTGTAGCGTGTGCACGTATCGTTGCTGTAACACATAGCCCGAGAGGAAGAGCGCAAGTGTGAATAGGAATACTATGCGAGTATCAGTAAATGTATGCGGCGCAATGCTCAAGACAGGTGGACGTACTAATCGCAGCAGACAGGACAACCGAGACCTGGCTCGAGGTGAGTAACAATCTACCCATATCTACAAATAAACGCTGCGGTATTCAAAATGGCTAGCAGTAATACTATGGATACAGAAGAGCGTGCATGCGAAGGTCAAAACGCGCTCGTGCAGGAGATGGGCATGCCGTGGCCTGGTGTGACGTGCCATGTGGGCCTCGAAGCCTGGAGCTCACAGGGCTGCGTGTTGATCGCCCGGTTGAGGCGGCAACTATCGATTAGCGGCCGTATCCTTGCTCAAAATATCATGACCACCAGATTTCACTAACACCTCGAACGCTCACCCACCACCACCCGCGCACATCAGACATTCTTGCAAACTATGCAAAAATAATAAACCAGACAACTGACAAATGGCCAAACCCTCCTTCGACCGCGCAGACGCCTCCGCCCTACTCGACTCGCGCGGCTACCGCGGCGCCCTCATTCGCGGCCAGAATCCTGCCCTCCTCTTCGAAAAGGGCGTCCGCGAGCGCATCACAGAGTCTTACTACTGGAAGGAGCAATGCTTTGGCCTCAACGCCGCCACGCTGTGCGACCGCGCGGCCGAGCTCAAGTTCATCGGCGGTACGACGGGGATCAATGGGAAGCCGACGCCGTTTCTGTGTTTGGCGTTCAAGATGCTGCAGTTGGTGCCCGATCGGAAGATTGTGCTGGAGTTTTTGAACTTTGGGGAGGATGAGGATGAGGGAGAGGATGAAGACGTGGGGCAGAATGGGGAGGTGAAGAAGGGAGAGGGGAAACAGAAAGAGGGCGAGGGGGATGATGCCGAAAATAAACAGGACCTCAATGCTGCAGGCAAACTCGGCACCTTCAAGTACCTGCGCTGCCTCGCTGCCTTCTACATTCGCCTCGCCTGGGAGCCCGTCGACATCTACACGACGCTCGAGCCGCTGCTGACCGACTACCGCAAGATCAAACGGCGCCTTAAAGATACCTTCACGCTTACGCACATCGACCAGTTCGTTGATGATCTACTTTCCAAGGAGAGGATCTGTGCGACGAGTCTGTGGAAGTTGCCGTCGCGGGCGAATTTGGAGGATCTGGATATGTTGGAGCCGAGAGAGAGTCCGCTGGGGGATGAGGTGGATCTGCTTGAAGAGGAGGGGGATAGGAGGAGTGAGGGGAGTGTGAGGAGTAGGAGCTATGACAGTAGGAGTCGAAGTCGGAGCTATGATAGCAGGAGCAGGAGCAGGAGCTATGACAGCCGGAGTCGAAGTAGAAGTCGCAGCTATGACAGTCGAGACCGAGCACGGAGTCGCAGCCCTGGAGGCCCGAGTCGGAGGAGCACAAGAAGCCGGAGCGGTGACAGGAATGGCAGCATGGTCAGGAGCAGAAGTAGAAGTCGTGAGCGGGACCACGGCGGCGAAGACTGATGAACACGCCATCAAGTCTCTACTTAACGTTTACACAGCTGCCCAAATAATAATAGAGTTATACCCCTAGACGCCTGGTTAAACAACAACCCTTTTCCACAAATATTTATTCCCCGCGGCGCTCGTTCTCTCTTCTTAGTCGACACTTAAATGCGGGCAACATCTGATTCCCGATTCGCTACCGCTCACCTGGCAGTTTTCTCGCTAGCTTACGTAAAGAGGGTCCAGGCTTTCGGATTCTTCCTTTGCCCTTAATTTGACTTGTTATCCTTACTACATTAACAACATAACTTTTACCTTGCCTAGCATAGCTAAAATAATACGCAATCTAGTGCCTGCTAGCTCTTACCTTCTTACAATTTTGTGTAAGCTGTAAGGGGATAGACCCCACGGCCGCACAGATGACAATACGCAGGTGACTGATCCAAAGATGCCTGATGAACAAAGTGGAATTGCTACCGAGCTTTGGAGGGAAGTGAACTATGATATATACAGGACAGGCAGCGGGCAGAGTACGGGCCGAATACGGACCAAAGGCAAATCAACTATCTACTGATAGAGATTGCGTGACAGACAGGAATCGCATGACAACAGCTACGCTCACAGCGTAGTGCGTGTAACGGACTCAGTCCGTTACACCCTTGTAGGCCTACAAAGAAGCTCATTTTTTCTGAGTTGCAGGGCTGTGCGCCATTGCGTGCAAACATCAACACCATCTACCTCATGTAAACAGTGCTCCTTTTCAACACCACCAAGTCCAATATTCCCAAATTAAATCGGCAGAAACCTTTCAAATACAGAGAAACCAAGGTTGTTAAGATTTCAAAGACTTCCCGCACTGAAATGACTGCTGTGCAGCGTGATTTCATTGTGGGCGCAATTGTTGTGTTGCGTGATGGCTATGCATATGCACGCGCTCTCTCAGCCTGCATGACACACACCCGTCAAGGCGTATCACAGCTAGTGCAGCGTGTAGAAAAGAAAGCGGAAGAAGAAGATTATGATCTTTGGGTCAAAATTCTGTATGAGAATGATTTGGGGCGGGGAAGGAGCACACTCTTAAGCCAGGAACAGAAGGCCGCCATCATCAACATTGTCACCTCATCATGCAACAACCGGGAGAAGGAAAGTTGGCAGGCAATCAAGGATGGCAATTTCAATGATGTTGTGCCTAAAATGAGCATCACTACCTTCAGCATACCTGGCCATGGATTCGGCACCATGTCACAACGGATTTTGAGCCAAGTTGCAACGAGAAACAATATGAACAACAATGGATAGCTGAGTGAAAAGTAATACCCCAAGAGACTGTAAACAGATGGGTGATGGGGGTGCCAGAGATGGTGAGAAGAATTATTGCACATGGCGGAAAAAATAACTTCCATGGGTAAATGCATCAACAGAAAAAATTGCACTGGCCTCATTACCATACAGATGAATAGTCTTATCAATTTCAGCTTATTTCAACATATGTTGTGGTTGCAAACATCAATTTTGTGAGGCACCTCACCTTGTTGTGATGCGCGCCAGCATTTTCGTGGGGTCCCGCATGGGGCCCTGCAACTCAGAAAAAAAGAGCTTCTTACATGACTCAACTATCGCCCCGCTCTCTACGTGAGCTCACTTGCTCTTACACCACACACCAGAAGTTCGACGGATTAGAATCAAATGTCTGAATCCGAAACCATTACCATCCGGCCGCGAGCGCCTTCTGATGCTCCCGTTCTCATCCAAATCCTCGCCAATGTTCACAATCTCACCGGATATCCGGTGGACGGACCTACATCATTCCCAGCACGTTTTCAGTCATCCAAAGCGTTTACTTCTCTTGTCGCACTATACAAAGGGGATCTAGCTGGCCATGTTGAGCTTCAAGATCCCTCGGCTCTTCCCTCAACCGTCGTCAAATCTCTTGCTTCCCACGCACCAATGAGTTCATTCGCGGCACTGGTATCACTATTCGTGGATCCAAAAATTCAGGGCAAAGGCATCGGCGCGCGACTTATTGATGAGGCGTTGACTTGGGGCAGAGTTGAGGGCAAGAGGTTGGTTCTTGTTGTTCTGGACAAGGACACGGCTGCTATCCGCATGTATGAAAAGTTGGGATGGGAACGTGGAGTCGAGTACATCCACGAGAATTTTGAGGGCATAAGCTACAGGGCTTTCTCATATTTATCACCAGTATAGTGGGCCCGGCGAGATACGAACACCGAGCGTCGGATATCGAAGCTTCCGTCACAGGATTTGCCACTTCATGTCGCTGGGCACTGGCTCCGCCCGTCGTGATCGGAAGGGTGGGATGAAATAATTTACTAATCCGACTGCCACTTCCCACGTTGACGAACTTGTACTTCGCGAGTCTAGTGGTTTAATACACTGCACTCATGCTCTCCGTTTCTGCGCTCGCAGAGTGCGAGTTGTCTTGATCCACGTATGAGGAATGAGGCATCATGAAGATTGACGAAGCAGTAGAGGAACGCCAATCTGCATGAACATGAAAGCGTCCTCCCGCAACGCTCCGTTATCAAGTCATGGTCAGCCCAGTGACAGACACAGTCACGAATGACCGGGAGACAAACAGCGAGTTCCGGTTCTTCAACGGCCCATTTATTGGCACACTGTTTCTGCGTGAGGTAGTCGACGACTATATTCCCAACCGAGAAGATCTACAGTCCGAATTCGCAACGCTGCGCAACATCTCCCTAGCGCATGCCAAGCTGCAGCCGCCAACCCAGGGCTTCCAACAGCACGTAGTACGGGTCGTATCCAGTACGCCGTACGCCGTACCAAGCCGTACATACCGAAGGGTAGATTGGACCGTACCGTACCCATACCGTAGCTTGGTGGTAACAATTTGGGGCCGTAGTACGGCCCATAGTACAATGTACGGTGAGGTGATTGGGGTGGAGATCTTGGCAAGCTGCTGGGGCGCTTGGAGGTCTGTTCTTATTGCAAATTGCTTGTTAGCGTATAAAGACGCGTCTGGACCCAGGCGTGCTAAGGAGGTTAGCGGGTGGCTGGGGTGAATTTCATGGGTATATAAGAGCCGCTGTACGCACTCAAATTGTTACTT
>ML976031.1:46848-80683 GCA_010015635.1 Clathrospora elynae
ACACAAGCGGCGTGAGCTATTCAATAGCATCCAGAAGGAGTATAACGAGGAGGAGCTGCTATACAATTGCAGTCCCTTGCAACTTGTCCAAGATGGCGGTGTACGCTGGCATTCAGTCTATCTAATGCTACTCCGCTGCACAGAACTTCAAGAATCAATCAAGCGTTTCATCCGCAGGCTACGCCCATCCAATAACAATCTAAGCAACACTACCACTTCAGTAACCGACAAGTACAATCCCCTCACCGATAGCCTCACCGATGACGATTGGGATGAGGTACAAGAGCTGGTAGACTTTCTTGAAGCTCCATATCAGATGACAAAGCGGCTTGAAGGTGATAACAGTTGTTCTGGCTTTGGATCAATATGGCAAACCTTGGTCAATTTGCAAGCTTTGTGGGCGCTATATACGACTACAGCTGAGCGTCCAAACAGCCAACATATGAGCAACGGAATTGCTTTTGGCAAGGAGAAACCTGATACATACTTCAACAAACTACTCCTCGAACCAGAGATCAGCTTTTATGCTATTGCTGTTGCCCTTCACCCTAGGCTCCGCCTTACCTGGTTTAAAACACACTAGAAGAACTTTCCTCCATGGTACAAAAAAGCAGAGAGTTCGATACGAAAAGCTTACAAGGAGTACCTTGATGCTGAGGTTGAGCCTGAGGAGCAATTGCAAGCTCCACCAAGGCGGAAACTTCCATCTAGCAAAACAGATGATCTGTACAACCAAACAATGGCTGTAGATCTCATGTTACTCCAAAATATGTCATCAAGCAAGCGGCAAAAGCGAGTCAATCAACTGGATGAGTACTTTGCCTCTCAAGCATACGATCTTATAAACGCTTGTGATAAGGAGCTCAAGCTACTCAACAATCCCTGGGCCTGGTGGCTACAAGTTGGCCGTACAAAGTACCCAATTGTCTTTAAGATGGCCACTGACTACCTATCTATCCCGTCTACAAGCTGTGATAACGAGCGCGCCTTCAGTAAAGCCCGACAAACAATCACGTGTGATCGCAATTCACTCAGTGGAGCTACAATTGAGGCACTACAACTGCAGAAGAACTGGCTGCTACACGAGGTTGTACAGAGCTCACTAAAGGACTTAGAGAAACAAGTGGATAAACTTAACAAAAGGACAGCAACCACACTCGTTAACTCACTGCCAAGCGAGAATTTGAGCCACTCAGAGTGAGATACGGCTGAAATACGGTCCGTATTTACATCCTCTAGCCTCCTCCAGACGTACTACGGCTACGGGCCGTACTTCTTATCTTTTTGGTCACCACCGTACGTACTTTACTCCTTTGTGAGCCGTACCTTAAGCTAATTTAGCTCCCGTAGCCGTAGTACGTGCTGTTGGAAGCGCTGCGCCAACCCTTATCGTCAACTCCGCGGCGGATATGTTTCTAGACGACGGAATATTGTATGGCGAGATTCTGCAGCGAGCTGGTGTTGACTGTATAATAATCACTGCACATGGCTAGCTGCACGACAGCTTGCTGCTTCAACCTACACGATTGGGACCTACACCCAAGGCTTTACGGTAGTCAGACTCATTGCGACGCAGCTTGTGGACGCTTTAAGCGCACCCGAGGTGGGAGACCCAACTCTTGAGCCCGAGGAAGTCCAAAAGCCGTTTAATAAGAAGCGCAGAAGGAACAGGAGCCATTACTAGGTTTGCCTACTCTTAGTCCAGTTGCGTGTTGTTCGCCGCATGGGCGGGGAAACAGAAGCGGGGTCATGCCAACATGCTAGATGGAGAAGAGGGCCAGAGCAGGGAAGATAAGATGATATACGGGTCGGACGGAGACGATCGCAAAGGCGTTGGCTGTAATCCGAACTGGAATGAGGCTGTGGTGTTGAAACGGGCGTGAAGGTGGTGTTGGAAATTGCACATATGGAAGGCATTAGAAGCCACTACCCCTAATTTAGCCTAGCCTTGGAATTGCACTTTCGCATTCGGTTTAAGACCCCTGCTTACTTTCGCATACCACGTCCTTCACGCCTGTCATAACCACACCATGCCCCGAATTTGTACGATGACACTCTCATCATTCTCATCCTACCAGCAAAACGCAAATCTCATGTGGTCGTGCCTTTTCGGTCTCGCTGACACCTCGCACAAATCTAGCAGTGCAACAACTCATTGCCGCCTCACGAGAAAGGATTGCCGGCGCCTGATTATCAAACGCCGGTTCCGCTACCATTCGCTGTGCACTTTCGACGTTATCACCCAAGCTGGCTATAATCCTGGAACTGCATTTGCAGTTCCCCCAGGGGCTACAAGATGACGAAAGATTGGGACTCGGTGCAAGAAGAGATTAAGGACTTATCTTTCGCCCAAAAGAGGCCGCTTGAGGAGGTCAAAGAGCTTATGGAGCGCAAGTACAAGTTCAGAGCGTCGTGAGTAATCTTGAGGCTAGCGCGCCATTTCTTGAGTGTACTAAAACTGAGACAGTACCCGAGCATATCGCATGAAGCTAAAAGAATGGGGTCTCATGAGGCATAAAGCGCGGAGAGCTATGAAAGCTCGCAGCGAAGTAAGAGATGCGAGCCAGCCCATTAGCAACGATGACGATGAGGGCGATAGAGATTCGAGTGCAACGGCCAAGCCTGTGCCAATCGACATAACGCCCGTAGAGCATCGCACGAAGACTGGAGGGTGGCAGGTAGTTGCTGATTTGCCAACGCTGATGACTGATATTGGCACGGTGGCGGAGCCAGCCTTCATGGACTTGTTGAACCAGCCACAAGGGTAATAAATCCCCTCGAAATAATACTATTTTGATTTAGCGCTAATTGACTGATTGTGTAGCCTTCAACCGTCCTTTGATCCGTGGCCTCAGGCTCGGACACAAGCATCAGAGATAGTACTAGACATGGTCGCTGCTGTGCTAGAAAGTGACGCCCAGAAGCTTGAAACGATCATTGTCAAGAATATCAATCATGTCAATAACCCTATCGGTATGCTTTTCGATACACCCAATAGCCGCTTCTTCAACCACGCAGCAATGAACAAGATGTTTATCCTACAACATCCTGATCAGACACTGTTTGATATCGCATGCGGAATGCCGTGCGGTCCAATTATCTGGATACTACTGGCACACGGTGCGAAAGGATCAAAGCATCCGCTCGGGACGGACCTGGCTCTGCATAACGCTATCAAGAACGGAAGAGTGTATACAGTCCAAGCATTGCTCGTACCAGGTCGATCTAATGTCAATGGAGTCCCGGGAACGACGTGGAGGCCGCTTCTCCAAGCCGTTTTCTGGAACGTCCCTGACGTTGTACGTATCCTTCTCAGTCGAGGTGCGAAGACCGAGGTTTCAGGTCACTCGCCTAATAGCACCGGCACTCACACCGCGTTGCAGTTGTGCTTAGAACACCGAGCAAACAACTACATGAACCTTCAAGCTCGCGAACGGTGTCACCAGATCCTAGAGATGCTATTGACTGCAGGGGCGGACATCCATGTAATGCATACAGAACCCTACATACAATCGACCCTGGATGCGTTCATCAAGCCATGGAAAACTCGTCCATACTGGGCTATGGGGCTCTCAGCAGAGGAACTCGAATGCCTGCGACTTTTCGTGGGTAAAGGTGCGAATCTTCAGGTGCAACTCGACGGTTGCCCTTGCGGATCGACACAGAGCAAGACGTTCGAGCATCAGGTACTATGGCATTCGACTCCAAGCGTTGCGCGACTTCTCGTCGACAGCTTTGTACCGACGCCTACTAGTAGTGGCTCAAGTCTTCTACATGAAGTCCTCGGCTCATGCCTGAACGCGAAACGACATCCCGCCGACACTTTGCGCGACATTCAAGTGCTTCTCGAGAAGGGTGCGGATCCCAATCTTGCAGATGCGGATGGCCTAATACCATTGCGGAAATGCATCGAGCAATGTCCAGCTGTCGATCTCGTCGCCCGTTTGCAGATGCTTCTCGACGCTGGTGCGGACCCAGCGGCTGAAGACTCCGACGGCATTCAACCATACATATTAGCTGCACGAACCTTCGAAGAGCCACTTCTTTCTGAAGTAATGCAAGCGATGGTCTCCAAGATGCCTGGCCGATATGCTCGGCACGTCGACGGCGTCTCTCATACCTGGCCTGGAGGCCACTTCCCGATATCAGAGAACCAGACCTATGAGCAGGTCATGTCCTGCACACGGCAAATGGATGAATTCAAGCTCAACATGCGGAGTATGGTTCCCGATGACGTTCAAAGCGTTTTCCAACGAGCGTACTTCTCTGTGGTTAGTAAGAACTTCTTAGACACAATGACTAGAGTGGTAAAGTCAAAGATGTTGGATGCCAAAGAGAAGGATCAGATCGTCTGGATTGTATCCATGCGCGAGGGTGTCAATCTACCTGAGTATAAGTTTGACCAAAAGCTTGTTATAGCGTTCCTGGACCATCAGCCGATACCGACCATGATGCTTGAAACAGGTACCGATATTTCCACGGCAAACGCGATGACCTACGACACGAGTGCGATTACTCCGTCGTCGCCTGCTTCAAGTGTTACGGTTACAGCTGATACTATTTCTCCAATCCACACTCCCTTCCAGTTCAACCCCAACAACTCTACCGGCTCCGTCACTTCGCCAGGCACGCCCAAGTCTTCGTTATGGCTCGATGATTTCCTCGTAACATCCACCACGCAAATACGTTGGCTGGATCCTTGTGCGCGACCCAAGCCAGGTGATGCGAAGAAAGCACTCAAAGCTGTGCTGAACTTCAAGTGCGCGGTGTGCGATAACGGGAAGCTGTTGACGAAGAAAGAGCTGGAACGACATGAGACTGAGCATTCACACAGTAGGGATTGCGACATCGTGGCGTGTACAAGACGGTTTTGTACTGGTAAGAGAAATATAAAGGATGTGGGATGTCAGGACTATCTGTTTATGGGCGGGGTGTGAGCAGAGCAGGCTTCGGGTACTTGTGGACAAAACGTGATGATCTTGAGCAAGCTGTCTATTCTTCACGATTGAGACACATGCTTCTTGATCAATCGCTAGCGTTGGGAAACAATCACAAGTTGACACAGACTATCTAAACGTAATTCTCGATAGGGCGAATCATCAGCTCCCTGACCACATTCTAACACATATGCTCCAATGCTTCCATCGCCCTCCCTTCAAGCTTGTTAAAGTAGCCTTCCCGGTGGACAGCATCCATATGGCGCAGAGGATCCAAGACGGGCCGTTGGTTCAAGCAGCACATATCTTGTAGGTAGTAGAGGAGGTGTACGCCAAAACAGATCTCGACGACAAGTCGGACATTTGTTATGGTTGTTGACGTCGGAATCGAACCTCCCAATTAAACCCTCTTCGTGGAAGAAATGACCGCACTTCTCATTCTTGATAACAGTTCTGTTGGTAGGATCCCAGTTTTCTTTGCAGATTGGGCATTTCAGCTCATCGGTTTGAGGAATGGCTCGTAGTAGCTTGTTGGCGATGTAGTCCGCTTTCGTTGGGAGGGGATCGTGATTCTCGAAGAACTCGAGATTTTCTTGGGTGATGATATGGGCAGCACCGCCCTGAAAAGGACCGTCAGGTACGCTATTGTTACTTGGGGCAGTATTGCTCATCCCGGAGGTTGAGTGATTTAGATCAGGTTCAGTGTGCAGGCATAACCTCCACAATGCTATAAAGCGAGTGTTGAAAGCTTGCTTCAAGCTTGACAGGCCCATGCAAACAGCGCCTGATCACGTCGAAAACTAGTTGCGTACAATGAAGCCCGAAAGCAGAGGTTGTTGTGCCTGATATCCAAGCTCAATTGGACATGCATATCACACTGCGAGATCCCGCTGCATCTAGTCGCGAATTCTCCCATTGAAGCTATTATAATTTCGGTTCATTACATATAATCTTTTCTTGCAAAACGCATCAACCCCACCACGTTCTTTACCATATGTCCAATCTCCAGTACTGCAGTCCCAGGTTCAGCAGCCACAATTAATCGCTACTATCTCTCTCAGTCCCCATCCACGTTGCAAGGCCGGGGGTCCTTCATAAGGCCGTTATTAATATTCATGGGCGAAGACGAGTCCATATCAGATGGGGCCAGTTACACCCTTCTCTTCTTTCTCGTGTGAACAGGACTCTCTCCTTCCTCAAACGGCATGTAGAAATGTTCAGGCACCACATCCTTTGAAACATCGCCATTAGCTCTCCTTCACCTTGATAGCCCTATCCTCGTCTCAAACAGGATCTTAGCAAGCTTTGGCCTAGTCGCGAGGTCAACTCTCAGATATTGAGAAACTGGCTTCTCGAGTGGCACGCTATACATTCTGTCATGGTGTTGCGTACGGGGAAGGATTGCACGCTTCCTACCCTTAGTGTTAGCACTGAATTTCAGATTGGCCCATGGATATGGGATAAGGGAGCGCCTGCCAGAGCGTGCCAACCCCTTGTGCGTGCCCTGTTGTTTCCAGCCGCGGCCGTCTGGGAACTCCCTGCTTTCTCGATCGTGGAGGTTTCGGCCAGATAATGTGCATCTGAGATCGATCATCTGGGCCGTTTTGGAGGCTGGATAGTAGTCCCGTGACGCGTGCCTTAGCACTACGTTGCGTATTTTGATATCGGTATTCACTACAGTTCACCAGCCAGCTATCTTGCGAAAAAACGTGGCCCGGGGACGAGGGGCCGGCTTTGGTAAAGACTTTGCCTGTCAAAATCTGAAGTAACGCCTCAGCTAGGTCGTGGAAGATGATCCAAAGGAAGGCCTCAAGGATTTATCCAGAACTGCGTTTCTATTGGCAAAGACCCAGGTATCAAAGACTCAACTCTTCAGCAAAACTACAGTAAACTTACTCTTTATTTGTGACGGTGAGTGAGCAGAATTCAAGTGGGAAAAAATGACGGATTGAACTGAGGTTCTATTGTGTGAAGCTACGAACTTTACATATAGTGGTGGGCTGTAAACAGCGCTAGTGCTGTAGAGGCAGCGTCGTCTCATGGGAGGTGAGGTGCCACTGCTCATGAGGCAAGAGATACCCCAAACCGTGACATTATTAGACCCAGCCTAATAGTCTATAACATATTGTAAATATATCTATTTCTATTATCTGTTACATCTTCTAAGATGATAGACGTATAATAGATAAGATGCACAGCTGTAAAGTTTGTGTTTATTCACTCGCTTAACAGTTAACCTAACAACTAATCACTGTAGTCCCTTAGACGGCAAAGGGCTAGACGCCTTCTAACACCTCCTATTAGTCAGGGGCTAGCGCCCCCGCCCTATCCCGTCTGAGCCCGGCTGAGATAAACGAAGGATTGCGATCAGGATTACAAACTTCCATAGTTCGACATTGTTGGTAGGCTTCTGTACGATCGTACGGGTGATAACAGTAACAAAGTTCTTCTTGGTAAATGCTATTGTATTGCTATGAATGTGAGTGCGGAGATGTATATACTGCTTCGGTGCGGGGGTGCCAGTCGGACCGAAGTAGGATCGAGGCGCAACAGGATGTGTGTATACCTACAGACATGCTATTATCTTAACTATCAAAACGAAACTCAAGCTAGAGTTCTGTGGCTCGCAATTGCGCAGATCACAGTACGTATACCCTGCGTCATCATGTCAACATTATGCATTACATCCGACCTGACGTCGTTTGCGACTTCACGGAGAAAAAGTAAGTGAGTGCTCTCCATGAGAGAAGGCATGCTGATTATTTGGAGTGGTTGCCCACGGTGTTCAGAACGACTTCACTGAATTAGTTGGCTTATCCAAAACGACATCAGTGGTGGTGACTGACGTATCTCACATTCGAGAATTTCAAGTTCTAGTTCTCTCGTGTTCAGTCCGTGTCGAATATCTAAGGTTGAACACATCAGTCTTGATAACTCTGTTAGTACTCTACGGGTGACGAATGTGATGGTAGACCTTCAGGTTGGACAGGTTCTTGTAGGAGTGACTATAGAAGAGATGAAAAGGGTGTCCCAAGACTTCGAGAATTGGAGGATCCTTGGCTTGCCGTTACGAAAACATGAGACTCCTTACCGCTTCATATTGCCCATTCACCCTCTTCAAAGCCGACCGATTAGCCTGCCGACAGATTTGCACGTGCTAAAATGCTTTGCAGTATATTCTGGACGTAGAATCGAGAAATGCTCGACCAGGAAACCTCGCGCTCATGCTAGTTTCCACCGTTTGGCTAGCTCTATGCCCTCAGCCAGAGTGCCCACCCTGGCGTCAATCGCGTATCCTTGCTGTTCAAATCGGATACACTCATCCCACAGGTCCTTCAGCGGAACAGAGAACGTTTCAATGAACTCATTCTCTTCGAGCTCAGGTTGTGGATTCTGGTTTTCCAGGCGAGAGAGATCGACTGTAACGTGGATCATGCGCAAGTTGGTGTTGCAGAAGCCGGGATCTGGATGAAAGTCATTACACGTGGCACGTGCGTTGAAAAACTTTTGCCTTGAAGAAACCGGGTTGGGGTTTGATCTCTGCGAGCTCCGAGCAACGCGCATGATCCAGCAAAATCCATGAATAAATGCCACTTACCGTTGTACATGATGGGGCTGACTTGGAAGCTCTTATCCGCAACCACTTCGCCAGTGTAACCTGTCTCTTCCTTGAGCTCACGAATAGCGCATGTTTCTGGCGACTCGTCCGGGTCCATCAGGCCGGCGGGGACCTCGATAACGGTCGCGTTGACAGGTGGGCGCCATTGCTTCTGTAGTATGATGCGAGGCTCATCGTCGGGCTTTGCCGGGTCTTGTAGGATAGCTGCGACACCAACACCATCGATATCAGAGCCCTTGGGACGCGTGGTCCGCTCACTAGACTCCCACGTACGCTCGACGCCCTCGGGGTCGGTGTAGGTGGTCCTAACACAGTCAGTGTTGCATCTTCCGGGTATAGGCTGACAGTGCTGCGAAGGTCTCCACGGCCATTGATCGAGGAAGTCTCTGGCATCATGAGGCTGCTTACGTACTTGATGAATGTCGCCCATTTTGCGTCCTTGTTATCCAAAGGTTCCGTCTTGATGATTCTGGATTTTCTGGGCGAAGCCATCATGTGTGGTCGTGATTGTCATGTAGGACAAGGTTTCAGTTCGATGGTGCGTTGGGTGAGACAGTGGCACAAGAATAGTGTGATGACGTCACACATCGCGACTCTCCGCCAGGAGCCTCCTCACTTGCTATTACGACCCTCCACTAACAACCTCGCGCCAGCCCGCGAGCCACAACACGACACTGCTCTGCCCCGATGACTGAGCGACCATGCACTGCTTTCTGCAAGCGAAATTGGTCTCGCTATGCAAACCACGGCTTCACGACCTCAGCTCTCAGACACCCCACCCCGCCCAGGCGCGACGTTGCCACCATCAACAAACGCTAGAATGCAGCCTTGGCGTCGAGGAAGACAAGGCAAGGGCGCGTCCTAGGCAAGACTGAATCACTTCCGCTGTAAGATTTGCACGCACTTTCATCACAGCACTTTCCCATACGACTAGAAGCTACCTAGAATCAAACATTCAGATTCTGTCCACCACACCGCCCTGGTGACACTGTTGGTAAGGGAAAGTGAACCGCGATTTTGACAGCTGCAATTTCTTTAGCTTGGGACGGCCTCTTTTCCGTACCGCGATATTGGAATTTGGTGGATCACTACCTCGATAGCGGTGTAGACCGGCGCGAGAATACGAGGTGCTAGACCACACAATCACAGAAGCGGGCGACATCAGGCAAACCTTGAACCCTATTTCTGTTCAACAGCCGCCCTCTCCCTTCTAGACAACCTTCCAGACCTCGAGATGAAGCGAATGATGACATAGTCAAAAGGACTCTCCATCTTGCCATTATTGAAATCCCACGGTGCAGTCGAGGCGCAGAAGCGCATTGTCTATCCGTCTGCCGTCGTTGGCGCGCAGGTTCGACAGTTTCAGATTTGTTGCTTAATGTTCTGTTTTTCGGAAAATTCCAATAGCTGATCTGGTTGCATCGGCTGCGGAATCCGACTGCGCCTTCGATGAAGAGTCAGAAACGAGCAGTTGACGTTTCGATTTGACGGATGCATGCCCGTTCAATCGTGGTGAGACATAATGCTCCTGTCACGCACCTCTTGGGGTAAGCGGGAGATATACTGCAGCCGCGCCCTGCATCTGCTCCATCGCTTACATCCAGACCTAATGCTTCACGGTCGACATGACAACTCTTTCAAATTCCGCAGTCCAGCTCAGATTCCAATTTCGCGATGCATCGCACCCGGGAGATTGCTCATGAGCAGATAGCCTTCGGGAGATGGCCTTCGCATGACGAGAAAAGTATCCCGTGCCCTCGTGTCGGCATCACTGGGCTGAAAGACACCATGCGCTGTGACACTTTTAACACGCGCCTGTCCACCTTTGGCTTACCTCACCCCTGCCAAGAGAGCGGAAGTGGGCCGATTTAGAGCCGACTTTCCTGTTCCTGAGTACGCCCGCGTTCGGCATCAGGGGCTCAACGGGACGAGTAGCGAATCATGCCTTTGTCAGCCGTCAATACAATATGGGTCAAACGCCCTGATACTCGCCATAAATGTCTCTTGCAGGCTCTGGACGCTCGCGGTATATGACCAGTCGCTTTGGTTGCGAATGAATCCTCGCTGCTGCTGTCTGAAAGCTCAAACAGAGCACAACTGGTCTCATCTTCTGCGAGAGACGAAGTTTGAACGCCCTGAGTTCTTCCGAAGCCTTGGCACACTGACATGGGGGAGGCCGAGAAGTGATGTTAGAGGCCAATCAAGATTGCGTGAGCAGTGCACGCTGCCAGAAAAGGAACAACTGAGTCAAGAGACTTGTGCTTTTAGTCGTGGTCTTGAAAGCGTGGCTACCCGGCCCGGGCGTCAAGGTCTAGGTCTGTTACTCCGCTTTTAGATCGTTTGGATCCTAAGCGTGAGGTGCCGAAGCTATTTGGGTAGCGCCAGGCTACTGAAGTTGAACAGCGCGCGCCTGCTGAAGCCGGCCCTTTCTACTCCTCCTTCGCTCCTCGTCTTTTTGAGTTACTTGGGTTTTCAGGTTCAAATCAGTCAATTTTGTGTGTCTCGCTCACACGTCCTCTCGTTCCGAACAAGCTTCGCGCTTTCTTGCATCGCCTCCCGAATTTGGATTATCTGCTGCCTTTGCTAGTCACTCGTTTCCCTGGAAGAACCACATAATCCTCTCACATTCAGCCTCGAATCAGAACCTTGGACGCGTTCAGAAGTTGTGCTTTGGACCTTATAGCCTATCGTTCGAACATCCTCGCCTACAAATCTAGTACTCGATATCCTTGGTTGAAGAGCTTTGTCCGGTATTGCGAGTTATCATCCATAATGACGAACTGGTTTGGAAGTTTGCAGTTGGCGTACAAATATATGTAGGTTGTGCAACGCGACCTTTGTCGCTGAAAACTAACGAACCTAGTGTCGTCTTTCTGGCATTGTTGGCTATAACGATCCTTGGTGGATTCGTCAAGCTATTTTTCATTCGCAGGAAGTAAGTCACAGCGCTGAGCAAGCAAGCGGGTGCATAAGACTTACACTGTGACAGGTTAACGAAAGACAAGGCAACAGAGCTAGAAGCTGCTGGGGCGAAAGAAGACACAGTCGAGCTGAACCAGCGCGAGAAGGATGAAGGAGATCTATTCGGTATCCGTGCCATCGAGGCAGGATTCTACGCTGGTGTAGCTCAATCGCGCCCAACCTCCAGAGCTGGATCAGTCATCGGCCAGTCGTCAATGAGCACCAGTACCCTCGTCGGAGCAAACCCCAGCTCACCGCTTATGAAGGGCTACTCCAACAACAACAGTGTCCTCAGTCTGCAGCTGAACGCCGGCCAGGATGCTGGCGCCCCACCAAGAGCCTCAACTCCTTCTGGTACGAAGCTTCGCCCATCAGAGGCTGAACTCAACGGACGACGCAACCACAACGGCACAGTCGACATGTCTCTCCAAGTACCGCCCTCGCCCGGTCACCCCTATGGACAACCGTCTGATACCTATGGCTCCGACGACCTCATCTCCCAACGATCAGTGTCACCCGCCGACCTGAACGAAGAACACTACGCACCAGCCCCCACACCCAAGGCTCACCAAGCATCCTACCACGCCGCCGACGACAGCACGCCAAAGTCCCAAGCCGCCTCCTTCAACAACTCGCGCAACCAGTCCCCAGTTCCAGGCTCAGCCAGCGCACCACCCACCACGCGCCTCCCCACCATCCCCGGTACAGCCCTCAGGAAAGAGTCGCGCTCCCCCTCACCTGAGTACAACGCGCCTCGTGTGCAAGTCCACCAGCCGAGTAGGTAGAACCATGTTCCTTGATGCGTCTTTTTGTTGTTTGTATTTTAGCAGTTTTTCCAATTATATCATATCACAGGCCGCCCCTAACATATATTTGCAAAAAGACTCTGAACCCGCAACGTCGTCCTCGATCCCTACATTTCAAATACAGCCGACAGCGTACTCGCCGACGACAACACAGCACCGCCAACACAACCGCGACGAAAGCGATGCGAGCAGCAGATACAGCGGCGGCGGCAACAACCGACACAGCACGTTTCAAGCATACCAGGCGTTCCAGACGCACGAGGATCGCTCCACGTCGGCTGCGTCGAAGGCTTCGACCGAATCGTACAACTACAACCTCTCGTCCTCGGACGGCTCCGGGCGCACGTCTGTCCTGCTCTCCAGCGACAAGGCAAGCAGCGACACGGAATCTCGGCCCAGTCACGTCAGCGCGCTTCTCGTTCCAGGGCAGCTGGCAGCCAAGGACGCGCGGTTGAGCGAGTTTTACGACGCGTATTACCGCAATTCGCAGATAGGTGTGCCGATGCCTGTGGGCGGTGAGACCAAGCCGGTGGAGAGGCAGAGCACGATTGTCGAGGTGGATAGTCCGCTGCCGAGCCCCATGTTTAAGACGACGCCTCCCGCGGGACATCCTGGTGCTGCGTTTTAGGCAGCCTCGAGCCTTGACTTGTGGTTGCGGTCTTAAGAAATCCTTTCGGCTAGTACCAATCATCATTGACGATTCTGTTGTTTCCTTCGTGGTGGGAGCTTGGATGCTCCTGCATGGCGTTTCTCCAACTCGGGATCTTAGGGAGACTTTTTTTTTCCTTGTCTAACTTCAAAAGGTGGATACCATCGGGGCGGAAGGACGGACGATGGCTTGGAGGATTTCTGCACGGGTTTTTGGACGGTGGTGACGAGTCGGACGGGCACGCACATGCTATAAATGTTGACAACTACGACGACACGTTTCTCGACACTCTCAACTTTTCACATACCGGCTACGCGCTTTTATACTTAATTTCTATTCTGAGTATTTTGTCCGCGATGCAGAGTTTGCTCAAGACACGCTCATGGGATCAGTGTTACTCAAATGAAGAATTAATCGTCGGATTCAATGCCGAGGTTTGAAGACTCCAATCTCGTTTGCAGAAAGGCAAAAACTGTGTCCAGCACGATTCCAAGACAGCCACCCACTCGGAAATAGCAATTTTTTACATGCAGCCAAAACCAAATCAGCACCTCGACACGACTCGCAAGAATCGAGTCATAATCCAACACACCAACTCGTGGTTCGATGCAAGGGACAGCTTCTGAAAGATGAAATGACTTTCACGCCACTTTTTGTGCCTGGGCTGGGTGGGGCGCCCCTGGCAATATCCATGTTTTGGAGTTCTCACCGCCCGCGATCCTTGGCTCTTGTACGTTAATTAAGATCGCATGTTCGCCACCCGCTAGGAGGGCCGTTGGACCCTGAACATCGACTCTTGACGTTGGGACTTTTCCTCCCCTGGGCATTTTCCTTTGAGACGCTTCTGATCAATTCCACCAGGACTCAATTACGCAACACTCCTCGCCTCTTTAATTCGGTCCTTCAACAGGCCCGCCAATCGCCACGATGCTTACAATGTTTACTGGGACCAAGATCACGGCGCTACCGCCCGGCGTCAATGCACCATCCTCAACACAACTGCGAGCCAGAGGCACCTCGACCGCCTCCACACCCCGCGCCGAGGCGACACGCACATCGGACTACCGCGAGGAAAGGCGGCGCGTGCACCATGAGGCTGATATCGTCATCGTGGGCGCGGGTATCGTCGGTTGCGCGGCAGCGGTCGCGTTCGGCAAGCAGGGCCGGAGCGTGATTCTACTGGAGAAGAGCTTGAAGGAGCCGGATCGCATCGTCGGTGAGCTGCTGCAGCCGGGGGGTGTCAATGCGCTGGAGAAGCTGGGCATGAGGGGTGCGTCTACCGCGTGCTACACGCCGGCAAGGAGGATGAATTGCTGACCGCATCTGCAGACTGCCTCGACGACATCGATGCCATCCCCTGCTACGGCTACCAGATTCTCTACGACGGCGAGCCAGTCCACATCCCGTACCCGAACAACCTCCTCACGTCCACCCCCTCGAAGCCGCCAGAAGGCCGTTCCTTCCACCATGGCCGCTTCATCAGCAAACTGCGCGCCAAGGCACGCGCTACACCCAACGTCACCGTCGTCGAGACCACCGTTTCTTCCGTGGTGAAGAGCGACCACACCGGCCATGTTGTCGGCGTATCCTGCCAGACCGCCGGCACAAACGACTACTACTTCGGCGCCGTGACGCTCGTCGCCGACGGGTACGCGAGCAAGTTCCGGAAAGAGTACCTCCCGCACCAACCGCAGGTGCGCAGCAAGTTCTGGGGGCTGGAGATGATCGACGCCGAGCTGCCGTGCCCGAATCACGGCCACGTCATTCTGACGGACGCACCGCCCATCCTGATCTACCAAATCGGCACGCACGAGACGAGGATCCTTATCGATATCCCCGAGAACCTTCCCAGCGCAAGCCCGAAAGCGGGGGGCGTCAAGAACCACATGCTCAATGTGGTGCTGCCCAACCTCCCCGCCTGTGTCCAACCGTCCTTCCGCGCCGCCATCGAAGCCGGCAAACTGCGCAGCATGCCAAACTCGTTCCTGCCGCCCTCGACGCAGAAGCAAGCCGGCCTCATAATCCTAGGCGACGCTATGAACATGCGCCACCCGCTCACCGGCGGCGGCATGACAGTAGCCTTCAATGACGTCGTCACCCTTTCCACCCTGCTCTCCCCCTCGGCCGTCCCCAACCTCGAGGACAGCGACGCCGTCCTCTCGGCACTTGGCACATTTCACTGGCAGCGCAAATCCGGATCCAGCGTCATCAACATCCTAGCCATGGCCCTGTACTCGCTCTTCGCAGCCAACAACGCGTCGCTCAACCTCATCAAAAAGGGCTGTTTCCGCTACTTCCAAATGGGCGGCAGGTATGTCGAAGAGCCGTGTGGGATGTTGTCGGGCTTGATTACCAGCCCCTGGATGTTGATTTATCACTTTTTTTCTGTGGCGTTTTATGCCGTTTGGGTCCGCTTGCAGGAGGTGGAGCTGTGGATGGCGCCGTATGTTTTGTTTGTGGAGAGTTTTATGGTGGTATGGACTGCGGCACTTGTTATTGGGCCGTATTTGATTGCAGAAGTGAGGCGGTAATGAGGGGGGTGGGTGGAGAGGTGGTTGCACAAAGGGGGGGAAGACGGGGTGTATATGGTGGATGGGGGAAGAGGATGATAGTGGATGTGTACATATTTCACATCTTGTTGCTGGGCGTAGCATCTAAGCGCATTGGGTTCACGGGTGTGTTTTTTTGGCGTCTAGGCATATTAATACACTGTGACCGTGACAGCACTGGAGACAAATCTAGGCTTCTCGGGACAGCAAAAATAAGTTTTAATATATTTATCATCGTCACTATCAGCATCACTTTCAGAGAGTCAGCGATATTTGTTTTCTGGAACTCGTGAGTAAGTTTGTTTGTCCACGCTTTTCCTTATCTCATTCATTAGCAACGACGAACCGGAAAAAGTGGAATAGCGGGACCCAGTCTTGATCGTATACTCGCTATCTCGCCCCATAGCGCGGATACTGCTGCTTCTTGGTCTCTACTTCCACTTCCACTCCCACTGCCACTTCCACTTGCCCTTCCTATCCCTTGCTCAGGAGGCCTCGTTAATGTTCCTTCCGCAGCTACAGAATCCAGTATATCCCCCACCAGCGGCGTTTTCGTCGCTTGGCCTTGTATCTGTGACGTCATGGTGGCTAGATCAGTTGGATCGGCGTCTTTGCTTATGAGGGCGTCTTGGGTGCGTGTTGGGCGCGTGGGGAGGCTGGAGGATGGGGTTGGTGGTGGTAGTGGTGGTGTAGATGTATAAGTCTCCTCCCCCGTCCCCGTTCCTCCCACCACCTTCCCCGTCCCCATCCCCACCCCTCCATCCACAAACCCTGGTACCCACCCCTCCAACAGCCCCCCCATCTCCACCGATCCATCCGTATACAGCGGCCGCGGATTCCAAGCCAGAGAAGCGTAAAGCCAGGCCACAGTTATCTTCGTAGCATCCGGGTTCACAAACGGCCACGACGTGGTAGCGCCAGCTCCAGCTCGGGCTGCGCCGTAGGTTGTATACGGCCAGCGGGGGGGTAGCTGTTCTAGATACTGACTAGGCACTGTGGCGCTGGTGGTTAGTGTCTGAGCCCACCACTCCCCCTCCGTCGCAGTCCCTGTACTCGTACCTGTAGGTGGAGGTGTGGGCTGATTGATCCCAGCCTTACTACTAAACCCCCCCTCCCACGATGTCAACCCTGAAAAAACAACAACAACACCCGTCGCGCTATCCGTGTCCGACTCGCCCGTCGCGCGCAGCCATACTAGGAATAGGGCTAGCAGGTCGTAAAGATTGGGGGCGAGCGTGTTGCAGAAGCCTGAGATTTTTTGTGTGAGTTGCCAGGTAGGGAGGCGGGGGGAAGAGATGTCTGTGCCAGCTTGGTGTAGGCATTGGAGGCATTGTTGGATTTGGTCATTGTTGTTGTTTGTGCTGGGGGAGAGGATACTTTTAGCGTAGGGGAAGGCGTGTGTTAGTGGGTGTGTTCTGTTTTGTTTTGTTGTGACATAAAAAAAACATGGTTAGGAGAAGAAGAAAAAGAAGAAGAAGAAGGAGAAGGAAAGAAATGAAAAAGGAGGAAAGTGAATAAAATGGGGAAATGGAAAGGAAAAAAAGGAGGGAAGGGGAAATAGAAACAAACATACCCTTTATACACGGTCCCATAATCTACACACAAACAACTCTGATACGTCTGACTGCGTCCCTCATCGCCGTTTGGGCTCGTCAACGGACCGCTACGGGCGTAGCATGTCGCAAAGTCGTTGAGCACGGTTAGGCAGGCGCTGGCGGCCCAGCAGGCGGTTGCGGGGACCGGTGGGGTGCGTGTTCGTGTACTCGTTGCTGCGGACGTGAACGTGGAGCTTCTTCCCGTATCTCTCGGTGTTGGGGATAGCAGGGGATTGCCAGGGACTGCCGAGAGGCTCGTACTGGTGAGAACTGGGAGGCTGGTTACGCTTTGATCCGTGGGTGACGCGCTCGGTGGTGTTGGGGCGGGTTTCGAAAATGGCATCATTGTTGTCATGGTTCTTGTTGCTGTTGTTATTGCTGGGGGTTGGGCGTTGGGTTGTTCGATAACTGGGAGGAGTGGTTGGCGCGCTATCAAGGTGCTGCGGCTTTGTCCGAAGACTGCTAAAGGTGCTATGCACAAAAGCAGGGAGACGTGGAGCTTCATCTTGTGGTTGCTGGCGGTTGTCTAATAGCAGGCTGGGTATGCTGAAGACGCGGTTTGCGAGGCTTGGTGCCGAGAGCGTAATTGCGGAGGGCTCTTTGGGGAGGTTGAGAAATCAACTTGACATCGCGCTGCTACTCAATGTAGAATGACCATACTGTAGAGCACCACACGGTTCAGCTATACCTCTTCGTCTGCAGATACCAACATACCTCAAGAAGTCGTACTCTCCCTTCCCAGGAAGTATTATGGCCCTTAAACGTCAGGGAACTATGTATACAGTTTGCCTGTGTTCTTCGTTCGCGGCAGCAGCCGCTGATGCGCGTGCTGCTCATGGTGAGTATCGGTCACTCCATTCAATTGCATCTGTGAATGTGACAAGTTCGACAGTCAGTATATGTTAAAGTGTGAAGTTGCGTCAAACAAACGCTCCACATTCACCGCAATGACAAATCGCCACCATCATTCACTGAAGGACACATCCGACTTACGTCTCCACACCAGCACTACACAACAATGCAGCCGCCTGAACGTGCAAGTTTCGCCTACTGTAGCATATGCGCGCGGCTACCAAATGGGCTTGTTATTAAATAAATACCGGATATTTCAACTAAAGATGACGGACGAATGAGATGGCTTGCCTGCGCTCATCATCAGTCATATGAGACAGGGTAAGCAGATGAGCAAAGGAAGGAGTAAAGAAGACAATGTATAGATGAGGAAGAAAGTGTTGCAGTGGATAGTGCCACCTGCATGCAACGCTGCTGATATGATGGCTGGGAAAGGTGGCAAAGGTAGATGAGCGGCGGTATACATGACGGATTCAGAAAGAACAACTTGAATGCCGAGATAAAGAGATGCTTGTCATGCAAACAATATGGAACGTTATCAGGAACATGGAAATAAGAGAAATATGAAAAGGGAATAGAAGAGAAAATAAAAAAAAGAAGAAAAAAAAAGCACTTGCCCATGTGGTATCATCCCAAACCGCACACGAACAACAACAAATCTGGGCAAAAATGCAAGTAATATAGAAACCAGAAGCGAGAAAGAAAGAACATGACCGAAACATCATTAAGCCCTTCGTTCTTGAACTGACTTAGAAGATCTCCAAGCCCTCGAAATCAACACACAGATTCCGCGCTCCGCTGTTCTGTCCTCCACCGTGTCGTCGCTCGAACATGCTCATCCCAAAGTTTGCTGGCCGACTCGCGTACACACCGACACGCACGGCCTTGTCTTCGACACCCCAGAAGAACCACGTTACTTCTCTCAGCTTCTTCCAGCCCAGCACTTCATCCTCATACCACACCCACAGCGCGTACCCAATCCGCTCAATCTTGACGCGCAGATCAAGGCGGCGCGCGTGGTGCGGTGGAAGCGCGCTTAGGGACCAATCTGCACCGTCGCAGTTTGCGACGACGGATGATGCGTGGCAGGCGTTGTTACAAAATTCGAGGCCGACTTTGACCCATTTCGATGATGGGGTCGGAGGAGGAGCGTATGGGGGTGGGCGCTCATCGATTTGGGGGCCGGAACCCGATTCCTCTTCAGCGCATGTGCCGTCGAAACTCAGCGACTGCGCTAGTGATATCGAGGCACTCGATGACGTGGCGCCGTCGTCGTCGAGGATAATGTTTGCGACGCTCAGAACCTCGAGTGTCGTTGTCGCTACCGTTGTTGCCGTAGCCATCTGCCCTGGCGGTTTGCCCGCGAATATGACCAGCCCTCCCTGATCCCACTCGAGCTCCCAATCGGCCGATACTGTAACCTCGGCGGCTATGAACGGGTTGCGCAGCCCGGTATAGAGTATAGGCGCCGTCGATGTGTCTCCCGAAGGCGGCTTTCGCCAAAGATCGGTGTTTGGGGGCGCGGCGAGGGTAAAGCAACCCATCCATTCCGGTACGACATCGTCTGCAATATTTAGGGGCGTGAAGGAGGTGCTCGCTGGCGGCATTGCCTCGGGTCTTGCGCTTAATGCGCCCGTCGATGGTCGATTGTCTGCTCGCTCTTAAGCTTCACGTTCGATCGCGCTATGTATATGCGTAAAGTATAGGTTCGTAGCTCCGGCAAAGTATACCCGCGCAAGATATCGAGTTGTGTCGAGTATTGTCTAGCTCTGTACGACCGAGCGCGGAAGCTCACTCGCTTTTGGAATCGAGGCAAGGATGCCAGATGTAAGCTTACGGTGGGGTGTACGTGCAATTACGGGACCTCTAAATGTAATGATCGTGAAGCGCGCAACTCGTTAAAGAAGTCTATTGAGCCGTCAGCACTGATGCTCAACATGCGCTCGCCTAAGCGCAGCGCACCTGTCACCAACGACGCCTGTCTTCTGCCTCAGCGCCAGACGTAACTCGCACACATTCCAAGGCGTACTACATGCGGCTTTACTTACCTTGATTGCGCAATCTGGTAGGAAAATGGAGTCGCCTGGCGATGATGATGTTGGTTAGGAGCTATAGTGCGGAAGCTATAATGATTGAATCATCCCCCGGTTCACAAGGAGAGCGATTAGCAAAATTGTGCAACATGTGCCCCGCCGCTGTATGTTATATATTTTGAGCAGTAAACAGTACAATCCTTGGCTTCGCGCCTGGCCGCAAAGTCGTGGTCCATCCAAGCTGACGCTTGCGCCACCGCAGGGCGTGGAGCAGCTATGGGTCGCCATCGAGAAACGGGAGGTCTCATACCCCTAGCATCGTGCGTCGGTCCCTGGGAGCCCCTGGAGATGGCAAGAGAGTATTTGTCGTGGTTAACGAAATCCCGATGCGCCTAGGAGTGAGGTGCAGCGGACAGAAACTACCTGGCATCCCGCCGCCCCGCGCTACGTGGAGCATTGAAATGACCCATCGTCCGTATTGATCTCTTCGAAGAAACGCAGAAGAGGACCGTTCTAGGATGCGTACAGGGCTGGTGCATTCAATGCTGGTCGAAATCGTACACCTATGTCGTGCGTCGGTGGTCGTGGCAATGATGTGCTGTCTGGTGCTACGAGAAGAAAGCTGCATTTACAAGGGGTATGCGTCAACTTGCATGAACCATCTAGTACCATTTGGGCATTCAAGCCTAAGTAACCGAGAACTCTGCACGAATCCTCCCAAGATGGCAAGACAGTTGACAGCAGTTCAAACCACGTGGATAACGTGAGCAGTCGTGGTAGTAGCTGGGGGTAGCATTGCTTGTTGGAAGCATGTGCAATTTTCTTCTCTTATCTGTAATACTTTCGAGGCCGACAAAGTTGTATGCTGGCGTGTCAATTTCGAAGTGCTTGTGTCGAGAAAGAGCGGAGGAGATAAGCGCAACGTGCAGCTCTCGAGTCACTCAAAGCCAACTCATGTCGGCATCCTTGGGCAGTAGCACTTACTTGTGTTAGATGCAAGTCACCGTTGTACATGTGCGTAGTGATCCAGCAACTACCCACCGATGCGTTGTTCGTTGAACCGAGTTGGCAGAAGTTCAATCGATATTCGACATGGTGTCCAGCAGCGACCAACAATCGTACTGGCACTTTGCAGAAAGTGGGCCGCAAGATCAGTCCCGGAAGGTCGTCAGTCATTAGTCGTAAGCAGAGAGAAATGGGTACAGTGGCGCTGTTCTGCGCTCGCAACATGTAGTCCATCCGAAGACTTTAGCATCGCTAAAGCTTAAACACCTAAGGGTGCTCAACCAAGTTCTCGTTCTCGGCAAGAGGTAGACTGCCGTGGTGCATCAATCTGTAAAACTCCGCGTTGTGAAACTGAAAGCAAAGATGCAAGATCGCGATAGGTGCGAATTGCGTAGAAGACGCACAAGGTGCGTGTCATGAGACGCTCATTCGATATTCAATGACTGTGTCTGCTTTCACTGCCTCGAGGTTGCTAAACTGTTGCGGCACGCACCCTGCATCGAGCTTCCATAGCACGACTTCAGCGACTGAGGCTGTGCGAGCAACGAAATGCACTCCCGATCGAATCAAGGTTGGGCTATGCACGTCGGAATAGACAACTGCCTTGAGATCGAGATTCCGCACTTAGTCTGAATCTTCGGAACAAATGCACAGCAAGCCCAGGGCTATGGTTAGCGGGTAGGTGCCTGAGTATTGGGAATCAACAGAGTAATCGTTCGAACATGAGGTTGATGAGGTGAAAGTGCATCAAGACAGCACGATTTGCCAATCGTCCTAGGAGAGGGGGTCAATACTTTTCTACACCGTTTAGTGCCTTTCGAAAACCGAGCACGGCGACCTGCATGTTGTTGTGAAAGCTCAGATACTCGAGCAAAAATAGGCTTCTTGCTGACGTTGGGGACATGCTCAGTGCCTTGGACTTACTGAAAAAACGATGATATTATGCGTGAAAGACAGTGTAACGCAAAAACTTGTTTTTCTTGAAATGTGACCGAAATTTCGTCTGCAGTGTACACGAATAGGCGAGCGAGTAGGCAAGAATAATCTCACGACGTCGTTGTGGAGCCGAGCGCTGGTGAAGATCGCAGTCCTCATGTGCTAGCACGTGCCAAGCGAAAGCTTCCTAAAGATTTTGGATGAATGAAATCGATGTTACCTGACCATGCCAAAAGCCTGGTTCAAGGCCTTTAGTGGTCAAAACCAGTTTCGTCGAGGCTCGTTGTGTCTGCACCTCTACGATTTCTGACCGAGTTCAGGTCGCACATCCAGACCTGTTTGTGATGACTTCACGACCGGACTTGAGCTGGTAGGTCTGAGCAAGATAGCGGTCGACACAATTATTGGAAGAGAAGGGGCACATGATGATATACATGATAGCCGGATTGAATTTCGATTGGAGGATGCGAACTATGTGCGAATCAGAGGAAGAAACACCGCAACTTAGTCGCCTATTCAGTGTCGGTGTCGAAATCGGCTATTCCAACATGCAGCGAATATTAGATATCCGACCACACATGGTCGGTATGATGAGTGCGATATTGCGCTGCTGCAAAATTGAGTCGACAAAATTGGCCTGACGTCAACCGCGAGCCGATCGCATATCATAGCTCGTGCAGAGGGTTGTAGGCGAATAGAAGAGATTCGAACTCGATGCAAAATACGTTTCATGGTCGATCCTTACCAGGTGTTGTGGTCGCCGTGATCGTACGATGCGCGGTGTACTGAAACCTGAAATGGTGAGAAAGATCGTCATGCAAGGAACAACCTTGCAGAAAACCGCACAGCTGGAGAGTGAAGACCAACAACTGAGTAAATGCACCGACGTGATTATGAGTGTGTGAACTTTATGCAAGACCCAATAGAAAGTGCACAGTCAAAATACTTGACCTGAACGCTGAGTGAGCCACACTCATGTATCCCAAGTTCTGTATACCAGACAATGATGCGGGTTGCCGCCCTGTTTCTGCTTACCATGACAATCATAAGATTGGCCAATCATTGGTGAGAAAGCATACACATTATGGTATGAGGTAAGAGGCGGATAGCAGGAGTATACTGAACGCTGTGCGCCACAGGGCTTTGGATAAATTAAGATAGAGCTGCCGAACAAAGGACCTTGAAAATACTTGCACATCTCCCGTAGCGAGATCAATTAATTCCGACCACTGGAGATTGATTGCTCAAACATGGCGAAGCGAGATCCTGGAGTAAGCAACCGTGCTGCCGCTGACAGTATGATGTAACGCTACCCGCACGTCTGGGTTTTTTTGACAGTTACCCGAGTAGCCGCAGAGCCTTTTGTAGTAGTGCTAGGACTTGGGCTTTGGGCCGAAAATGCTCATCGATGAGGGCTCGAGTCTTCTGCGCGTCCGGCCGCCACAATACCTAGTTGTACACAAGGATGCAGACGAGAGGGGGACAAATCGCTTTCAACCCCCAGGGCTGTGACTCAGTGCCGTGAAATCAAGATTTGCGGTACACATTGATGCGACGGGGTAGTGCATCTGAAGAGGCACACAGGTGCAGGCCCTCGTCTCGTAAAAGCCTGTCAAATGAAGTCTCTGGCCGGTACTTCAGTTCTCTGAAGGTTTGCTCGAAATGAGGAGCATGGTTTGAGCGGACCGCTTTCTCATACGAGTTCCAGCCCTGCAACTCGATGATCAGGTAGCCGCCCGACTTTAGCGATGATGCGCATTTGGCGAAGAAGATTCGCAGGCCTTCGTCGTGATGCTCCAGATGGATCCACTTGATGACAGATAAGGCCAAGATGACATCGTAAGGCTCTGTGATGTCTCTATTGGTGGTCACCCAATCTGCAGAGAAGAAGCTCACACAGGGCCAGGTCGACGGAGCGGATGCAGACGATGTTTTCCGCGCAGACCTGCTCTCCGGCTCAATTCGATATCCATGGGTGAGCACGGCCGATATGGGGAAGTAGTCTACCACGCGTTCCGAGTCACTCGTGGGGGGCTGAACACGGGAAGCACGCAGTGCGAAGAGTTTCTCGGCCTGTCCAACTAGCTTGGGGTCGATATCGACGCCAGTGACGGAAGCTGCATCTAAATCGAAGCCTGTGAAGTGATCAATATCAAAGGTCTGGAGTAATAGTCGCTTGCAGCAAGAAGCAGGGGTCCCCTTCCTGCACTTTGCACTTACCGAGTTGACAGGACACGCTTCCTGCATTGCAACCAATATCGAGACAGCTCTTAGCGGTGAATAGGCCCGGGATCAATGTCGACATTATGTTTAAGCGGGGATCTAGGACGTGAGTTGCGCAGCCTGGTGTTTTTGCTACCCCACTATAATCTGCAGGAATGAAGCGTGGTCAGCAAGGAAGCGAGGAAGCCGTCGCCGAGCAGATATGGCATCACTACTCCAGGGTGGACGTACCGCTGTAGTTGCCAAACTGGGTACTCATGGCTGGAGATGAGGGCTGGCTGGGGGCGACTGAGGTGGGCGAGTGGCGCGGTGATTCATGCGACAGCAAAGTGGTGGTTGTCTGGGACGGCGGGACGGGCGGTGAGATGGTCGAGGGTCGAGGTGAAAGGTGCTCGGTAAAGGCTGGAACGGCAGGTGCTAGGTCTCTCGACCAGCTGCTAGCGGCAACTACCTCAAGAGGAGTCGATGTTGCCTTGAGGGGTCATCCCTCGAGTGAAAGCAGCAATGCTGCCGCTCGAGGTCGCACAGCACAGAGCACCCGGCCAGGGTGCCGCGTACCTGCGCTGGATCTGGGCGAGCAACAACATCCTTCAGTTAGATGCCTCCTTCAAGTGACGATTAAATCAAGAGGAGTGGCGCTAGCGCGTCGAATTAGGCGGCTTCTGCCGGGGTTGCAGTGTAACATTGTTACCGTGCTGGGGCGACCAAGATCTCGCGGTCCTCCACAATGTACTATCGCCTGCTATACGGCGCACAGCGCGCGGTGCCACAGACCTCTGGCAGCGCAAGGCTTGGTGAAGGGGGCTCTCAATGCGGAAAGGGCGAGCGGCGGAGCGTGGTCGTGAGCAATTGCTGTCCTCGCCGTCGCAATTGCCGCATATGACTTCTTGATCATACGCCTCCAGCACAACGGGCCCCATGACGGCTCTCTCAATCTGCTGCCACGCCGTCTGCGTTAATCGGCCCAAGGCGGTGATTTGTGACCAGTATTTGGACGCGAGTGTCTCTTAATGCCTGCTATTAACGACAACCGTCGCCCTCTGTGGACAAGCGCACGCCACCGACGAGTCCGGCATCCAGGTGATGGAGAGCCTTATCTCATGTCATTGCTTGACGGGCGCATGAGGCCGCAGTGCACGTCGCGCAACCATCCAAAAACCCGGAACTGGGCAGAGCCGTTGACCAAGCTATAGCGCAGGGATGGCAGAGGTCCCCAGTGGCAGCGCGGAGGCGGACGACACAGACGGGCGCAGACTTGTTCCCTTTTAGCCGCACAAGCAGACAGTCCCATTGGCGGTGGCTGGATTTGACAGCTGCGCTATCCCATTATTCCACACCAGAGGCCGCACTGTTCGAGTCGCCGGCTCCATCTGGACGCTCACCGAATGCTGCTGCCGCCCTCGCAGCATTGCCAATGCTACCTCCGCTCGCCGGTGCCCATGGACCGAGTTACGTGCTATCTGACATATTACTCTATATTGGCGGCCAGGTTACAGTGTGCGACACCCCGGTCCCTACTGATTCGAAACCGCGCTGGCCTGCGACACCTGGACGCCGTTGTTTGTCTCTCTTTTACCCGGGCGCGAGCCTATTCGGCGACGCCCCACGAAAATACAGCAAAGCCAGCGTGTGAGCTAGAGCCCGCGCCCTCGCCAGCTGGTCCGCGAGAGGAGTCGTTCGGGCAATCACCGCTTCCCAAAGCCCGCTGCTGCATGCGTGACGAGCGCGGTGAAGAGAGAGTGGATGCCGCAGCGACACATGCTGCATCGCTGCATCGCTGCATCGCTAGCCCAGCAGCATCCCAGCGTGCTCGTGAACAGTGAACAGTGAACATCACAAACTCAACCCCAAAACCGCTCCACACAGCGCCAGCTCGCAGTGCCCATCTCCCGTCTTCACCTCGCTCCCTGCCGACCGACGTTCGAAACTTGGAATCTGGGGTCTGCTGCTTAGCATGCCAAGCATCCGGATCCACCCATCACGCCGCGTCCACCGCTGCACTTATCGCTGACTCCTGGTCCGTTTTATGCTCCGAGCCGGTTGCTCTCGACAGTTTGGCGTGCGGCGTGCGAGTGAACAGGGTACTGCGGGCGCACCCCCGTCTGCATCCTCCTCTCCCGGGCGACCGTTGTAAATAAGGCGTCAGAGCGCCGCCGCCTAACGTCGACAGTGCATACTGAATTGAAGCATCCGGGCGGCGATCTGGCTGCTGGCGATCCAGATAGGTACAGGCTCGCCTACAAGGGACGTCAAACTATAAACCTCTCACGCCGCCACACTCGAGGTAGTGCCCCCATACCTGACGTCCTGTCCAACACTGCACCACTCCCTGGCGCTCCCAATCTGAAAAGAGCCTCCGAACTGAACACAAGACGTGCTCCCAATGCGGCTTCGTGCATCGTGTCCTGGCCTGGGCAAATAATAATACACGCATGTCCCAACCACCACTTCCTCCTCCTCCGCCGCCGCTGTCGCTCCCTTCGACCGCTACATCTCGCCCAGCCCCAGATATGACCGAGACTCAGAAACTGCCCGTCTTCTCGCCGCCTGGCTTTCTTGACTATTCCCACCGCCGGCTACCCCCACTAGAAATTCCGCCCGACGTTGTACCACCACGGTCGGATCACCAATTTCGCTCCCCCATCAACCAACTACCCTCGATCCATTCTGGGCTGCCTCCACGACACGACTACCACCAGCCACCGCCAGTACATAGACCAGCAGCGCCCGTCGACAAGCTACTGCAGCATCCGAATCCATACACCCCGCCTAGGTCAGATCCGCCATATTCTCCCCAGCACTATGGCCCTTCGATATCGCCACGCTCCGAATTCGACAACAGAGGCCCGAGGAGACTAACAGAGCAACGCTACCCGTACGAAGAACATCGTCCTTTCCAGCACCACCAACACCACCAGCACCATGAGCAGCCATACGCGTCCCTTGCATCGCCAACAGAACTTTCGCAGCAAAGACCGTATGCCCCACTTCCGTCACCTGCATACACGCCAAACTATGCGTCAAGCAGCACTCCATTCCGGGGATCCGTGGGCTCCCATCAACATGCGCAATCGCAACGAGGTTCCATAGGAGCTCCCTTGGGAACGGTCGCGTATTCCGAGCCATCCACGGCTGCACTCCCACCGCGGAAACAGTCTCGGACAGTCCCATTACCTGGTTCCATACCACAGCCCGTGTACAACGAGCAACTGTAAGCATGCCTCGTGTCTGCATGGGGAGGTGAAGCCCGGCTGACGTATGCAGGAATCTGAACTATGAGCTTCGTGTGCGACAGCAACCCATTGCCGCTCGGGCATGTGGGTTTGGAGAACGGGACCGACGGGTTATTGACCCTCCGCCAATCATCCAGTTATTGGTCACGGATCCGAAGTCTGGTGCAGCAGAGCAGGAAGAGCTGCGTTACTCGCTTAATGTGGTCCATTGCACGCTCTGGAACGCCGACGGGACGAATGAAGAAACCGCTCTCATACAACCCGATCGACGAACAACGCGAAGACTCATGGGCCAGCTAGTGGCCTCACCGTCGGTAGCGAAGGACGAACACGATGCCGAGGGTTGCTTCTTCTGCTTTCCGGACCTCTCCTGCCGCACACACGGAAAATACCGGCTCCGGTTCGTACTGATGCGCATCGATCCCATGAACCTACACGTCGGAGGCTTCTCGCCAATACTTACGGAAGTATTGAGCGACGTCTTCACCGTCTACACGGCCAAGGACTTCCCCGGCATGCGGCCCAGCAGTGCTCTCACGCGAGCGTTGAAATTGCAGGGCTGCAACATCCAGGTGAAGAAGGGGAACGAGAAGGCACTGGCTCGCAAACGACTCACCGCGAGTCAAGAATACGAGGCTGACGAGGAGGAAATGAAAAGACGACGCAGGCAATAACCATTATCAAGGCAACGAGGGGTCATCTTCACAAGCATCATCATCTACAGCGGGCTGGCGTGGTTAATTATTTGGGATACCTGGAGCATCTTTCGCAGATATCGATTTGCATCTTGACGAAATTACGAACGACTTATATTCTGTGTCTATGGCTGGCAGGCTGGATCGCTCTTGCAGGCGAGGAGGAGTCTTTGTGCTTCGTAAACGGCGGCCATGGCTAGTGCATTTAAAGTTTATTTTTGGGACACGGAAGCACGATACCATTTGATAGCAAGCTTGTTGTGCAAACAATAAAGGGAGAATTGAACATGTTAGCAAAAACACGTGCCTAATGACGCGTGAGGTAATAGCCCGGTTTGAGCCCCACCAAGGGTCCCTGCGCTACCGCCGATTTTCTTTGCAGAGTTGGACGCGCGCAAATCTCGACTTGGCTTCCTTCCCTTTCCCCTTCCCCATAAGCAACTCAGGCACTCAAAGCAACCATGAAGTACGTGCTTGTGTCTGGTGGCGTCATTAGTGGCGTGGGGAAGGTAAGCTGCTGGTGGCCGTGCAGGCACTTTAATCACGACTAATGCGTACCTGCAGGGCATCATAGGTAACAGCAGCCTCATGGAGCTTGGACGTGCTGCGACTCCAGCTAAACACGCATGGCAGCTTCGTCAACGGGTCTGCTGCTCAAGACTATTGGCCTCAAGATAAGTGCAGCCATGTGACGCGCGCTGCAGCAACGCATACTGACGTCGCCGCACGTCTCGTCCATCAAGGTCGACCCGTACCTCAATGTCGATGCGGGGACTATGAACCCGAAGGAGTGCGCTGCGCCCTCCCTCCCAATGTCACGATATCAAGCACTAAACAGCATGCAGGCACGGCGAAGTGTTCGTGCTCTCCGACGGCGGCGAAGTCGACCTCGATCTCGGCAACTACGAGCGCTACCTCAACATCACCCTCACGCGCGACAACAACATCACGACGGGCAAGATCTACCAACACGTCATCGAGCGCGAGCGCAGGGGCGACTATCTGGGCAAAACCGTGCAGGTCGTGCCCCACATCACGGATGCGATCCAGGACTGGATCGAGAAGGTGGCGCGGATCCCCGTCGACGACTCGGGTGAAGAGCCCGACGTCTGCATTATCGAGCTGGGCGGCACTGTCGGCGACATAGAGAGCATGCCGTTCATCGAGGCCATGAGCCAGTTGCGGCGACGGGCGGGCAAGAACAACTTCATGCAGATTCACGTCTCGTATGTGCCCGTCATCCATGGCGAGCAGAAGACGAAGCCGACGCAGCAGGCTATCAAGGCCGTGCGCAGCAACGGCCTGATCCCAGATCTGGTATGTGACAGCAGCCTGCATGGCTTCGCGCATCGCATAGCTGACGTGTCTAGATTGCCTGCCGCTGCGAGCGCGAACTCGAGTCCTCCGCCGTGGAGAAGATTGCCCACTTCTGCCAGGTGGATTCCGAGCAGGTGCTTGTCGTCAAGGACATGCCGTCCATCTACCAGGTGCCTATGCTGCTCGAACAGCAGAAGCTGATCCCCATGGTCCGCCAGTTCCTCGCGCTCGACCACATCACTATTCCTCCCCCGATGGTGCAAAAGGGCGAGCATACATGGGCTCAATGGCAGTCGCTCACGGGCCATGACACACGCTACTACGACTCCGTGACGATTGCTCTCGTTGGTAAGTACGTCGAGCTCCAGGACTCGTATCTCTCCGTCGTCAAGTCATTGGAGCACGCTACAATGCGGTGTCGACGGAAGCTGGACATTCGCTGGGTCGACTCAGATCATTTGGAGCCCAAGTGTCAAAAGTCTGACCCCGCAAAGTTCCACAACGCATGGCACGAGGTCGTCAAGGCTTCTGGCATCCTTGTCCCCGGAGGCTTCGGCCAACGTGCCACTGAAGGCATGATCGCAGCCGCAACATGGGCGCGTGAGCACAAGAAACCCTACCTAGGCGTCTGTTTGGGCATGCAAATCGCAGTCATCGAATACGCTCGGAACGTCTGCGGCATCAAGGACGCCACCTCCGAGGAGTTCAACGGCGATGCAGCCAACAAACTCATCATGTTCATGCCAGAGGTCGACAAGACAACCATGGGCGCATCGATGCGTCTTGGTCTCCGTCCGACGCTGTTCCAGCCCGGCAGCGAGTGGTCGCGCCTCCGTGCACTCTACGCGGGCAAGAATGAGATCCTAGAGCGCCATCGTCATCGGTATGAAGTCAACCCCGACTACATTGAGACGCTCGAGAAGGGCGGCCTGAGCTTCGTCGGCAAGGACGAAGCTGGTGTGCGCATGGAAGTTATCGAGATCAAAGACCACCCATGGTTCGTCGGTGTACAATTCCACCCCGAATATCTCTCTCGGGTCTTGGACCCGAGCAGACCGTATCTGGGCTTCATTGCTGCGAGCGCGGGTATCCTGGATGAGATCACCAAGGATTACCAGCACGGCGCTACCAATGACCTGGGGGCAGAGGGCATCGCGAATGGGGTAAATGGCTTGAAGATCAATGGCGATGCGAGCTTCTAGGCGAAGCCTTACGCAGAGCTCAAACGACCTGGATCTCATGAGAATGAAGACTGTACCAAGACCATCCTGAATGCGTGCCATCTTATGGATATTACATGGGATCATGAGAGCCTTGAAAACGGAGTTAGGGAAGGTTGAACTTTGGGAGGGTTCGGTATGAAACCGTAGTCTTGTGAGGTGAAAAAGAGCTTTGCTGACCAAACACATGTGACGACGTGGCTATGTGCATATGATACCTAGCAATACAAGCTTCAAATAAACCACGAATATCGCATAGAGAGCATCTCACCTATTTCAGCCGAGACGGATTTGGTTTAGCGTGGAACTAGCGCGGCTCACCCCACCGCATATGGAAGTTGCGCTGACCTATGCCTCGCTCAACAAATGCACCTGATCTTTGTCTCACATACAGCAATGGGGCTAGTGATTTTTTCTAAATCCGGAGCAACCATGAACAAAGTGATTCTTTGTTAAAGAAAGTTGACTGCTACAACTGCGTACAAGCATTCTCATCGCCAAGTCTCATCTTTCACATCAATTCTAACCTTTGGTCTCTACTATCCCTCACTGCATAGCGAGAACCACACCGTAGCAAGAAAATGAAAGATACTTAGACTTGACAGTTGTAGAAATTCCTTCCTACATTAACTTATTCATATTTTGCTGCTTAGGTTATATACTATAGGTCTTTCCTAATCATCTGACAATTGCTGTCTAGAAAAATACATCCTTGTTGTTGCCATCGTGGCTTAGGTTACAATAGCCTTGTTTTATGGCAGAGCAGGATACCTCTATCATAGCGCTAGCGCTGAGCCTTTACTATCCCTAAAACTCATTATGTACAGTATCCAACAGCTAGAGCCTCAGGATTACGCTCATAGGTCATCCTCAGCCCTATTGTGGCTGGAAGGAAGATGATTCATGCAACGTTGCCATGCTAATTGGTACCTTCTATCTAAGCAAGACAATCCTGGTGAAGACTTTTCAGCTCACGTAATAATTACAACGTTACATACACCACAAGGGCAAGGAGGCCCTTTACCCTGCTTGTAATACAGGCCCAAATCATGCAGGCTGAGTAGCCTCAAAACTTAGGTATACAGCAGGCTGGTATATATTTCTCCTCTGCCTGCCTAGTAACATATACCTGGCCATGGCTGCAAGCAATTGAGCACTCATCTGACTATAAAACTCAAGCCTACTGCCAATCATTCTAATGGACATGTACATAAGCCTACTCAAGTCTATCCTTTTGATGTTGCTCTGTAAGAAGAGGCTTCTCAGTTGCTACGCGCCTAAAGTATCTCTTCTTCTCAAAGGCCTTAACAAGTGTCCGCTGGCAGGCCTGGATCCCCTCAAGCTTAGCTACTTGGAGGTAGCAGAGCCATCTGTGATAGCCATCAATTATAGCTTGTTGAATAAGGCGCTTCTGTATTAGGGTGTCAAGGATTGGAGGCCTACCTTGAGGCTTCTTTGGTGTCTCAGGTTGGCTGATTGTAAGGCGGATAGGCAGCCCGTTCATGAGTCCCCCTTGTATAGCCACCTCAAGTGAGGTTGACAAGCAAAAGACCCACTTTCTGCCCGTACGGAATTGCCAAGAACGGACTAATTGTAATTATTCTGACAGTGCTAACGTCCTGCTCTCACAATACATGCTGCTAAGTATCATATAATAGATAAGTAGAAGACCATAGTTGCATTATATGAAGTAGAATAGTGTAACGTAGTGGAGCGTTATTCACCTCCAGGGCCCAGGTGTTCGATGCAGTAAAATGAATGTGCATCATTACGATTGTTGTTATGTTAGTGTTCTCTCTGCTGCCGCGATGATGTGTTGCCCGAACGCTGTTCGGAAACTCCTACCACCATGCTCTGTCCGAGCGCGCTTTGAACAGCTCCATAACTGATTACTCTAATATATTCATTGTCTGAACACCCTTCGATTCCTTCGATTCCTGATTATTTCACCACAATAGCATACAGGTTTTAAGGTTTCTCATTTTGCAGAGACATTTGAGACTCTGATAAACCCAGTGTTGTCCTCAATCAATCGTCTAAACTGCTTCTCTTGATACAATAGCCACTTTGCCCTTTGCTGTACGCCAGACCGGTTCTAGCGCCCAATGGCTAGCTGGCGCATCCTCTCGTGGAAGCCTCGCCATAGCCAGATCTAGGTCTGTTTGCGGATTGTATACTACAAGGCTGCCGTCCTGAGGCTCTGTTCGACCCTTGTATTTGTTTGATACGCCTTCAGCTTCCGTGCCATGATCTGATCAAGCAACTTCTCAGCGTGTCTAATGGTAGATGACGGCCTAAAATGCCCCTCGAGAGACACCGTATCTTGAACATCCTCGTCCAGACTCAGAGACTTTCCCCATCGTCAAAGGTGAATTTGTGCGTTTTTAAGCGTGAGTTGACTCGTTTGGAAGTTTGTTCCAAAGGTGCGGCCGAGTTGGACAAATTCGAAGCCCTTGACTGTGTTGTGGAATAGGGCAGCTAGGGCGGCAACACTAACAACAAGGCCAGCTATCTCTGCCATATCGTCCTGGTAAAGTAGGAAAAAACGATGGTGAGTGACAGAAGAGAAAGAAGACGTATTGAGAAATGAGCTCTTCTACTTTATACCTGCTTTGAGTTTGATGTGCGTAGGCAGCAGCAGCAGCCGCGGCGGGCAGGCTGCGACAGGCAGCGCGCAGGAGAAGGACGGGCGCAGGGTTCAAAATAGCACAAGCTGACAGCCAGCTGGTGCGACAGTCCAGCCTTATGCGCAATAGCAGCAGAGTCTCTGCGCGCAACGCTCGCAACAACACGTAATTCAGGCCGTTGCTATATACAATACTGTTGACCTCACACGTGCCCATGATCACCTGATCTATGCTCGGACCGCTGTCTCTACTGTGCATAAGCTCGTTCTTCCATAGCTTTCACACATCAGACGAGTTCTCATCCTTTCTCTCACCCATGCTTCCTTCTGCATCCACATCCTAAGAAATACAATGCCTCACTCTAGCATCACGACTACATTCTCATGTCAAGGAAACCAGGGGGTGCAGGTCGGATACAACACCAGCTCCATCTATGTCACTGCCGGGTGGGTAACGCTACAAAGTGGGCACCTGTTTGGGTCAAGCAAGTCATAATTGAGATGAGCCTTGGCATAGCGCCTAACCCAGGCCAGTCTGACGATATAATAGCCTGACATCAGCAGTTTTAAAATACAGCA
>ML976031.1:81888-101281 GCA_010015635.1 Clathrospora elynae
AACGTACCATGGGCGGCAAACCTCCCGTAGGTAGCAAACAGGCCACGGATACACACACATAGGGTACCATCCCATAGGTAGCAAACAGGTTCGGGTATGCATGACAGGCTCGGGAACATACATACCTCGGGCACAAAACCCAGAAGGCCATAAGAGTACCCTGGCTGACATCCTGGGCCAGGACAAATTACACTCCGGCCTACCTTTTCCGACTGCCCCAAATCTTTAAAAATTGAATCTTCTCCTCGACACCCAGTCCAACCCTCTTAACCCTACCCAGTCTAGCAAGATCTTCCGCCACGCGATCGAGAACTTTTTGCTCTTCTGCACTCACATCTCCGTCCGCATAGCCGGTATCTCCATGCACGCCATCTCCTACGGCGCCAGGTCCAAGCCCTAGTTTCCCATTCCCTTCGTTTCTGAAATCTGGGTGGTCAAAGATATTAGTATTGTACCCCGTGCGCAGGCCCTTATTCTGGCTCGATGTAGGACGTCTCTCGGGCGAGTCCAGACTCGTGCTATTGTACACGCGACTCGCAATCCTAACACGCATCTGATGAGTCGGCTTTGACAGCAGGCCCCAGAGCCAAGACAGATAGCCGCCAGGCACGGGCGTTGTGACGTCCTGGGGCGTATACCGCAGGTTGACAGGATACATCTTCGTCGTGCCACCTGCACCCAGTAGGCACGGACTCAGCGGCAGTATGCCCCTCCCGTTCGTCGTCGTCGTCTCGGGGAATACGCAGACTATCTTGCCGGGGTTCTCGTCGGTGAGTTGTTTGAGCGACTGAAGTTTCGCGGTAGGAGGCGGGGAGATGACAGGCGGGGAGAAAGCGAGCAGGATGGCGCGGAAGAGGGTTATGCGTTCGACGAGGCGCGTGTGCGGGTATGAGCGGGTAAAGATGGGTTGGAAGATGCCGGCGAGGTAGAGGGGGTCGAGGGGCGAGGTAAAGGAGGAAGCGATGATTGTGCCTGGGGCGGGGAGGTTGTTGCGCGCGGAGCTTAGTTGTCTGTGAGGAAGATGTGTTAGCCTAGCATAGTACTGTGAGGGTGAATGTTCGGGATAGTGTAGACGTACCCCCTCTTCACACCATCAACCTGCAGATCCACCCACCACACACCCGGAATACCAAGCATCAACCACAACACCCCGTACCGCAGCGTACTCCCCACACTTATCCATTCCAGCACCAAGAAATACAGCACAGAGAAGAAGGTGACAAAGGGCGCGCGTATGCAGAAGAGCGTAAGGTACACCGGTGTCCAGATGAAGCTTGACGGCGGGGCGGGGACGGGGAGGAAGGGCGCTATTGCCGTGCCTATGTGTTGTTAGACTCTGGAGCTTAGGCAGGATGAGTAGAGGGGATGTAAGAGTGTGTGGAAGGCTGGCGTAGAGATAAATACCTTTATCCCGGAACTGACTATACCTCTCCATTACCAACTACTTCCCAGCAGGATGAAGATGCAACGTCTGTCGGCGTCGTGCCACCGAGACATGTACGGCGCAGTGTTTTCACTCTTTATGATCTGCGTCGAAGTAGGCGGAGGATGCGAGGTTAAGAAGAATTGACATGTGCAAAAACGTGACGGCAGCAGCAGCAGCGACGACGTAATGCGAAACCCCGTCTTTGTCCTGTCGTGTGTGGGATTAGCAATGCGTGGCTGTGCGAGTCATGCATCAACCGATTTGCAACATGTGAACGCCAAGACTGCAGTGGGCATGTTTGGTTACAATTAACAATGTGTCCACGATGCACACCAGAATGCTATTAAAATTACACATCTTGTATTCACTCAAAAGCTCTCTCTCTCGTACACATTTGCGGTACAAAAAAACACTCATGAGAGGCATTGAACAAGCAAAAGAAATACATGAATGCACTAATACACGCTCCAGTCGTTGGACATGGAACGCACGATACATGTACGCGCCAGCGATGCAGACCAACGAAAAAGGGCTCCGTGTACAAAGGAAATACTATTGATACTAAGGTGGTCCAGGCAACGCCAAGAGGCCTGCGCGAACTGAGGCTATGGGAGGTGGGTATGGGGTATGTATGTGCCAAATATTACTGCTTCTGCTTCTTTTTGGAGGGGCCTCAAAAGCCAACTCATGCCCGCTCTTTACGCCATGGTGCCCCTAGTTTTGTGCGTGAAAGATCGCTCGCTGCTGGCTCCATTTCCGCGGCCGACAAACGGGACGCGTCGCACAGCGGAGAGCATCAAGATACGCAGTGGGAAGTAATCTCGACGTTCTTCCAACTACACAAGCTCGAAACTGCCCCGACCGATCCGTCTCTTATGCAGATTACAAACTGATTACAAAGTACAATCTAGAAGGCGCAAGAGCGCTTCCTTCCGAAGAAAAGTGGTTATGTCGTCGCGGTGGAACGGGGGTGCACAAGGGTATCCTCTCATCATCGCCATCGCGCTTACAAAGCAACATCGAGCACCATACTGACATCGCTGACCTGGGGGCCGGCAAGGTCCTCGAGCACTGGTATCAGGTCGAGGAGCTCGTTGTCGTGTGCGTCGGAGAACCAGCTGCTGATGGGGACGGCGTGCTGCGGGTGGAAGATGTACGAGGTGGGCGAATTGTCGATGATGATGGTGTCCTTAAGGTCACGGCCGATTTGCGAGAGGTCCTGTGGCGTTTGTTAGAGAGTGAAATAGCGCCGGGTGATGTGTTGTAAGCATACCTTGACGTAATTACCCTGGTGGTTGTAACAGCTTTCGCGGAAAAGTCGGTGGTGGACAACGCCGTGGATGTCAAGCTGGTCGAGGAGCGGATCACCGTACTACATCTGTTAGCCTGAATCAAGCGTTAAAAGTGGCAGAAATATACTTTTGAAACGGACGCGGTAAACACGACGACTTCATACAGCTCGCCGACCCTCTTCATGAACTGGTCGACGCCCGGTCGCTTGATGACATATACGTTGTGGTACTGTCCCTCAATCTCCACGGGAATTGTGAAGTCGGCCTGATGCAGTATCTGGCGTTGCATTAGCACAAGAGAAACAAACAAAGTGTTTGCAAGGCATACCTTAAAGCTGCTGTGGACTAAAGTCTCATCTAGATCGAGAACCAAGCACTTCTTTCCTTGGAACCTAGGAGCAATCGGGCCCAATAGGTACTTTTGCGGCTCCGAAGCTTCCGATACGTCGGCGGTCTGGGTTTGTACCGCGTGCTGCCTCTCGGCGAGTGGCGGTGGTGGAGGCAGATGGACTTTGGGGTGGTCGGGCTGCACATCAGAGTTCTGCTGCTCGCCCTCCTGGTGGACATCGTTGGTAGATAGCGGGACATCCTTCATCTCAATATCGTCGTCGATTTGCTTCTGCTCCTCGGTCTGATCCTCTATTATCCGCTGCTGGTCTACCGATGGCCTGGGAAGGACTGGAGTAGCGGCAGGTGTGGGGTTCGTGATGCTGATCTGAGGATGGCCTGTTTGCAGGGTACCGGGCTGGGGGGGCAGGGCCTTCTCTGCTTGCTGTTTCTGAGACTGGCTTCTTGTCATGTTCTGGGGGCGATCATCAACGGATGACCGTTCGGTTGTACCGTCACCATGGTTGGGCTTCTCGGTAAGACGTGTTCGAAATGTCTCGGCGCCGGTCTTCTCGTCAAGCGGGTCTCGTGAGTCGGTGTTGCTTGACTCTGCGGCATTGGGCTCCTGCTTCCTCACGGGTGTGGACTGCGACGTGCGTCCAGGTAGCACTTTTTGGGCTTGTTTGACGTTCTCTGGCGGCGCCGAGTCGGCCGCGGATCGGGATTCCTTGGGCGCAAAACAGGGCAAGCAAGACAGAAGGCCACCCGCCTTCTTGGTCTTGCTCCTCGTCGAGGCAGGGCGGTTTTCTGTGGCAGGTGCTGCGTGTGGCTGTTCGGTCTTGTCGTGTTTGCTGCTCGTCGTGCTTCCTGCCCGTCGCCGGCCCATCAAGCTGCGCTTGGAGTGCTTCGAGCCGCGCCCGACGCTTTCAGAGTCTGCCGCCGTCGCTCCGCTGAGGGCCGTGGTGGGCGTCTGCGTGTCGTTGGATTGCGAGCCGGATTGAGGGACGTTCAGCAAGGAGTGCTTCTGCTTCGAGTCGCCGGCGCCAGTAATGTCCGCGGCGTCTGGCGATTGGCCTGGCGACGACGACTGGCCCGGGGCGAAGGAATTGGTTGCGATAGCGTGGTGAAGGGCGGCTTCACCATGTTAGTAATCATCCTCGACAAGACCATATCAGAGTCAACACATACCGGTGCCGTTCTCCGTCGACGGGCGGGTTGCGTCAGCAGATGCCTGCGGCGGCGCCGTGTTCATGGCTGCGCAACAGGTACCTCACACAGGCAGCGCGCAGGGGTTCAGGGTCGTGTAGTGATAGTTACGGCGAGGTTGAGGCGCCTTGCGTCGTCGCGTGGTGGGAACTGCCGCGTGGGTGGGTGCGGTAGGTAGCTGATGTCCGACGTGCGCTAGTCGCTGCTTCCTGGCCGGCAATGGCAGGGCCCGGTCGCAATTGCTGTGCAGGCGCGCGAGATGGAAGGGGCAGTCGCGGTGTCGCGCAAATGGGGAAGTCGCCGTCGCTATTGTCGAGGGTGGTCGAGGAGAGAGAGGTCAAGGGAGCTTGGATCTGCGGCTTGGGATGAGGCTGGTTCGCTAACGCGGGCGGAAATGAGACGCCGTCTTTCACCGTCATCAGCGCCAAACTCGACTACAGCCGCCTATTTGCCAGACGCGGGATCTTGCACAGAAAACAATCGCGTCTGCGCCTACGATGGCTTTGACGAGCTCAGGCGCGAACAACTCAAGCTTCGAAGCAGCGCGCTCACGGCGATGGTACGTCTGGCAGCCACACGAGCGCGACAGGGGGCCTCTTTATGGGCGACCGACCTCCAAATCGTCCTAGCTGAGTGGCTGGCCAGACCCCCAGGACATTCACTCCACGCTGCACATTCAAAGGGCGAGTGGGTTCATCAGCGGTTCGTCCAATCGAAGCCCTTTCCGCATCGCTAAGCAGGCACATCACACGGGGAAATGTCAGCCAAGGGCACATTATCCATTATCGAGTCTATCCAATCTATCCAGCCTATCCAGTCCTTGCGAATCGCCATAAGTCTGCTCTGCAAGATCAAGTCCTCGTTCTGTACATCTGCCATGCCGCCGTTCGTGCAGCCACCCCAAGCTCAGAGCTAGCCGCCCTCACATGGGGAGGTGACGATCCTCTGAACCTATCACAGACCATGATGCACCTCTGCCGTCACATGCCTGTATCCAGCATCACCCTTCCAGTCTCGCGCGAACCTCTCTGCGCCTCTCTCGACAACCAACTGCGCCGCTGCAGCGCTGCAGAGTCGCTGTCGCTGTCGCTGTCGCTGTCTTAGCTGTCACATGCCAGACTCTATCGCGTCCCACCCTGTGGCGAGTGCTATGCAGAGCGGGCCGTCGCACGTCCAGGTCATCCCGCGCCGATCTTGCAGCTGCATCCATGCATGCCTCCCCTCCAGAGCGTCACGAGCTCCACGTTAGTGTTTGGTGTGCGCCGTCCGAAGACGCCACCGTTGTGGGTGTGCAGCAAAACGACGAAGCGGTTCCCGCGCTACAAGTAAAGAGTAAAAACTTATTTGCGGCACAACGTCGGGCGGATAATCAACAGCCGACCGTTGAATTGCGAAAGCCTTGTACTCAAGACAAGTATCACAGTCACGCATGCGAGGCAGGCAAAAGTAAAAGTGACAGACGCTGTACTACTCTTCTCGAACCTTGTCGGGAATGATCCGAACAAGCAAGTTACCAAAACGTACGAGTAGCAACACTGACAACTTCTCCTACTAACCTCGCGCATCGCATCTCGCAAAGACGATGTATACGTGTTTGCCATTTCATTGCCGCATTACATGAATAAGAATCGAATCCAGTCTTCGCAAGTCGCCCCTTGCACCGCTGCTTCCTTACGGATTCACTGGGCGCGAAATCCGTCGCGATACCGCTTGATCGGTCAACGCCGGGACCTGGAACAGTAATATCGACAATCTTGAAGCTTTGTATTACCGGGAAGACCCACAAACCATCCTCTCTTACATTGGCATGCATGGCAGTCTCGTTACAGCATCCACGGCTTCTGTCATGAAGCGTTGGTTCGATGACACGCTCGAGCAAGGATTGGCTCCCGCACATTTACCGGTTGTCTCCAGAACCGAGATAACACGCATTTTATGCTGGTTGGAGTAGTGTGCGATTTACTTGTACACCCGTGACATTTGACGTCTTCGACACGTTCGCATTAAATCGCTCAGTGACTACCAGCGCTCATGTTTTTGAGTTTCATACCAACGTCTATCAGTGGCTAATATATCCACTTCCAGATTCGGTATGTACCCTTCTTTCTTAGTGTCAATTCGCTAAAATAATGATGGTAGCTCTGCACCATTCACTCATCTACCGCATGCCTACACTATGTGCGCCTTCCAGTCTTTGTCCACAGAACTGCATCGTCCTATGCTCCTAATGACGGTGAGCCAGTCTCTCCTTCTCTCTCAGCCACAGCATTCGGCAGCTCAAAAAAAAAGGTAAAAACATACAACAGCAGGGATTCGCCAGTGGTCACCCACCTGACTACTAGTCCGCCGGTTAGAGGCTTAACGTGTGGAGAGCGAACGGGATCCAGTGTACTCCTTTACCTGTGGTCGTATGTAGCAGTTAGAGTGACTGACTTCCTTTATATCTTCGTTCTGAGCCATGAACATGCCGACTGGCCACCGTTATGCCGGAAAAAAGTCATGGGAAGCCACAGCACGACAGCTGGGCTCAACTTAAGATTAGAGTGGTATATATACTACTTTTGATTCTGCGACTAAAATCCACCTACACACCGACGCCACATGCTATCCAAACTCGTCTCGTCCGCCCAACGTCTCAGTTTCCACCCCGTAGAGTGAACTGCAACTGCAGAGGTGGGAGCGTGACTGTAAACGTATCCAATACCTCCTTGTCAAACGCCTCACCCGTCTCCCCCGCCGCAAACGTAACATCAAAGTTCTGCGCAATCATCGACAGCGAGGTTCGCAGACTCAGTTGCGCGAGGTTCTTGCCGGGACATGCGTATGCGCCTATTCAAGTTTTGTTAGTCACTACATTCAGTTTCGATTCGCGCTGGCGACGCATGGGAGATATTATCAGCTTACCCAGTGAAAAGGGGATGTACGGCGCCTTGTCCGTCTCCATTTCGGCCTTCTTCTCGCCAAACCTTTCCGGGAGGAAATCTTCGGGTTGCTGCCACCAGCGTACGTCGCGCTGGATGAGCTGCGTGGGGATGACGACGTTTGTGTTGCCCGGAATGTACACTTCGTCGATCCGGAGGCCCTTTGCTGGGGTTTCTCGGGCGCCGCCCGTCAACAATGCGGGGCGTAGGCGGAGCGTCTCGCTGAGGAAATCGTCGACGTAGCTGACGGACTTTGTCTTTTCGTACGACCACTCGCTGTAGCCGCCGGGCATGGCTTGATCGAGGAGGTGCTGCAGTTTCTTCTGCTTGTCTGGGTAATTGGCCAGTTAGAAGAGGGCGCCTGCGAGGGTTGTTGCAGTTGTTTCACTAGTGAGGGGAGTTAGCGGTATTTTGGTTGGAGGTTGTGATGGGGTTGGAGAGGGTGAGGTAAGGGAGGTACGTACCTTCCAGCGATGATGACGACGCGTGAGTCGTCTTCCAATGCAGCGGCACTGGGAGAAGCGGAAACGTCATTTTCCTTGACGGCTTTGAGGAGCCAGGATACAATATCCTGCGGCACCTTTTCGCCATCCCAAGTCTAGCCAAAAAAAACGTCAGTTCAGTCCTTCAATACATCCCTTTTACCCAACTCAAAAGCAAGTACGCACCTGATGCTTCTCCCTAATCTGGCCCGCGCAAAACGAGAAGAACTCCGAGTACCCCGCTGCGGCCCCCGGAATGCTACTCAGCACATTCAACAACTAAGGTATCGTGCTCATGATACCCAACATCGTCATATGTGAATGCACGCCCTTGATCGCAGAATGCTCCACGCCGGTACCGAGGTTGTTAAAGTCCTTGCCAAAACCCACTTCGCCCATGACGTCGAAGCTGAAGTACATGGCCCATGTGGATACGTCGAAGGGGGTTCCGGAGTGAGCGAGGAGTTGGTCCCTGAAGAGGTCGGCCTTTGGTTTTATGCGGGGTTCGTATGTGCCCAGTGCTGAAATAGGTGTGTTAGGGTGTGGATTCAAAGACATGTGGGAAGGGAGTGGGAAGGAAAAGGGTAATATGCACACACCTTTGATAGAGAAGCCTTTATCCCATGCTCGGCGTCGGAGACGATGGGCGTTGAAGTCGCGTGTCATATGGATGGAGCATTTCTTGGGGTCGTTGCCCGTTTGGCCATACCAAGTCGATTTCAAACACTCCGAGTTGGGGCCGTAGAGAAGAGGAATGGCACTCTTCCGCAAGACACTAATCTCGCGTGGTCCTAAATTGATCCGCAAGTTAGTCTTCACAGTTCCCTCTTTCATATCAAAAGACAAAACAAAACAGTTCAATCATCCAACTTACCTGTGCGAACAAAGACCAGAAGCGGCCATGAAGTGGAACATGACGAATTCGAACTCAATGGGGCGGATCGAGAGGTGGAACAGCACGCCAAGGAGGGCAGCTGCCTCCGCTGATTGTGCGACTGAGACATTCTGGAGCATATCCATGGTGGTTACCTGTTGTTTCCAAAAAGCCAAAACCGAACAAAAAGGAAGAACTCTCTGCAGGCCGACGCGCAAAACGATGAAATCGCAGGGACGCAGAAGTAAACAAAGACATGAAGAAAGACGAGGGGTAGGTAGAGACGTTATTTATTTGCCTGCCTTGCCTGCCTGCCTACCTACCTGCTGACAAGAAAGATAATAAGCTCTCCAACCAGCCAAGACTCTTCCCAAAGGAAGCAGCCGTTCCATCCAAAAATCTATGCGAATCGATCCGACATACTATTTGGACAGTGTCTCTCCTTCCAGCTCCAAGCGGTTGGACAGGGTCGAGCGGAGCCGCACTGCCGCAGTACCCGCGGCCCTTTTCCGACCACGTAGCGCCCGCTTGGTGTGAATGTGGGGGTTTCGATGCCGTGATCCCCCCGCATGTACAAGGGGGGCTCATAAACGGGCTGCCCCCGCCTGTTAGTCCACCAATCTTGGCAAAAGACGTCGGGTTTTTTCTTTCCTCTGTTCTAAGCTACCATTTGGTGTGGCCACAAATGGCATTAATCACTTCCTGGCAGTGCTTCCTCATGCTATTTACATACTTTGAGAAGTTTGATAGTTCAATCTTAGCCCATTCTTTTGCCAAGACTGGTGGTGCCGACAGGGGGCGGGGGGGCAGCCCGTTCATGAGCCCCCCTTGTACATGGATTCTTGATGTTGGTAAGCGGTTTTTACCATAACATGAACCCACATATATGGCTCCGCCGCTGATCTGAACGAGGGCGGTTTTGCGGGACAGAGTTGGTTGAGGGAATACGAATTGCGGTCAAGAGACTTTTGTTTTCTGCGTCTCTCTCTCTTTCTACAACTGTTCTTCTTCAAGTGTGTAAGTAGACTAACTTGAGCTAACCAACTAAAGAGAAAAGGCTCGCGAACTGACATTTTGTTGCGCAAATAACGGAGGGTAGCACACACTAACCGTTATAACGGACCGCGGTTGTCTCGCTTAAAACCCCTCCCCGCCCGCGCCATTTGCTTGGAAGACGAAAAATGACACCTTTATTTGGCAGGGATAAGCCGACTTCCTTCCTTCTATCAATATAACGAGCAAATCGGAAGGGATGAGCACAACTCGCTGACGGGACAGGCGGATGGTGTTAAACGAGTTCAGGTTTAGCGGGTGTTAGCGTGAGTGCACGAGCGGCGGGAAACGAGCCTTTCGTTCAAACTACCGTATCCCGCTATACCTACGCTTATGTACATAGCGCAACCCCACACTTAGGCGCCCGGTTCGCCGTTTTCTCTTAGGCTTAGCTGTCCTGCATCTTCCTCATGGGGAGGAGGGTGAGAGAGGAAATTTGATCGAGTGTTGATCGCATTCTGAGCTACTAATACCTACCTACGTAATCATTTTGTGGTGGCATTTTCTTTTTAGAGGGCTTTCTAATGGTCTCTTCTCTGTGAGTGGCTGTCCATGGTACATACTTTACTCGGTGTAGAGGATTTGTGCCTGTTTGTTATTTCCGCTTCTTCATCTTCTGCCCCCTTTCTTCATTCTGTAGGATTCAAGGTGAAACAACAAATCCTTCAGGTGGAAACTTGGCTCTTGCAAAGTTAGGAAAAGATCCGGCTGCGCCGTTTATATGTGCTCAGGGCAGCATGAGCATCGAGCAAAGAAATTGCCAGCGCGAGTATCAACAGCCAAGGATGGGGGTGGGGGTATCGCATGAAGAAATGGAAAAAACCCCCGAGCGTTCCAACCAAACACACCCAATCACAGACATTCCCAGTATATTCAAAGCAGCTGACTGCGGAAAGCTCGAACGGGTCTTTCTGTGCCATAGCTAGTTACTTTTTCCTTCGTCACGAATCATCCGTGAATCATGGCGGTATGGATGCTCGTGCCTTTTTCTAATCGACAGAGGGATTTTCCGCAAACGATAGCAATGCGTAAATTTGACACACGGGCTGCTGCCGCCCTGTTGGATCATTTCCCATGATGCCGGGCGCTCTTATGCGATGGGATACTTGGCTTTGCTGTGGATATCTACTTACGCACCACCCCGGGGGCAGGGAAACTAAAAAATGGTTCCTGGGCCTTATATTCCGGCTGGCTGTCACAATCGTGAGATGGGACTACTTGCATACTCCCGGCCGTGGGGTTGCTTTTTTGAGTCGTTCTCTGGCGTTTGATTCCAATCTTCACTGTTTCTTCTGCTACTACAACTATGGGCTTGACGACTTTGCAGCCGCTGGCTTATGCGGTGACGTATGTTTCGCTCGCTTTTGGCACTTCTTCCATCTTTTTGCGTTTCTACTGCCGCCAGTTTGTGCTAAAGACGTGGGGCTGGGATGACTATCTTGCGAGCATTATATTGGTACGAAACGCCTTTTCGGTGCTGTTGTTACTTTGGCTGGAGTTTCAGCTATTGTTGGGTCACAGGGCTTGAGTGTCCATTAACTGGTCATCTTGCACATGTTCTTGTACTGGGGATGCGGGCTGTAAGCTCATACAGATGCCTTGAACTCGCTGAGCCATGGCTAATCAGAGATGCAGACACATGAATACGTTAAGCCCTGTTCAACAGCTTGAAATTGTCAAGGTAAGCTTGAGCCCCAAAACCTTGTCTGGAAGTTTGTGACTGATCAGGGAGTAGTGGTTGTTCATTGAAGAGGTGGTCTACTACACAGTACACTGGGTCATCAAATCCGCCTTTCTCTTCTTCTACCTCCGTCTTTCGCGCGAAAAGACGTTCCGAACTCTCGTCTTCGTCGGTATGGCATTCAACGGCAGTATATAGTTCATCAACGTGTACGTTGGGATTTGTGCATCGCCCTCCATCGATGGGAACCAACGACGAAACAAGGCTGACCCGTAAACAGGCTCATGGTAGTCTTCCAATGCACACCATTCGACGAGATTCTTCATCCAGGCTCGCATCCAGACGCCGTGTGCATCAGCAAGCTATCTCTACTGTTCACTCCCTCGGTCCTTGTAAGCCTTCGTTACCCTCTCAACCCTCGCGGTTCCACCCATCTAACCACAGCACGCCAGAACAGTGTCGAAGACTTCTACATCCTCATCCTCCCCATCTCGACAGTGTGGAAGCTCCAAATGTCGATGCGCCGCAAAGTGACCGTTTTCAGTGTCATCGGCTTCGGCAGCAGCGCCGTGATAATTGCGTGTTTCCGATTAGTGCCGCTCTTCGAACTCTACTCGTCGCCCGACACGTCGTGGGTGCTCGGCAAAATGGTCATCGTCGCCGCGCTCGAGATTCAATTTGCAATCATTGCTGTCAACCTGCCGTCACTCAAGGCGCTCTGGAAACGCTACACCAATGACAGCTCCGGGGGCTCGGAACACGTGGGCTCAAACTCAAAGGGCTACAAACTTTCGTCGTACGAGCGGCGGACTGGGGGAAGTGTGTCAGGGGGCAAGTGGGGAACAGGGTTGAAGAGCAAGGGCTCGCGGGGCAGTGTTACGCGGCTGGAGAGAGGGATGAAGAGCACAGAGGCGGAGGAAGAGTCATTTCGGCCGGGTGACACGTCGCTGCACGTGCCGATGAAGGAGGGCAAAGGCGAACCTAGTGCCATCAAGGTTACGACGGATGTCAAAGTTATGAGCATATAGAAGGGAGATGATGGGCAGTCTTCGCGTGGCCATTTTTAAGGTGGTGTTATCTTTACTACTACGACTATCTGGGCACGTATATTGTCAATAGTTGTACCAAAGTACTCCCAGTCATAGGTCATTCATGGCTTAGCTAAGTGCCCATACGCTGGCTTCCACTTTAGTTGTTAAAAACTCCTCCATGACAGTGCCCATAGTCAAGGCTGGATGACCAAGGGCCAAGTAGCGGTAAGCAAGTGCGAATTCAATAATTCGCTAGTACTGAGGACATGCTCGTGACGATCATTTAATCCTGCAGGGTCATGCTGCTAGAGCGTTGGAGTTGGGGTTGTCGGCAACGAGCGTCATCCCGCTGGACCCTTGCTTAGCCAGCTAACTTAGCAGCCTAGCTTACAACGAAGTAACACGTGCATAGACAACTACTCCCAGCTCTCCCCACTGCTGCCTGACACCCTTACTGGACCCCTACATCTGCGCCAAATTCTTACACTCACTCCACCCGCATCCAGACCCTGGCTCACTATGACTGAGCAGAGTTCTGCCCCGCACAGCGAGCGCGACCCCGCGGCCACGACCGACGCGCACGAATCACACGACCACGAAACGGAAAACCACCGCCCGCGAGACAGCAAAGGCTGGGACGGGAAGTTACGGCTGGACAAGATGACTCTTACCGACGAGCCAAGAGATCCTCATGTGGAGGTGGTGAGCGACCCAGAGGTGTCAGATGATGAAGGGCCGCCGCCCGAACAGCTGCCTGCGGACGAGGATTTGCTTGACGACACGCCGGAAGACGAGGAGGATATTGAGCTGGTTCACTGCAAAATCTCAGACATGGCCTCGTTGCGGCTGGAGAGGTTCAAGCAGATGAAGGTATGCAACTCTATCTTTGGTGATGCGAAAATGTGTGGTTGATGTTTGCAGCGTCTCTGCCTCCGCCAGAACCGCATAGAAGGCATCTCTATACCCGCCGACGCCGCCTCGACCCTCACGGAAATCGACCTCTATGACAACCTGATAGCGCACATCAAGGGCCTCGACGCTTTCACCGAACTCACCTCGCTTGATCTCTCCTTCAACAAGATCAAGCATATCAAGCGCTTGAACCACCTCACAAAGCTGAAAGACCTGTATTTCGTTCAGAACAAGATCAGCACGATAGAGAATCTGGAGGGCATGTCGAATCTGCGGCAGATTGAGCTGGGCGCGAACAGGGTGCGGGAGATTGAGGGTCTGGAGACGCTGACGGGGTTGGAAGAGCTATGGCTGGGCAAGAACAAGATTACGGAAATCAAGGGCCTGAACACGCTGTGCAATCTCAAGATTCTGAGCATACAGTCGAATCGGCTGCGCTCGATAACCGGACTGGAGAAGCTCGTCAATCTGGAGGAACTGCACATCTCGCACAACCTCCTCACCCATCTCTCAGGCTTGGAGCACAACACCAATCTGAACGTCATTGACATCAGCGCGAACCCCATCGAGCACTTGACAGGCTTGAACGGGTTGACCCACCTCACCGAATTCTGGGCGAGCAACTGCAAGCTGAGTGACTTCAACGAGGTCGAGAGAGAGTTGCGGGACAAAGCAGAATTGGAGACGGTCTACTTTGAAGGCAATCCCCTCCAGCGCTCACAGCCAGCACTATACCGCAACAAGGTCCGTCTAGCACTCCCACAAGTCGTGCAAATCGACGCCAGTAAGTTTCCTACGCCCTCTTCTTCCCTGCATCATAAAACTAACGTAAATCCAGCCTTCGTAAAGCAAGTGTAGTACACGCACGCCTCGAACTGCATCACACAGCGCCCACCAAGACTCCGCCGCTACCGCAACCGCGCACTCAATCGCCATCTGGCAATGGGCGGTGGTGGCGCTGTGTGTTGTGCGAGCAGGATTGTAAGGGTAAAGGGGGCATGAGGGGTGTTGTTGTTTGCATAGCGCGAGGGGTACGGGGGATGTGTGCATTTTTTGGGGCGGCGTTTAGGCAGCATATATCATCACTGGCATAGTATTAGGATAGGGGATGAGATACCCAGTAATTGCATGAATGAGCTTGTGGTATTGGCAAGCGCGGTGTGTCATTCATGTATGTTGTGAGTTTTGCGTGGTCTATCGACGAGCAGCAGCAACGTCCAAACACACTACAGCCAAGGCTGGGGTAAACCGTAGCACTCACCCTTGACCCACAATCCATCCAACCCCTGCCACATACACTACTTACCCCGGCTACTACAGTAAGCGAAAATCGGGCCGCCAAGGAGAAGTTAATGATTCGCCCCAACGCCGGTACTCCATCGGATTCTTGCCATCGTAACTGGACGAACATTAATGCAAACGCGTGCTCCAACAAGTTCCGGTGGAATGCGCACAAATGGACTTGTATTGATGGGGCGGACATTGTAGAGAAACAGAAGAAGGTGCGTCAATAGAAGAGATGGGAAGCACGGAGGTGGAGGAGAGGGGAATGATAGGGATATGAGTGAGGAATTAAAGGACAGGCTAACGGAATTATAGGTGTGCGCATGTTGTAGCTGTGTGGAGAAAGTAATGTGTGATTGGGCTAATTCACAGAATTTCTGTTGAGAGATCGGGGGAGGAGAGAGGAAAGATATGGTGGATTTTCGTGGGTGTCCTTCCACCGGGCAACCCCAACCAAGTATAAACGACTTGCCGCAAACGAAGAAAACCTCCAACCTGTAGTTCGAACTTTTGTGTACGCACTAGTCATAAGGTGACTGTTACATACCTCACCCTTCCCCCAACCCTCAAGAACCCCCCACCTGCCCACCAAGAGGCGCCCAAAACACCCTCGCCTCCCTGACCCTCTCCCTGCTCACAACAATAATAATCATAACATCCTGCTTAGGTAGCGGCTCCAGATCCCACCCAAGACACAAAGGCCGCGTGGGTCTGTGAACAAGCCTAACGCCCCACTTCTCCACCTCCTTAATCTCATTGTATATTTCCTCCCCATCGATGAAGACCTGTACTATCGTATCTGGCGCCGCAGTCTTAAACGTACCGTGAACAGTCATCAGGAACTCATTATGGCGGTTCAGCGGCTCCTTCGCATCGAAAGTGGCTGTCGAAATAAGCGGTTGGTTATCTTGGGCGATTGCTAGTTGCTGGTTCGCGTGGACGATATCAGTTTTCAGCATTGGCGTCAATGGCGGACTGACACGCTTCTTGCCTGTTTGCTCAAAAGCATACGCATACTCCAACAATTTCACATCTTCGTAGGCTTTTCCGGCAAACGTCAAGTTCACCGGCATACCCTTCTCGCGCATGACGCCCATAGGCACACTAACGGTTGGCACGCCTAAGTGCCGTATAGCCCGGTTGCCGTTACTGTACTTGACCCCGTTGCGAAGACTGTGCGTCGTGCTGTCGAAATTCGTTTCTAGATCCGCAAGTCCGACATCGCCCTGAGCTGGGAAGGCGATGACATCGAGATTTTGGGCGTCCATCCAATCCTCTAGATCGCGTTTCCGTTGGAATTCGAGGGCTTTCAGCGCTTGTTCCATGCCCTCGATATCATGAATCGAACCTTCCTTGACCATCTTGGGCAGGCCGGGGTAGTCGATCCAGTTCCTGACCTCGAGAAACCGATCAGGCAGATAGTCAGGAGGTTTGGGGAACAGCATCTTGGGATCTTTGATATCCGCTAGGCACTTGATCTTGAGATCGTCGTTCTGCACAAGAAACTCGTTCCAGGCTTGTGCGATGAGCAGGCCGCGCTCGAGGAGATTCCAGTTTGCGGGCCGGCCGTCGACGTTGTTTGCTTCTCCCGATACAGAGTCGTTTTCGTAGTTTGTCACGAGGGGGAAATCTGTGTATATGATTTCTGCACCCAGAGCTTTGAGGTCTTTTGCCGTCTCCTCCCAGATCTCGATGACTTCGTGGGATACGTAGGGATGTTTTGCGTGCGGATCTGAATCCTTCTGACCGATGTACATCTTCGGGACGCCGATTCTCTTCCCTTTCAACGCTTTAGGGTTACGCATTGTAGTGTAGTCATTTTCCTGTGGCTTAGGTATCTGTACATGCTTTTGTTCCCGGATGAAATCTCCTGACGTGTTCTCATCCGGCGTAGCAATGGTGTTCAGTATCTCCAGCATATCGCTCACCGACCGCGCATACGGAACCGGTACATCGCACGTAATATACAGCGGCCACAACCCCCTACAGCTCAGGAGGCCCTTCGACGGTGTATAGCAAACGAGAGCATTGTTCGAAGCCGGACTCCGCCCACTGCTGACCGTCTCGCTACCCATGCCGAAAGCCGCCATACTCGATGCTACTGATGTCGCTGCACCATTCGAAGATCCGGAAGAGAAGGCGCCAGTAAGGTACTTCGGGTTGTAGGGAGACTCTGCGCGGCCGTACATGCCTCTTTGCATACCTCCCGCAGCCATAGGTGGCATGTTCGTCTTGCCGATCAACACTGCACCTGCATCTCTCAACTTCTTCGCAATTGCCGAGTCTTCACTTGACATGACACCTTTGAGGGCAGGAGAGCCATTAGTGACAGTCAGGCCAGCGACTTTGTAGCTGTCCTTGATCGTGTACGGTATGCCTTCCAGTGGTCGTAACGGCTGCCCTTGCGCACGGCGTGCATCGGACGCTGCTGCGTCGTCGAGAACTTTCTCGTTGAAGACGGTGAATGCATTGAGTCCGGAGCACGTATCGTAGGTTGCGATTCGATTCAGATAGCTGATGACGAGGTCGACGCTAGTTATACTTCCGGAGTCGAGGGCTCTCCTAATGTCTTCAATACTGGCTTCCACTATATTGAGTGTAGCGGCATCTAATGCGATTGGTGCATTCTGATACTGGGTTAGCGCACGGTATACTATGGATTGTCCTGCAACTTGCCATGGCGTTCCTGGGGTCGTTAGTTTTGAGATCTGAGTCTCAGGTATTGATGCAAGTCGTCTGCTTCAAACTTACTAATCACGCATGGCTTACTCAGCGGTATTAATGGATACAGTTAGAGGAAGGAGCTGTTTACATTGTGAACGTCATGTTGAGGGTGCTGTTTATCTTTACTTCCCCACTTTCAGATAGTCAGGTAAACCTTCCGCGAGCGGTTAGCATTACACTTTCGTATCTTCCAAACATGGCCTGCCTGAACGATGCGACGTTTCTTACGCATGCAGAGGAAGCTTTTGATATTAAATTTATTATTGGGATTTATGTTTGCAACCAGTATCAAGGATGTAATTCAAAGACACCACCAACGCCGTCGGCTACAGAACCCTAAATCGGATATGTATATCAATGCGAAGACTTGACTTCCAATTGCACAGCGACTGAAGTCCGTAATGTGACTTGAACAAACTGTTCCAATACCTCCGAGGGGGATATTCCACCTATATCACCTCTCGTCCCCTACGCCGTCGCCGCCCACAGTCCTTTAAGCCTCGTACTCCCAGCAAACAACCCACAAGCCCCCATCCAACCCAAATTCCACCCGGGCAATCCTCCCGTCACACTGCTAAAATGCAGCGCCATCGGCAACCACGCACTCGCAATGACAAAGTCGGTCCACCACTTACTATCAAACTTCTTATCCTCCTCATCTTGATATACAGCAACCGCCTTCCCCTCGCTAACCATCTGCTGCCGTGTAACCCGTCTGCGCCCCTCAAGCTGCCACTCGCGCGCAAGGCGTAGGAAATCGCAGGATACGCCGCCGAGCCATGCGCGGTAAGCCCAGAGGTATACGCGCTCAGTTTTTGCGTCGCCGCGGTTGATGGTGGAGATTACGCGGGACGAGAGGACGCCGCTGTCGGCGAGGAGGGATATGTTTTCTAGCACTTGGTAAGTGAAGTAGCTGCTTGCCTGCAGGAGCGCGATTCTATGCAGCACAACATCTGCGCCGGCTTTTGGGCCTGAGACCAGTGTGCGCAGCCATGCGTAGAGCGGAAATAGGCCGGTTAACCTCAGCGTTGTGCGCGCCTTCGAGATGAGGACCGCCAGCGCGGCAACGGGCGGCACGGTGCCATTATTTATGAGAGTTACGGTGGGGAGCTTAGTATCGTCGCAGGCGGGGCGGATGAGGGTGAGGAGTTTGGTCGCGAAGGTGGTGATGGTGGGGGACTTTGTTTGGAGGTAGGCGATGATGTAGAGCGTGTAGTTGAATGTGGAGAGGAATGCGGAGAGGCCGCCTGGGGTAGCGAGGAGTCTAGGGCGAACATTAGTTGATCATCTCGACCATGTAAACCTCAAAATGACGCGACTCACTTGTTCAATCTCAGGATCGTCTGGTCAACCTTCTTCAAGCCCGCGAGCGCGTCAGCCGGCTTCAGGTCGGTTGGCGAGATGCTGGGTGCGGCATCCACGATCTTATCGACAACTTCCCTCACAGCGGGCACATCGGCCTGTGTCGTATTGTCATCCGACATTACGAGAGGGTTCTTATACGTAATTATGAGTATGCAAGAAGTCAGGAAACTTGGGTAGGATGGGGCCAAGAGCGAGACTGCTGGTCATGTTCTCCGCACGTAGCCCATGGTGCTGGAACGCGCTATGCTATACCCGTAGGCCGAGGTCTGACGCCAGCGGCATCGCGTCGTTTCAGAATCCTCGACATCTCAATGAGCATTCTTCTGCTCGCTTTATCATTGGCCACCTGTGAAGAATAACCGATTCAATTGTTTGGGCTAACGTGTACTCTCACGCAACTGTTAGAATTTCCAGAATGGATTACCCGTAGCAGAGTCACGTAACGACTTGATGAGCCTGGGCGAACGGTACAGAACCAAACCAAGAAAACAAACACATCGCCGAGAGGCAACCACCGACACGTGATTTTGACCCCTTGTTTGATACAGGCTTCGATCCCTCTTCCACTGGTTGGTTCTGAAGCCGCTGAAGATCCTCATATCTACGGAGCAAATTTTGGCGTTTACCTCTTTCTTAACCTTAACACTAAGATTACTGCTTCCACAGAGTGACTGTCAAAAAATTGAAGCACAACCTATGATTGGTCGGATAGAACCTCTTGTTATTGGCCGAACAACTGTTGTAAGCTTTACATAAGCAGCATACGACAGACACTAAAGTCAAGCCCAACAACAGCCCGGCGCAGCCGCCATAAA
>ML976031.1:103196-166196 GCA_010015635.1 Clathrospora elynae
GGCCTTAATCCAGGTGCCTTCACCATGCGACTGCAGGGTCCGGATGCACGTTCCACTCGTAGAATCCCATACCCGTATCGTATTACGGTGGATGGTCGCAAATAGCCTGTCATTGGGTGAGGAAACAATGGCAATAATCCGCTCTCTCTCTTCAGCGACTCTGGTATGGTAGGAGATCGTTGATAGATCTCGCACTTCAATCGTTCCGTTGCTGGAGCCAGACGCAATCAGTTGCTCATGTGAAGAAAAAGCAACGGCAGAACAGGAGTTGGTATTGTCTTCGAATGTCATCCGACACGACTCTGTGACAGTATTAAATACCTGAATCGACTGCCCTGTAACTGCAACAAGCTTGCTGTCTGGCGAGAAAGCCAAATCTCGAAATACGTTTGATGCGTGCGCTAATGTGCTGCAGTGTTTTCCTGTTGCTACGTCCTATCAGTGGGGACTTGTGAGGTGAGAGACGTGTTGTATTCGAGCTATTGAGAGAAGAGAATATAAACCACAAATGCGTACGCTAAGCCTAACCAGGACCAGCGTGAGAGAGATGGAAGATGGTGGACGGACCCCTGGGGCAGCACTGCCCGGGCTCATGGGGCAAGCCCCATAGCCGACACGTCCCATAGACGAATCGTGTCGTCTCTAGCAACTTCTGTGGATCCGTCGCCGGAGGCTGATGCGATTACTAGGCCGTCCGATGAGAAGGCTATGTGTAGCGGCCTACGGCCTTGGCCGGAGCTACCCTACTACAGGTTAGGATAGCACATGTACAGGCAGGCATATACATAGCCGGGCCCTGCCCAGATAGCCAATGCAGCGCAGTTCCTCAGTCTTTGCACGGCCAGACTATGGCATTGATCTGGTGCGAATTTCCTTTAAGAATCTTGCAGCACAAGTTTGTTGCTGAGTCCCAGAGCCATATTGTGCGATTGTCAGAAGCAGAGGCTATCATCAGACTATCTGGCGAGACAGCTACCCCAAGTACCTTGCCCGAATGACCTTCAAGCGTTTCAAGCGTTGCGTAGCAAACGTTCTTCGATGTCTCCCAGACTTTTATTTTCCTGCAGGAGCCAGATGCAATAAAACGACCTTCTTGCGAAAAAGTTACACACATAACTGGTGACTGATCAACAAGTGTTCCTTTGTGAGACCAGGTGCCTGTATTCCATAACTGCACTGTCTTATCCCAGGATGATGATGCAAGAAGCAATCCATCCGGCGAAAATTCCACATCTGTGGCTCCATCTGTGTTGCGATCCAGAGTAGTGTGACAAACACCCGTCGACGTATTCCATACGCGTATTAAAGAATCTTGGGATGCAGACGCAAGAAGCCGGCCGTCCGGAGAGAATGCAATGGCTGTGATGGAAGAAGTATGATCTTCAAGAACGTTGCGACAAGCACTCCAGTTGCTTTCTCTTCCTGTCAGCACCTCTAGTCATCTCAGGGCAAGGCTGTTGAACGTTTTGTTTATGATACTGGAGTGTGAGACAAAGGACAGAGCGGATGTGTAGATCTGAAGAAGAGCAATTTCGATGATGTGCCTGAAGCGTAATGTAAACCGTTGAGCATCCCGGAGAAAGGCTGTAACAATGCTCGTGTCTGACTGTAGGGTTTTCAGTGGTTACTTTGGAATCACGGAGCTAGGATCAACTTACGGTTGCTATTGCTAGAACTTTTCCAATAAGATAATTGCAATCGTGAACTTCACCAAGGAGGCTCATTGCTTCCAGCCAATGGAGGTGTGTGCGAAGGAAGACATGAACTGCGTTCTCATCATCAACATGATTATGGCTTAGCTCAAGATGAGACACCCAGTTCCGGCAAGCATACTGTAGCTCGTGTGGTAAATTGCTAGCAATCGTATCTTCGGGAATCTCAGTCTTGAGAAATCCAGGCCTTATGAGGTTACATATGTCCTGTCGAAGGCCGCCTAAGTTCGACATTAACTCGGGGCATTGAGACGCGAGCTTCCCATGGGTTGTTCTTTCATCTACCCAAAAGCGGTTTCGCGCTTTCTGGTGAGGTTCCACAAGAAATTCCCGGAAAGACAGATGTAACAACCGGACAGGACAACTTTCGTCATTTGGAATATTGAGGACAGAATGCAACGGATCTAGCCTGTATCTGATCTTTCTTCTTAGTATCTTTAGAAGGCGTGCAAGCGATGCGATAGAGAGAGGACTCTTCAAAATGACGATGCTGCCAACCAATTCTTGGAATTTGGCCAGCCAGTCTTCCTTGTCTTCGTCTTCCTGCGCTGCGAGCAAATGATCTAAGACTGAAAGATATGTTCGATCTAGATGGGAGAAGGTTGCCTTCCGATATTTTAGGACTTTGTCAAGGTATTCCTCTGGGTCGCCCCCCGCGGTACCAACGTATCGGCACACTGTAGCAGCATAGATGAACAACGGCACGGCTAGCTCAACTAGATCCTGTATCTGGTTTGCGATAGACCAGGAAGAGGAGAGTTAGCGCTGCTGTTGTATCACTCTGAGTTCATATTGTAAGAAGAGACGTATGTCGTGTTCGATGGCAACACTCGAGATCTCGTGGAGTACCACGTTTTAGTAAGAATACTCCCGCATTTCCTTGGAGCCAAGACGTACGTGAAGTTCCGGTCTGCTAGTCACTAACACTCGTATTGATACCGGCAGGATATCCTGAGTTCGAGCAAGAAGCTGGAGTATTGCTTGAATGTTTTCATCTCGTTCACATTCGTCTAGCGCGTCGATGACTACGACACGCGCCGATGCTTGTGGGGTAGCTTGCAGTAACCCTAATAGCGGCTGTAAGATCATTTTCTGGAACTGGTCTTTGAGAGCTTTTTCAGACAATGCCGAATCCTCATCGAGTGCTTTTCTTACGCCGGGTAGCATGCCTGGCTCATAAGCTATCAAGTCTAATGCGATAGTGCTGAAGAATCGTGAGGCGTTGCCGCGCTCGCCTTCGCCCTTCTTGAAGAAAAAGCTTCCCCCAAGCTGGTCAGCTTCCGCAAAAGACTGCGCGACGGTCCGTGCAATCGTCGACTTGCCCGTGCCAGCCATGCCGCTGAGCCAAAATATGGATGTGCCGTTCTTGTCCATAGCCCAACTATTGATATCGTTCAGCAGCGCAGTACGGGTATTTGGTAGGCATCGGGCGTTGTGCTCCTCGGTATGAGAACTGAAAGAAACTCCTTTGGCAATTGGTAGGTTGACAAAGTGGCGATCTGCCACTATTTTCTCTAGTCGCTCAAGAGCCTCTTGTAGCCATTCGCCATAGATAAGTAGCATGTGAACTTCAAGAATGCCGAGTAGAGAATACGCTGCATCCTCTCCGAGTTTAGTTACACGTTTCCTGGCCCAAGACATCCGCTCTTTAACTTTAGAAGACACCATTGGACATCCTTCAAGCGCTTGAATGGAAATACCAGTAGTTTTGTGTATGGTCTGACTCTGACAAACCCAACTCACCCCCACAGCCACTCAAGAGCCAAAACAGATCCGCATCTAAATCCAGCACTATCGCGGAAATGGGCTACACTTTCTCGATCCCGGACGCCCTCACCAAAGTCCAGTCCAAACTTGACCAGCCCTTGAACGTAGGCAGGGCTCTCGGCGCAATGCTGTACTACATCGTGCCCCTCATCTCCACTCTGGAGGAAGTATATGGAAAGATATACGTATCTTGTTGAGAGCGCGTATAAAGGTTACGTGCGGGAGCAGCTCTCTGATGTCTTCCAAGCATTGGATGTCAAGCAGACGAGGTTGTTTAATAAGGGTGTTAATAAAGCGCTTCCTGGTGTCCAGTGGGTCGTGTATCCAGATCGGAATGTTGTTGTGGAGATTGGAGAGAGCGAGGACTGGACTATTTGGCTGCGCGGACAATGCGAGGAGCTTGGTATGCGCGAAGCTAGGGATGGGAAGAAGGTGCTTGAGGAGATGCAGATCTCCCCAAGCCTGAACAAACCTTGCTACTCCGCACTCAGGTAAACTTCAAAGACTAGCGATCAGTTTTAACGAGCTCAGGCGCAAACAACAGAACTGCTCTGTCCTGCACTGCCTGCCCGGATTGATAATTGAAATGATAGCAAATGAAAAGAAGCTAGACGAAAGTAAAGATACATTTTAATGTGCTAGTGAGACCCAACAGCTTGGAGAGAACTCATAATTTTACCTGTAACAACTGTGGAGTGAGGTGAATATACCCGATCCAAGCCCTTATAGCGAAATCCACTCTTGCGCGATAAGTGGGCTACTAGAGGACTAGCTTAGCACCATGCTGCGAACGCAGGTTTGCCAGCTATCGAGGCCACCGTTTGCGCTGCATGAGGGCTGCAAGATGGTGGATATGAGGTGGAGTGGTGGAGTGAGGAGCGACAAGGAACGTTGCCATGAAGCGGGAAACAAGGGTCCACCGCCAAGGCTCTCGCGACCAGCATCGACGGTTGAAACACGCTCTCGAAACCACAGCACAGCACTGCCCTCTGATCATTCTCAGCGCTTCTTGCTCTCCAACATCAGGGGCTTGGGAGACCATCATTCTTACACTTGTCATCAATCAGGTCACCAATAGTTGCAACAATGGCAGGCCGTTTTGTGAGAGCCTCCAAGTATCGTGAGTGTTAATCGCCAGCAGCTTCAGCTGAGCTTACGGTACTAACAATGGCAATTAGGCCACGTCTTTGGCAAGGGCTCGAAGAAGGTACGCTTGGGAATATACAGTATCACTACATGCATGCTGACATAATTCTAGGAGCAATGCTACGATAACCTGCGCATTTCCAAGAATGCTTGGGACACGAACCTGATCAAGGTTAGCACACATCCGCACGCGACCTCCAAAGCATGCGCTCATACTTCATAGGCAAACCCGGAATATGTCTCGGTCAACTGGGAGGCCAGCGGCGGCGGCGCCTTTGCCGTCATTCCCATCAATGAGCGCGGCCGAGCGCCCGACCAGCTGCCTCTCTTCCGCGGGCACACTGCCGCCGTCCTCGACACCGACTGGTACGGGCATACATCAGACGATCGGGGGAGGGAATGCGCTAATGTTCCCACAGGAGCCCCTTCAACGACTCGCTCATCTCCTCGGCCTCGGACGATGGCAAGGTCTTCATCTGGAAGGTGCCGGAGAACTTCACGCTGCACACAGACGCTGAGGAGCCCGCCGATGTCGCCCCTGTCGCGAAGCTGAGCGGACACATGAGGTGCGACTCTGCGCCTTGCATCTAATATTGCACTAACGGTAGCATAGAAAAGTCGGTCATGTCCTCTTCAATACGGCCGCCGAGAACGTCCTTGCCAGCTCATCTGGCGACTACACGGTGAAGCTCTGGGACGTCGAGGCTGGGACGCCGCAGCTTACCCTCAAGCACAACGACATCGTGCAGTCCATGTCATGGAGCCCCGACGGATCGCTCCTGGTCACCACGAGCCGAGACAAGAAGCTGCGCGTATGGGACGTGCGGCAGGAGAAGCCGGCGCAGGAGGTGCCCGGCCACCCAGGCGCAAAGAACAGTCGGGCTGTGTGGATGGGCGAGACGGACCGCATCGCGACCACCGGCTTCTCCCGCATGAGCGATCGCCAGCTGGGTCTGTGGGACCCTCGCAACCCCAAGGAGCCCATGGGCGGCTTCCAGATCCTCGACTCCATCTCTGGTGTCTGTATGCCCTTCTGGGACGACGGCACACAGTGCTTGTACCTCGCGGGCAAGGGGTATGTACATCTGAGGAAGGTCATGAATAGTATACTGACTTTCGCAGCGACGGCAACATCCGATACTACGAATACGAGAACGACAAGTTCGAGTACCTCTCCGAGTACAAGTCGGGCGACCCCCAGCGCGGCATTGCTTTCCTTCCCAAGCGGGGTATCAACCTGCACGAAAACGAGGTCCTCCGCTGCTTCAAGACCGTCAACGATTCCTACGTCGAGCCCGTCTCCTTCATCGTTCCCCGCCGAGCTGAGATGTTCCAGAGTGACATCTACCCGCCCACGAATGGTCTCAAGGCCGGTACATCCGCTGCTGAGTGGTTTGGCGGTAAGACCGCCTTGCCCCCGAAGATCTCGTTGGAGAGCGTATATGACGGCGATGCGCCCATGGAGGTCCCGTCCGACTACAAGCCTCAACAGTCGGCGCCAGCCCCATCCTCGCCAGTCAAGGCTCAGCCGCCAAGGGCTGCGCAAGAGCCTACACCTGCACCGGTAGCTTCTCGTGGACCGCCACCATCGATGAAGGACAACAAGGACTCGATGGCCTCAGCAGCTTCCAAGTTCGTAGACAAGGATGATGTGTCGGACAACGAGAGCGCCTCCAGCTTCGAGGAAGTGTCGAAGCCATTCGAGCGCCGTACCTTCACCGCTGCTCGTCAAGAAGAGAAGACCAAGGGCCCTGCCATCAGCAAGGAGCCAGAACCGGAGACGGCGAAACCTTCTCCGGCGACCACTTTTGCATCTTCGCAAGCCAAGTCTACTCCCGCGCCCGCCGAACCGACACCCGCACCGGCTGCCGCATCCGCTCCCGCTTCTACACCAAGCTCTGGCGGTCCTGCATCCGCGCTTCGAGATGCGCTGGGCGATATTAAGTCTCAGCTAGAGCTCCAGAACAGGGTCATGTCCGATCAATCTGACCAGATCGCCCTCTTAGTCCGCGAAATGACGCAACTCAAGACCAAGGTCGCCTCGTCGGAACCTTCGGACCGCGAAAAGGATGAGCGCATCCGGCAGCTGGAACTCGAGCTTGAGGAGGCGAGGTCTTGAACTTCGGGATACTGCTGTGCGGTTCGCTTAAGACTGATGGGGTTCGGATGCGGAATACGTCTTGGAGGTGGTCACTGTTTGAATAGGGACTGGGTGGGTGGGCATAGTGGTGATGCAGGGTGATGTGTGATGATAAGGGGTAGTTTTGTATGCTTATTGTCGATTGAACTTGCTTTTGCTAGCAAGGTGTCCAGGTTAGCGGCATTGATGGGAAATACATTTCTTTGCGTTTATCAACTCTGCTTTCGATTTTCTTTACATGAACACTTGACCGGCCGTGCCGGGCCCATATGGCTTCCTAGGTTGAGATAGGCTTGAAGACTTTTATTTTTGAATAGGTTATCCTGAGAATGCGCTCTTTTTGAGCGATCTGGGAGTACTGGGTTGCGTAGAAGCAAGACTGTGCACCTGGATCTGTTCTCCTTACTTAGGTAGTCTGATGTGTAGCGCAACCTAGCATAGGTATGTATCTAGGTGTGAGGTGTCTAGGTGTGAGGTGGCCCTTCCTACTCTATATCATGTGACATTGCTTATTTCTAACTATTTGGTGTGGAGATTATGACGGAGTGCATAAGAACTTGCTGTTGTGTCGAGTCGGGCGTAACAAGTCAACCTGATGATGGTATTAGTGGCGGGCATCGTTTGTGGGCTTAATCTTCAGCCTTCCACGTAGTTGTCCGCCTTTCAGCCTGCTTACTTAGCCTTTCCTCTACTCTGTTCTATTAACTCGGAATCCTAGGTATACATCTTTCATTTTCACTCAACCAGATCTCGTCCAGCATAATCTGTCAGATCAAGAACACATCTGTGGATTTACAGTCTTCGTTATCCGCCTCCGTACAAGTACACCATACCACACAAACACACAATAAGCTATAAAACAGAGCGTCAAACCTTTCGGCATCGCACTCTGAGTCAACCGAGGAGACAGTTTCGCCTCATCAAGGTTTTGCCTAATGGACCGAGCGATCCTGTTCAGGGCTAGCTCCGTCATTCTGACAGAGCTGATACAGTGTCTTACAGATCGTACACGGCTCTTTCCTATACGTGGGGCCGGCTCGAGGCTACAGATTTAATCTACATGACGAACATGTTTAGCGAAGCTGGCCCGGCTCACTTCACTGTGACAGAGAATCTGTTCGGCATCCTATCTCATATTGCTAAGATGAGCCACTCTTCAAAACATCGGCGAAGATGGAGTGGATGGTGGCGGATAGATGCAATTTGCATTGTACAAGACGAAAATAACCAGAAAAAGACAATCAGATCAAGTCCATGACGAGAACCTATGGAGAAGCCAACGAGATCTTTGCGTGGATTGGCCCAGGAGATCCAGAATCGGATAAAGCAATGCGCTACATTAAGCGACGACCCTATGGTTTGCGTTATGCTGCTGTCAAAGGCGCAGCTCACTATTGTCTCGAAGACCTCAAACGCAATTTTGCCGATATTGCGTTCTGTGTTCGCGATATCTTTTCCAAATCCTATTTGAGCCGCCTTTGGATCCTGCAAGAGCTTCGCGTGTCCGCAAACACGATATTAGCTTGCGGAACCAACGAGATACCATGGAAAGAGTTTCTTAATTTTGCTACACGGGTGGCTGTAGCGGATCTTGGACATTTACACACGCTCAAAGATGTCCAAGAACAGATCACGAAAAGGCAACCGGTTTGGCTACTCACCGAAATCTATCGCAAAAGAAGTCAAAAGCCCAATCTTGTTGAGCTCATGTTCCTCACCAAAGACTCGGAATGCGGCAAGGAAAAGAACGACTATGTTCGAACTCTCTTGGGGATGGTAGAACGTGGTACAGACTGTGAAATTGAATCCGGACATCATCGCTGTCCATGTTCAATCATACTTCACGCAAAGAGAGCCATTATACAAGATATGAGGGGGGACCAATCGATACCGCGGACCCAAAGAAGACGATGCGGGGATTTTGCAAGATTATCAACTCCTGATGAAGTGATAGTTTTTGGGAAATATATCAGGCATCGCCAAGGATAGTATTGCGAGAACTACGAGGAGGCACTGTCCAACTGTCGAAACATTGCATCTATTATTTGCCAAGACAGGACTCTGTGCTCCCAAGATATTGGTGCAAAGACGTAGAACTTCACTCGAAATGGGATGCTGAGACAGGACTACATGCACTACACACTTCGGTTCCTGACGAGACCTTCAACAATCCTTGTGCTAGTCATAATCTTCATTTTTCTTCCGAGGAATGGCATGTCACAGCACGACCGTGATTACATGGACAGTTTCGTATCGAGTGCTTCGAGCATATGATACATAAGTTAGAGGGATCACATGCATTGGCGGCTTCAAGGGTGGATGAAAACAAGCTCCAGAAAGCCCAAAAAAGAGTAGGAGTGCGGGCTGAGGAAGCTGAATAGTGCTCTTACGCCTCTTTTAGCAGGAATATAGACTTCACGCAACAATGCTACTACGGAGTCGAGGATCTAGATAGTACCGGTCAACTTCCAAAGCAATGAAGATACTGGAGAGGTCGACTCTATCCATTGTCTTTTACCCAGTTCTTATATAGAGGCATCTTCCCATACATGCATGCATGCAATATCTCCTAGAGTTATCATCCAAGTTTCAATTATAAAGAGATGGATAGAAAATGCCTTGGCAGATACCCTTAGCACTAAATTTCTGCGCTACAACACTCCCTATTCTACATACACCGCCGTGCAATGCTTCTTCGCACACACATTTCTTAGCCCTACTTTTCTCGAAGAAAAAGGATACACATAAACCGCACCTTTGTAAGCGGCTTAAAGGTACCACGGGTGATGGAGCGACGACGCTAGACAAGTCGTACCTAATTGCTCCGTAAATCGCGCCGCAGATTGTTTGCGGTCCTGAATGGGGCGGTTTGAAGCACAGTTTTGCGCTGTCGGCGGAGATTGTGTGGCTCCTTTATTAGATGGAGGGATGGGAGGGAGGCAAGGGTGAGGTGGGCCGAATATGCCGCCCGAGTGTGGTAAAGACGGGGAAAGTAAGAGCGCGGTCAGGCAATAGATGTGTGGCGTTTTGCTTTTTTTTGACTCGCTCCGTGATCATGTAACGCTTAGCAATATATGGAGGCTTTTTTCGGTGATTGTTGTGTGCTTTTCTGGGATCCAGCGGTGAAATGAATGGGGCAAGCCAACAGTGGAACGTTAGTATATCCAAATATTATGTGCCTGGTGTCCGTCGGCGACTGCCTCGCCATCCATGACGCCGTGTACGTAAGCATCGCCGACAATGTGAAGTTTATGGCGTCCGTCGTTGACATTTTGCGATTCGGTTTTCCGCATAATAAATGGTACCTTTCCTCCATATAAAAACCACACCTGATCTCCTGGTGCCATGTGTGGCGGCCCTATTCCCATGTAGCCCATCTTGGTGATGAAGAAAGCGTGGTTAGGAGTCATGCCGCAGAGCGACTCGAACAGGATATTGGAATGCATCCCGCCTTCTTGTCGGGACAATTTCCGCCAAAGCATCTTGAAGTCGGCCTCGTGCGTGGTTCTAGCACGCTCGATAGGGAATTCGGTCATGACCAAATCACCAATCATCGTCCGCCACAGCGCAGAGTACCAGGAACCTCCCCCAGGATATGTCGACGTGGCGGTTTGAGAGAGCATGAAAACTCCGAGAATTTCCTCGGCGCTTGACATATTTTTCCACATTTCGGAATAAACGAGTGTTTTATCGTCAGAGACCATGTATACGTCGTTTACTTCGAATACCTCGTCGACTAGAACGCCAGTCAAAGAGAGGACTTCACTTTCCTTCCGAACATCCAAATGAAGCTCACGTCTACCACAAGCCGAGAATCGTTTTTAGCGGTGGGAGTGTGACCACCATTTAAGTTGCCGCTTCCCGACGCGATTAGATTGGCCAAAGTCAATAGCCCATGTTGGTAGATCTAGAGTAATGTGCCTTATCTCGCTAGAAGCCAAAATCGGCCTTAGGCCACCTTCAAGCTGTACCAGATCCAAAGTAGCGTTTGCGAATAGGGTGGAGGTAGATACAAAGTAACTGCACGGATGAGCGCTCGGCAGTACATGGGCAGGAAGAAAGCCTACTAGAGCGTATAATTTATCGCGCGGGTCCGTGGCTTTTCGATGGCGCCAGCGCATCAATAGGTCCATAGGCCCGTCGTCGCCATTCTGTGAGTGAAGAAACCCATGGATTGGATAAAAAAGACACCGGAGAAGCGGAGTGTGCAGCTTTCGCTGTACTTGAAATTCGCATGGGAAAGAGCCGAGTCTGTCGCCGCGTAGGCGCTGGACTGTTTTTACAGTATCTTGCCGTGATACTGAGAGTGATTCCCAGACGAAATCAGCTGACAAGGGGACAATCATCTCTTGTAGAGTCCAAATGCGCTCCCACCATGGATTTCCATATGTGGTAAAGGCGGCGAAAGCTTTCCGCGCTGCAGTTCCCGCTGCACCTTCACTGAATAAAACTGGCAAGCTTAGCATACCAGCATCTGGGGTGCTTGTTTCAATCGTCCCGGATCCCGTGAGTTTTTGCTCCGGCTTTGCGGCTATGGCCCTGATGAATTCAAAGACAGCTACCGCATCCGCTTCGCATATGCCATGGGTCGAATAAGGAATCTCGCCAAGCTACAGAAGGCAGTGAGAACACTTCTTGTAAATATCTTTCATCATGGCGACCTGACTGGATTTCTCATCGATGTCCCACTGGTTGATGCAAATCTGATCGATTCACAGTGTTCGTTTGTCTCTTGAATGGCGCAGGCGTCGGAGGGCATCGTGTAGGTTTGGCGTGACAGAATCAGGACTGTTTGACACTTGGATAGTTCGCCTCTCGATGGACTCTCCCCAGACATATGACAGGGCCTCGTACTCCACTTCTTCATCCAGACTAACGATTCGAACGCTACATCTCACATCTGCTTCGAAGTCACCAGGCAACAGGTCCAGCACACGTATCTCGCGATTGGAAGGGCGCTGTATATCTAGTCAAGTCAGCGAACCTGAATTCGTCACGATTAGCTGAGACCCTAACTGAAGCTGCTATCGTCGACGAATGAATTTGAGATATTAGGTAGAGTCCGGCAGGCGTTACGAAACATGTGACTGATCAGGTGGAGACCGTTTTAGTCGGATGGTGTATCGCGCTCGCCTTCTCTTAATCAACGCTATTCCAAAACTCAACCCGATACTCTTTATAGCGTAGTCCATCCGCTCCAAGCTCCAAGATTAAACGATCGGCTGGAGAACAAGGTGTTGCGGGAAGGGATGAAGACCCACGGAAGGCGGGGGCAACAGCAACCGAGAACGCAAGGACCACCCAACATCACCTCATCTCTCACAACGATCCGGTCGCCTTCTTCACCTCTCCATTAGCTATAGGCACTTGGTTCGCGAGCTCATCAGCTTACACCGCCCCCTTACATGGGCTGCTCTTTCAGGATATCGTGAGAAAAAGGGTTACATTGCAACGCGTCATGGAAGCGCCACAGTCGTTTGCCCACTGGGTTTCAACATCCTCATGAGCGACGGCACAATGTTAGGACCAGGCTCCAGTCAGAGGCAGCCACAGTTACATTTATCTAGATCACGCGCTTTGCGCAATCCCTCGTCATACGGTAAGGCTGCTCTCGAGCTCGTGTGAGGAATCATCTTTCACTATACATATCTGGTTGTATAAAGTCTTTATATCTACAAGGTATGGTGAGAGGCATGCTGTTGTATTTTCCGAGGATACTGTGGCTGCCTGAATTTTGTCGCGATATCCTTCTCTGTCCCTCTTACCAACTATCTTCCTCACCCTCTCTGTTCACCTTCTTTGTTCACCTTCTTTCCTACTCTTCATCTTGTGTGAACGCTGCTACTCTTTGTCATTACGTTCTCATGACTATGAGTCTTGAAGCGAGAGCTTGGAGTGCCATCACGGTTTGCTCATACGCCCTTGTTCCACTTGTTATTCTGTCCACAACCTAAAATCAGGCATTTCCACTACTGATCGAATATATGTAACGCATAGGTTCTAATCGCTCTCGATTAAGCGATACATCACGCAGCAGTATGGAGTTTAGAACGTCTCAGGATGAGGTGGAGAGCTGCGACGCCGTGATGACGCAATGACAACACGTGCACAACATTCCCTCTGGTTCCACGCGTAGCTTTGGAACGCTCATGCTTTCTATTCGCTCTCAGCTACGTTTCTTATTATTTGCATGGTAATAGCTAGCGCTTAAACTCTTGGCTTGCTGCATGGATCCCGCTTCGCGTTTTTAGAGTTGTCCTCATTGAAAGGTTTTCCATCGCACAACAACAACAAAACAACGCGATTTTGCTCAGTTTCGTCTACCGCGATCGCGTAAAGCAAGACGAGGCAATCATGGACAGCGAATTTAGCGTCGGTCAGCAGCAGATGCAGTGAGTCTGTTCTTAGCGATCTAGTATTGAACGACTGCTAACCTGAGCTGAAGTGACATCTCACCGTTGTTCGAAATAGCAGATAGCCCTCTAGATGACGGCGCGCGTTCCGACGGCGACCTCGAACACGACCATGCGCAATCAGAGGGTGACGCCGCTGCTCTTGATGCTGACCAGACAACTGAGGACGAGGACGAGGACGAGGACGAGGACGAGGATGACCTAAGCGAAGAGTCTGACGATGAGCTTTTCAAGTGCCAGTATTGCAACAAGATATACACCACCGAGAGGGGTCTCAAGGTACACATCGCATTAGCCTCTTTGATTATATCATACACTGACCGAATTACAGCGCCATGTAAGCGACAAGAAGTCTCGATGCGCCAAGAACCGTCCTGAAGCTGGCGACGAGTCGAGATGGGCTTGTTCACGGTGCCATGCCGAGATGGCGAAGAAGTACTCGACAGAGGTTCGTGGCCACACACTACACCGGTTGACGTTCTCACTAACTCCTCGTTAGCGTCACATCAAAGACTCTTGCTGGAAGATTTGCGACGAGTGTTGCGAAGCCGGCAAGGTTCAATGCGACGCCTTCTACGCTAACGGTGACTGTTCCAACTGTATTGGGCAGGGAAATTCGTGCACAAAGCATACAGAGGCTGTGCCAGACTGTACAGCAGACGCTGCGACAGGTCCACCCGGGACGGCCAAGCCTGCTCCGAGGTCCAGCCGTTTGGGATACCCACGTCCACAGGGGATTAAGCTGGAGAACAAGCGCAAAGCCGTTGAATCGCCTGAGGTCAGCCCGGAGTCGAAGCATGCGCCCAAACGCCCTGCAACCGCCGTCAAGCAAGAGAAGGTCGCACGTCCTCGTCTAGAAGATTGGCCCGCTCAGCAAGACGCTATACTTCAGCCACAAGGCGAGCAGGTGGAAGCATTCGAGAAGTGGCTGAGTGATGGTCAGAATCGTAAGTTGACTCTTCCTTATTGTCTGCATACTCATTGGCCTTTCCTCGCTATCTGCATTTTCACTGGCGTCATTACCATGTGCTTTTTTGTTCGCACGTTTGATACTATCATACTAACCAAGAGAAGTAACTCTTGCGGGATCCAACTCCATGCGCCAGCAACCTCCACGCGGTGGCTTGGCCATGGTTCCTTCATTAGGTGCGGCACCTATGTCTAAGGGCTACCAGCGTTCGCAACATAATCAAGTGCGCTACGATGGCTATGGACGTCCTCTGCCGATGCCATCCCAGTTCCTTACCATACAGCATCAACAGCAAGGTCAAATTGGAGTGCCAACGTCTCAAGGCCAAAATCCGCTTCGTCCGGCGCCGCCTCATGGCTATACTAATAGTCCCTATCAGCTCATGCCTAACGGTACGTTCACGTGCTCACCCGGTCATGCCTCGTTTGACATCCAAACCCTAGATCGGTCTGCGCCTAACTACAACATGGACCCGGAACTCCATGCCCTGACCCAGTCATATCTATGTCGAAAGCAGTTTTTGTACAACAAGCATTTGGCAGAACAGTACGGTCGCTTCTCTGGTGCGAGCCATTATGCTCCCCCTCCTCAGGCTCCCCAGTCCATTCTACCCCCGGCTTCCCAGTCTGTTCTACCTCCAGTGCGCCAATCTGCGCCCTCGACAGCCAACCCTAGCGCGGGCATGGAGATTGTTCGATGTGATTTCAACGACATGCACCCTCTCGTGAACCGCGTGGACCGGTTCCGTCCAGCTCAGACCGGCTTCAAGATGCATGAGGACACTTCAGGTGGGGCTCCAGGTAGTTCTCGACGCGAGATTCTCCTCGCGAGCGCCCCGGGCTCCCGTATGCCGTCTCGACAGTCCACTGCTGAGCCTGCCGAGGATCCGCTCGCGGCTGCCCGCATGCCGTCTTTCGAGCAGCTCTGTGGAATGAACAGGCTGCCCAAGACTATGTTGAAGGAGGCCGTGGCTCGTGAGTTGACACGGCCGGTATGTTTTCCTTCCCACTACTCACAGTCAATGTGTGCTAACGTTTGCTAGATCGCCATGCAGCGTTCCGCGTCCCCTGTCGAGGACGAGAAAGACCCCGTCCTCCGTCTGCAGATCCACAGCAATACGTATGACACCAACGGCACCGCCATCTTCTCTATCCTCTCGATCCGCTCCTCGCAGAAGTTCGGTCCGCGTCTCGACGCCTACTGTCAGCAGCGCAACAAGCAGTACGGTGTAGACTGGGTGTTCATCTACCGCTACGCGCTCGGCGAGAAGAAGGACAAGGAGAAGGAGAATTACATCAAGATCACGTACGACATGACGCCCGCCGACGTGCACGACGATAAGATGCCCGACGTCAAAATTCGTGACCTGGACTCCATCATCGTCATGAAGGCCAAGTCCCGTCTGGCAGCCATGATCGAGAGCCACCGAATCGGAGTTGACACGCCGCTTAGTCCAGAAGGCAGCCAGGTATCGGAAGAAGATGTCGACATCACGGATGGTGAGACCAAGACTTACCAGGACGGTCTCACGATCACAAAGTGGTTCCGTCACTGTGAGACCAAGATGAAGGAGTATCGCAATCGCACAAACGAAATGGACAAAGTAATCATGCGCCAGAAGGAAAAGATTGAAAAGCTGGACAAAATGGTCGAGGAGTTGGGCACGCACAATGTTCAGTTGGCAAAGGATAATGTTCTCATGCGTCGGGATGGTCGGGCTCCCTTGGGGCAGGAGCTTCCTCTGATTGATGGTGGGCAGGGGTTGGCTCAGCTCGGCAGTACGCGTTTGGCTCAGCTTGGCGGAATGGGAGCTTTCATCGAAGGCCATGGTCCGTATCCGGCTGGTGCTGAGGGTATGTCTCTCTTCGGCGGTGAAGATATGGCTCAGCTCGGCGGTCCGGTTCCGGGTCAGGCTCAGGTCCCGGCTTTGTTTGACCCCCAGGAATACCCTCTACTCAGTCAGCTTGCCGCAGGCTGGGATCGTCCCATCGCTCCAACCGATGCATCCGCCGACGCTGCACTCGCCCCCAAGCAGCCTACCTTCATATCGCGTCTCCAGTCGGCCCGCGAGCCCATGGAACACGTCATGTCGCGCGAGCAAATGGCCCAATTCCGCTTCCCCAAGGAGCGCGCCAACCTTGCGGCCGCCACGGCTGCCGCCACCAAAGACGCCGAATTCTCCCCTTTCTACGAGAACGAGCACACGTTCAATTACCTGTCCGCGGAGTTTCAGGCCCAGGCTAAAGGCGCAAAGGCGTCTGCTGCTGCTGCTGCTGGACAGCGACGTCCTCCTGGTAGGTATGTGGGCAGGTCCATCGCGCAGGATGACTCTTGGGTCGATGCGCTGCGCGAGAAAGTGGCGAGTGGCGAGCTGGTTCGCGATACCGCTGATAAGGTTGATATCGATGTTGCCGCTGTTGGTGGTGACAAGGACGAGGGAGAGTAGGACTTTAAGTCTGGCTGCAAAGAACACGGATTGGGTGCTTGACGATGTGAAGTGACGAGCATGTGTGTCATGGGAGTCTCGGTGTTTTCGCTTAGTCCTTGGTTAATTGATGGCTAGTTGATAGTGGGTTGGGTTTGACAATGGTTGAGATGAACATGGTGGGTGTCTGGATACGATATGGGTTGAATAGTGGGAGGAAGCAGCAGCGAATAAGCAGCAAAGGTTAATTTCGCGACCGTCAGCCCCCCACTACGCGAAGCTTTGAGGAGTATGCCATAATTGTCAGCCACGGTGCTCTATAGTACTCCATGATGTGCCCAAGGTATGTATGTACCCGAGCCTGTTTGATACCTACGGCAGGTCTGCTGCCTACGGTATGATCGCTGCCTCAGGTATAGTGCTCGACAACCTTCCAGGGCGTTTGTACCTAGTTTGTACCTAAGATACGGTTGCCCGAGTTCACAGCATATATAGAGCTCTCACTCCCATAGTCAATACATCACGCATTTCCTCATGTTTCATTCATGGTCCTGTTGACAAGAATGGGGAAAAATGGTGTTTATGTAAAGATGTGCGTCTTCATTGTAGCATGGGTAAATGTTCCCAATAAGTCTAGTTAACCGCAAGCTTCATGCGAATAGTAAACTACACTACATGCTAATGTCCCAACTCCCTAAAATGCCCCCTCGCTGAAGATACGGTACCCATACAGCTAAACGCCCAAACAAGTCAAAAGACTTGTCGTCTCAATCATACCCGCCCTTCTTCCCACACTTAACATGCACAATCTCCGTCTTGCCCTGTGCATCCACAACCAACGCTGTCAGCTTGCCCCCACTCACACACCCGGTATCGAGCCCGTACGTATACTCTTGTATGTTCAGCCCCCGCTTCCGATTGTGGCCATACACCACCGTCGTCCTCTCCTCCTTGTTCAGCTTCCGTTGTCGGTGGTTCCAGAACGTCTCCCACGGAGTTCCGCCGCCGTGTTTGGAGCTCGGGATGCGCGTCTTGAGGTCAATGGTGCGCATATTCATGACGTGAAAAGGGTCCTGTTGCTCGAGCGGCAAGTCGGGCACGAGGCCGGCGTGCACGGCGACGAGGGGCCCGAGGCCGGGGAGGGTGCCGATTCGCAGGATAACGGGGCACGTGGCGAGGTAAGTGATTTGTCCGTGGTTCAAGTGTTTTGCGAGACTGCGAAGGGCATAGTCGCCATGCGAGTGGCTGACGTCATCCAAAAAGTCTATCTTCCTGTCTGGGGACTCGTCGGGCCCGGGGAGGCTGAGGACGTGGCGATGCTGGGCCTCGGCAAGGGAGAGGAGGAGCTTGTCCTCCCAGTTCCCGCGTACGCACGAGGCGCCGAGCTTCTGGGCGAGCTTGATGACGCCGGCGGAGTCAGGCCCCTTAGCGATCATGTCGCCCGTGAGTACGAGGTGGTCGTGCTTGTGGTCGAAGGCGAGTTTCTGGAGCAGATGCTCGAGTTCCTGGCTGCAGCCGTGCACGTCGCCGACGAAGACGAGGCGGCCGTGCTTCTTGGGCAGGTGCTGCTCGTCCATGTCGCGGAGCTGAATCATGCCCTTGAACTGCGGGCGCACGTTGCTGCCGTAGCCCATGGGCGGGGCCGTGTCCATGAGGCGGGTCTCCTGCCGATGTGCCGTGTGCCGCGGGCCAAAGTATGTCCACCAGCTCAGCAGCGCCAGGAATGCAATGGCGATGTATACAACAGTATAGCGCTTGACTCTGCGCGGTATTCGGTCCGTGGTGCGCGCGATGGCGGCCTGCAGCTTGGGCGGAATTAGGAAGTCGTCGTCGCGGCCGTAGAAGCTGTCATCCTCGTCTGACACGTCGAGGTCATCGCGGTAGTCGGGGATCAGGTCGATGAGGGGGCGCGGACGGGTCAACGCATGCGGATTGTCGCGGTACGTCATTGTAAGTGTACTCTCCAACTGTGAAGATGCCTTGCTATCAAGCTAACTGAATAGCCATTCCCGCTGGCGTCCTGGCGCGGATACTGCTCCTGCTGTGGCGGCTTGGAATCGTATGAGATGATGTGTGGGGTAAAGCAAGTATCAGGCGCATCCGAGCTTCGTCGTGACGTCCATGGCAAAGGCAAGGAGCCCGCAAAAGGTTGCCCCTGCCGTTGCGCCGTTGCGTGCCATCTAGCGCCCCTTTGGGAATCCCCGTGTCGATCGGCTGTCGCGCTTGACGGGGAAGTGGGTCGCTATTTTGACCGAGTCTGAAACTTGAATATCAAAACATCACGATTGTTCGTGTCAATAAGGACTTGGAAGACGATTTAATGCTCTTGCCGTTCCAGCAAACGAACACACGCTCGTGGCTTCCACGCCGATCTTAGCGTTGTCAAGACAGGCAGCCACGATGCGTGTACGCCCTTACAATCACATGCCTACTACCCAGCTCAAACACCCACCTCTCCCCTCCATTTTCACATCCCCACCATGCCGCACTCCAAGAAAGCGGTCCCTTTGAAAATCGTCGTCTTTGGTGATACCGCTGTGGGCAAGACATGCTTCATTGACATGGTACCTCCACCTCCACCAACCCCAAACCACCCCTATTGCACCAATAACCAACACTAAGCAGTTCCTCCAAGGCAAACACTTCATCCGCCACAGCGCCGTAGAGCTCAATCCGCTCACGCGCGACCTCACCGTCTCCTCCCAGCCCTACACATTCTCGTTCATGGATCTCGACTTCTATATGCTGCGCGACTCCACCGCACCGTCGTACAAGGTCTTTATCGAAAAGCATATCGCTGGAGCTGATGGCATTGTCCTTCTCTACGAAATTACCACCAAGGCGAGCTTTGAGCTTGCTGTTAATGAAACGTACAGGTATTTGTGGTCTTGCCGTGCTTCGACAAGGAAACATTTTGCGCAGAAGCAGAGGTTTGGGTGTGTCCTTGTGGGGAATAAAGCGGATTTGGTGCGAGGGGGCGGGGATGAAGAGGGGAGGGAGGTCGCGAGAGAGGAGGCTGAGCAGTGGGCTGAAAGTCAAGGATTTATGCACTATGAAGTTAGTTCAAATGAGAGGGGGGAGGTTGAGGGCGCTGTTAGGGCGCTGGTGGCGAGTATTTTGACGGCGAGGAAGAGAGATGAGAGAGATGTTGAGGATCAGAGGAGAGATTGGAAGGAATATAAGACGAAAGGTACGAAGAGTACGCCAGGATATGGGGGTACATTGTTCTTGGATAGGTTGAGAGGAGTGGTTGGAAAGGCAAAACAGACTTCCTAGGCGCTGAACCTCAGCTACCCTTCCCAAGAGCAAGCAAAAGACGATGACGACCCCACATGTACCTATTACATACAGGCCAAGGGCGCTATTTGCCATATCAAATAACACCATGGTTCCTTTTGGCGCCCGCTACCAATGACGTAGTAGTATCGGACTTATTTCCGCGCTCCAGTACATCATCCGAACTACAACCACGTCCCTCGCTCGCATCTTCCAGTACATTTTCATACCCTCATCCCATCTCTTGCTTAAACAGACTTCGGAAATCCTCATCCAACATGGCCACCACCACCACCACCACGGAGGAGCCACTAACCCTCATCTCCGCAACCCCCTCCCCCTTCGCGCGCATGAACCGCATCGCCCTCGCCCTAAAAGCAATCCCCTTCAACCTCCAGAACGAAATCCCCTGGGAGTCTACAACAGAGACACCGCGACACAACCCCTTGGAGAAGCTTCCAATATTGATCTTCCCCGCCTCAGACGGCCGCTCTCCCGTCTACGACAGCGCACACATCCAAGAGTACATTGTCCGCAAATTCCCAGACCGCGGCCCGAAGCTAGTAACAGGGGATGTAGATCTCGACCTAGAAATTCGCCAGATTGTGGTCTTAAGCGAGGGGTGTCTGGACGCTATAGTGTTGAGTCGGTGGGAGGGGAGGCGGGAAGAAGGGAAACAGTCACGTTTGTGGATCGACAGGCAGAATCGGAAGATTGATGGTGCGATGCGGGCCTTTGACTTCATGGTCAGCCAACGTCGAAAAGAAGGCAAGGAGTATTTGGTTGGGGAGGAACTGAGTATTGCGGATATTGCGGTGGTGTGTACGGTGGGGTTTGTTGATTTTGGAGCATTGAGACCAAGGTGGAAGGACGAGTACGTGGGGTTGAAGGAGTGGTTTGAGAAGTTGGATGGGAGGAAGGAGTTTAGTGAGACGAGGCCGGTTATGTTTGATTTAAAGGAGAGTGTGGTTTGATAGGGGATGGGGGAACGTGTAGATGTTTGTATAGATGGGCAATACGGGAGACACGGTATATCCGCGAGCAAAAACAACAATTTAGAACAAAACACCCACGTGTCCGCAAGTTCTCTCTCAAAGTACATGTCGCAAGTCGTGGAAACAATTCACGGCCTACGTGTTAAGACTGATCTTGCACTGCCACTATGTACCGCGGATATTCTAGCCATCAATCCCACTCTGGCCCTAGATACCTCGCGATGATATCAAGGATATACGCCCCCGCATTCCCAACCTGCCACATGTGTCGGCCGTGGTGTAGCAGCATCGCGTAGTGCGCAAGCACGATGAGGGCTTGGGGCCTTTTGGCCGCGAGTAGCTCTGTCATCTTCGGAGGCACCAACATAGTTCACTCACACACCATCTGGTACCGGCTAACCTGCGCAGTGTCATCGGCTTGGACGGCGTCGAGCCTAACTTGCAGGTAATGGATGGCGGTTCGACAAGCCTGCTTCTCATCGTCGCTCATGTCGCTGGCGTGTTCGACGAGTGTGATGATGCGCGAGCAGTCGGAACCCGTTAGTTAGCGCGACGTGAAGCTTTTGCTCAAGGTCAGGATTGGCTCAATTTCCGATTCCATGAGTAGCGGCCATGCAGATGTGGCGACGGTGTAAACCCCGCGGTGCATCCCCACGCACTGCATGTAGTGGGTGATGAAGCCATCGAGTCCATCCTGGTCTCGTTTGGCAAGCGTGTCGGCTAATAAATGTTGAGCCAACATCGAGGAGAAGAGGAGGATTGAGACACAGTTTGACTGGTCCATGTGAACTCTAGCCGCGTTGAAGGTGGATACAGCGCGCGTTTGCAACGTGACGGCTTGGTGCTGGTAGAATGATGAGCGCTCCGGGCGAGCGTGTGCTAGGTGACAGGCAGAGAAGGCAAGTACTTGATGCATGAGGTAGGGCGCTTTGAGAGCTGTTTCGAAACCTAGAGCCAGACCCGCGCGATGAAACTTCTCAAAGCCGACTGCCAGATTGAACATATCTTCGCTGAGCAGAGCATGGACAAGCAGCTCCATGTGATTGTAGTTGACGAGCTCATCGTATACACTGATTGTGCATGTGCTGTTTGGTTCAATTTTGCATAGCGATGAGGAGGTGTACCACCTTGCGCTGTTGATGCAGACAACCCATGAGCGTTTGCGCCCAGGGATCGAGGATAGTTGGCGGATGTCGAAAGGCTATCCTGTGCAGCTTCAGATGGAAAGCTGCATTCACGGTCGGAAACCGTGCATACCGTTGTTCACCACCGAGTGCCGTTACCCCGCACCCCAACACCATCCTTCACCCAACTTCAACCCCCAATATCTCCACAACCACAACAGCTATGGACAAAGCAATTGAAGATCTTGAAAGCCGGGAAGAAGGAGAAGAGCTTAGATACAGCAAAGTTGCGGAAAATTTGATATTGATGAGTCTACCCTCAGGAGAAGACACCAAGGCAAATGCAGTACGCGTGCAGAGGCTGCACAGGACAGACAAAAGCTGCACCCCCAACAAGAGGAGGAGCTTCTCAAGTACATTGACGCTCTGACAGAGCATGCTCTTCCACCTACAAGAGCAATAGTAGCCTCATTTGCTTCAACAATCTCAAAACTAGAGGTAGGAGTGAACTGGGTTTGCTGCTTTTTGAGACACAATAAGGACAGAATTACACCTAAATAGAACACTGCAATAGACCACAACTGTCACAAGGCTGACTCAGAGATGTCCTGCAGTGATTACTTTACTGTACTCAAGAAGAAGGTAGAGAAATACAAGATTATGGCTGAGAATGTGTACAATAAGGATGAAAAAGGCTTCATGCTTGGCTACATCAAAAGGTCCCTCAGGATCTTTAACAAAGCAAGCTGGAAATCCAGAAGAGTAAAGGCACCTCTGCAGGATAGATCCCGTAAACGGATTACTATATTTGACTGTGTTTGTGGGGATGATAGCTCACTGAGTCCGTCTGTCATATGCTAAGAAGTAAAGGGGATTCAATCTTCATAGCTGGAGGATATAGATCCAAGCAAACACTCTGCTTTCTTTTCTTATTTAGAATCAGGATGGTCTAATGATGACCTAGGCTTTGCTAGGCTAAAGGAGGTAGTTCATAGACAAACAAAAGAAAAGGCAAGGAGGGAGTATAGGCTTCTTATTTTAGATGGCCATAGATCTTATCTTACCATAGATTTTATTAACTTCTGTGATCAACAAAAGATCATCCTGGTTGTATTTCCGCCTCATGCAACTCACACACTTCAACCTCTTGATGTGGTGTTGTTTGGTTCTCTTTCAAAAGCCTACTCCTAAGAACTCACCACATACCTCTACAACAGCTAAGGACTCCTTACTGTTAAGAAAGGAGACTTCTTTCCACTCTTCTGGGCCGCCTAGATACCCTCCTTCACAACAGGTAACATCCTCTTAAGTTCTAGGAGTACTGGGATCATTCCCCTGGATCCTGAGGTAGTACTCAAAAAATTTGAATAACCAACAACTAGGCTGGTAAATTGGGTTGTCTCTACTTTTTTTTAAAAAAAGTTCTATAACTCTATGAATACTAGTCCAAATCAGGTAATCTTTATTGTATTCTGTAGCCCTAATGTAGACGCATATTTTATACCTAAGGAAACTAACCCGGGTAGGCTGACAGAAAAGCATGGCTGTGGTATTTGGAAACGGAAGCTAGTATTCAATTGGTATTCCCTTCTTTAGCACCGTTCACGGACTGTTGACATATGCTTATAATTAGTCACGTAGCATAGCGATGCCTAGGGTTGTCTGTTAGTTTACTTGATCAGCTGTCTGGGGCAATCGGTTTCGAGTCCAGCATTCCTAGCTCGACTTCTGGGCTGACTTTACGTGGCGAAGTAATGCCACATCTATGGCATATTCCCCACATGCGTAGCCGGCACCTACAATGGTCCGAAAAAGGTCGATTGGTTTGATCCATGCCGATTCGTAGTCTTGATCCGCTTATCAATCAGACGCGAGGAAGGAGAGGAAGGGAGCTCGGCTGCTGTTATCTGCACGAGCAGAATCTTCCTCCGCCCCTTTGTCGTATGGTATATGACGAGATGCGCGTACCAAGCTTCCGTACAACAGCTCGGCATGACTCCAGCGTCCGTTGAGTGGTTCCTACAGTACTTCAGGCCACTCGATCTCAGTGGAGATTCTGTGGCCAAGCGCACTAGTAGCGGAGAAAATTTGATCTGATAACGCGACTGTCGTCCTCACCAATCAAGTCTCGCGACGCCATGTCCGAATGATACACGACAGTGGACCGTTCGGGTGCCGGCTTGTTGGATGTGGGCTGGTTTCCGATGTCGGTGTAGTGCCTGCGAGGTTGAGCCGCCGGCAATAAGAAGCGGGCGTCTGCCACCTGCATCTCCAATCTTATCAGATCATCTCATTCCCCCAGCCTTGCCATTTTTCCCACAGCTCTCCCTTATCAGATCAAATTCTTCTCGTTAATATGAGGCTCCAAGGCGTAACCGACACATTAGGTAACCTCAGCCTCTCGAATCCTCACCGGGTCCTCGTCGTCGGCTGCGCATACGGCGGCATTTCGGCCGTCGTCAACCTCCTCGAGTATTCGCAAGGCAAAGCACGACAGAGCGTTTACCCAGGCCCCGACTTCAAAGGCGTACGAAGCAAAAGAGGGGTTGAAATTACTGTCATCGACGAGCGCGATGGTTATTGTGCGTCACCCAGCCCCACTAACCGAGGCCCAACATCGTCATATATCATCTGATCGTCCCCACATCGTCACTTTCAAACTTGCATCATGAAGATGATTCTTTTACTGATACATACTTTGCAGTCCACTCTGTTGGCGCGCCGCTCGCGCATGTTACGCCCAAGTATACGAGACACATGTGGAAGAGATTTAGCCATTTGAATGAGTTGATGCATTCGAACCTGCACTTCAAGCATGGAAGTGTTATGAACATCAATCCGGAGGCCAAGGTTGCAGAGTGGTGCGATCGCAATGGCAAGACTCAGCAACAAACATACGATTATCTGGTCATGGCTACTGGACTGAAGCGACACTGGCCCGCGGTGCCGAAGTCTGGAAGCTTTGAAGAGTACCAAAGAGACGGAAAGGCCTTCATCGAGAAGATAACTGGTGGTGACCCGACCAGGTATGCGGGACGGAGAGTAGTAGTCATCGGTGCCGGTGCCGTGGGCGTAGAGTTCGCTGCGGAGATCAAGAACTACTACCCACAAATCGGTGTCACACTTGTCCACTCGCGGAGCGAGGTTCTCTCCTCAGAGCCCCTCCCCGCAGACGTGAAAGAGCGCGCAAAGTCACTCCTCGAAGAAGAAGGCGTCGACCTCGTCCTTGGCAGCCGAGCAACCATCACCGACCTACCAAACGGCCAGTTCACCGTCACACTCGCAAACGGCGAGACAATAACAGCAGACTTTGTCATCGACTCCACGCAGAAGGGCATGCCAACCACCGACATCCTGCCCACCGAGTGCCTCAACGAAGACAAGGAGATCATGGTCCACCAGTCCCTCATGTTCAAACCCACCATTGCAAACGCATCATCCCACTTCGGCGTCGGCGACGTAATCGCCTGGTCGGGAATCAAGCGCGCCGGTAGCGCAACAGTCATGGGCCAAGCCGCCGCACAAAACATTTACGCCGCGATCCTCAACTCCGAACTTTCAGCCTCGTCCGAGCAATACACAACCACCGAGCTCCCGGCATGGGACGCCGTCATTGGTCTAGCGGTTGGCAAGCAGTGTCTTACGTATGACCCGAAGAACGGGATCAAGTACGGCGTTGAGGTTATGAAGGGGTACTTTGGAGAAGACCTAGGTTGGGCGGCGAATTTGAAGTATTTGGGCTTGTCAGATGTGGTGGAGAGGGTTGATAGTCCGCTGGAGGAGGTTGAGGCGTCGAAGATGGTGGAGGTGGGGATGAAGCCTGTCCGTGCGGCGGCTTGAGCAGTACATGCGATGCAATAGCGCAATGAGCGGAGTCTGATGCATAGACTTCGATCAGAGTCCGTGGCAGCATGAATGGCAAGGTGCAGAGCGTTTTCGATGATCGCAAACAAACGTGTAAGCGAGACGATGAGCACAAGGGATCGAAGGCGGCTGAAAATAGAGTGCGCCAAAAATGGGGCGCGCTAGGCCCACCCGAGCCCGCTGTCTGCACGTTGAGTGACGTGCATCATGCAGCACTGTTGTCGCGCATCTTTTTCCATCTCATCTCATCTCATCTTACATCTTTGACTCTATCAATAACGACTGCAACCTTGGTCAGTTTGACGTCGTACAAAGCTGTCATCCCCATCAGCCGGCAGAATGTTGGCCGCGCCACTGTTCATCCCGTTTCCAATCTCCGCACAGCCCGGTGCCTCGGGATAGGGGCAGTAACAAGCCCTTGTGGCCTCTTGCTGCCGCCCCTTGACGGTCATCGCAATGTGCGCCCATTTTTTGGATGACACGATGGCGACCTCTGTTCCTCGAAAGCTGCCCTTCGATGGTCGGATGCAGTTACCCTTCGCATCATCTGTAGAGACAAAGAACTCTCTCAATCGATAAAATCGAGTACAACGAATCCACCTTATGGTCCCACTTGCCACCCGCGTTCCGAGACGTTCCTAGGCGTTCTAGAAGTTACCGCTAGCTCATTTCCGCAGAATTTGGATGTGGGTGAACGCATGTGCGCATGCTGGCCGATGCGGGAAGGGACGTGTTGTGAAAGCACAGCTAGGCACCGAAATAATTCGTGTGCCATCCCCGATACTACTTCCTTCACCCACCCTTACTTTTACACCTTCTTTTTTGCATTGTCTTAACATACGCACTTAATTGTACTAGTAGTCTTTCTTAATAGCAATCGCGCATTCGTTACTTTGTATATGAGCAAGCGTACAGTCGGCACCATCTTAATCCAACACCTCATACGCCATGTTTCCCAGCGTGAAGGACCGAGCACGGCAACTCTTTGGAGAATCTGCATTTACTGCGGAAACACCCACGCCACCAGTTACACACTCGAAGAGAGGTGCGGCGCCACCTAAGACAGCTGTAGAACCGAAAACACTTGCGAAAACGTCAAAGGCTGCTGCGAAGGCAAAGGCAGAAAAAGAAAAGGCCGATGAGCAACCAAAGATCGGCGGGTGGCCTAGTGCCCTCGAATCACTAAAGCCAGTCGCATCGTCGTCGAAAACAGCAACAGCCACACCATCGAAAACATCCTCGTCGTCCAAAACGGGCACGTCGTCCAAAACACCCGCACCACCGAAATCGCCAAAAACAAGCTCATCAGCAAAGACATCAACGCCATCGAAATCATCCTCGCAACCCAAATCACCTCCGCAGCCAAAGACCGTCGCGACACCGAAGAAAGCCGCACCAGAAAAGATCGCCACGCCCTCCAAGAAAAGCTTACAACCGAAAACTGCCACACCAGCGAAACCCCCCGCATCCCCGAAGACATCCTCACGCCCAAAGCTCGATCGGCCATCAACCACGCGGCCCAAGATCTCCCGGAGCTCATCCTCCGAGAGCCTCGAAGACGGCGACAACGACGATGTCAAAGCCGCCTGTCTCCGAGAAATAAAAGACATTACCGGTCTCAAGGGCAAGTCGCTATCAATATCGCTGCGGCAACGGTCCTCGGGCGGATGGTACGCGGCGCTCAAAGATGTGGGTGCGGATAAATACTTGAAAATGTGGATGAATCGCGACAAGACGTTTGCGACGCAGCAAGAAGCGTTGCAGGCGTATCTGGTCTTTGTCAAGAAGATGAACGGTGATATGAAGCTTTTTGGGCCGATGAGCCCCAAGGCGAGTAAGAGCAAGGGTTTTTTCTAGGCATGGGGGAGAGAGAGATTTGTGGGGATTGAGAGACGGGAGCATGTTTTACTCTAACTGGCGCGAACGTTGATGGACAGACTTGAGGAGTTTGTTGTTGTAACATGTAACATGTGTAAGATACGAAGGAGAGGAACGGCGAAAACTTTGATTTAAGCAAGGCGTTTTTTTCTCCAGGATTCCTATCAGGAGCAACCGGTCAAAGGATGTTGTAAGATATATGTAAGATAACAGCCAGTGTATTTTTTGTTCCTTTTTAGAAATTGGGCGTCAATTTGGGAAACACAGGATCACATCTTGCGCGGCGAACATTTCGGCTGGAATCGCTATATACCCCACTCAAGATTTTTCTGCCTCAAGGTTTTATGGGTGCGTTTCGTAGATCGAACGACCATATAGCTATATTAATCTATAATGTCAATCATGGATACATTCATTGTACAAGATCTCACCTCCAAGTTTGATGATTGCATCTTCTCATACTCGAGGCTGGGTTTGCGAATGGGGATTAGGTGAGCGTTGATAGATAAGGCGAGGAAACTATGTAGAATGAAAGGTAACCGCAATTTCGGGGCTTGAACAAAGAACCTACTTTGGATTGAATAAGCGTTAATGAGAGCGACTTGCTTAGTCCTCTCGTCGTCAGCGTGCGTAAGTCAGAGAAGCTACTAAACAAGAATCCAACGTTAGTATAACTTTGGTGGATTTGGGCTACATGCATCCAAAGATAATGTAGATATAAGAACGTCCCGATTAGGCAGCTAAGCCTAAAGAGGATGGCCTACGTGAATAGCAAAACTCGATTGGCTAGATGAAGTATGGGTCGTCATCACCCCTAATCTCGAGCTTCGCATCCTCGAGACACGGCCTGGCTGTGTCAACTACCTCGCTGTCAATGGCGCAACGGAGACTGTGCTGCTGGAAATGGTAGATGATGATGGTGTGAAGTGCAAAGTAATCTTCGCATCTAAACAGGCTAATCAGGAGCAGAGCGACGAAAGCAATGACAGGCTCAGCAGTGACGAAAACGAAAGCAGCACGAATACTGAAAGCGATGAGGTCGCGTTTATCAGCGATGGCAGTCTCACTGACGTCAGGTCAACATGATGGGAGAACTGGAGGATACTGACGAGGAAGAAACCAGCTTGGAGACGACAAAGACCAACGCATACGACTATGCTGAAGATCGCAGCCAAGGCGCCCGGGGCAGAAGCACACGAAATATGAGAGTTGAAGAAGAGGATCACGAGGGAGGAAAGAAGAAGATGAGGACGGCTTAGTCTGTCCTGTGATCTGTGCGTACATCATGGGGTAGCGAGTAGTCGGTCATGTTAATAATTAGTCATCAACAATGGCAAGCAAGTTGCCTAATTCCCCCACAGAATCAACGTGCCTTACCTACTTATTCAATCTCTTCGCCCGATCCTCATCCCTCCACCAAGCACACTGCTCCATCCTAATCCCCTCCTTCTCATCTTCCATCTTCGCACCACCCTGTGTAGGAGGGCTGACCACCAACAACCTCCCATTTCCAGATCCCTCATACTTCTCCCATGTCGCAACGCTCCCCATTTTGTATGTATTCGGATCGCCACTCGCAATGAAACTCGCCCAATAGGCACTATACACCTCAGCGATCTCAGGAAACTGCGTCCCAACCTGGCCGTTAAAGTACAGTGCATCGCTCGCGTGCGGCACGCCCATGAATGCAGGCGTGTAATTGGGCGTGTTGAAGCGCGCTTTGTAGACGGGAGCGCCGGCGGCTGCAAGGCGTGATGCGGTGTCCTGGACGGGGCAGATGTATGAGTAGTCTCCGTACGCAGCGGATATGCGCTCGTATTCTGGAGAGACGTAGTTTGCCGAGCCAGCCACAGTTTGCAGATCGGGGTACAGGGTCTCGAGGTCCGCTAGGTCTTGGGGTGTGAGGCCTGGTGTGAGGGTCGACCAGAAGGCAAGGAACTCTTGGTCGGTTTTGAGATCTTGCGGTACGAAGCCTGTACCTTCGTCGGTCACGGAGGAGATCAGGATGGGAATCTTGAAGAAAGTGCCGTCTTCGCCGGATGTGGAGCCGCGCTTCTCGAGAAGTGGCCCGGGCGAGACAGGCTGCCATGGCCATGTGAGGTTGTAGTTGTGCGCGTTGTACAACGAAGAAGACATGAACTGAATGTCATCGGTTTCCGCGGATCGAAGGCACTGAAGTGCAGCTGAGTTTGGTGAGATTGGACAGTTTAGGTAATCCATTATATCCGCAACTTGTCGTTCATACAGTGGATAGTCCACGCCCGGAAATGCACGTGCCGTAGGTGAGCCGGAAGATAGGATTGCCTGGTGGAACAATGGCTTCCCTGCATCGTCGCCGTAGTTGTGGAATAGATGGATGCCAACCGAATGACCACCAGCACTTTGACCGCCCAGCGTAATCTTGTCCTTATCACCTCCAAAGTCGGCGATGTACTCCTGCAAAAACTCCAGCGCCATCCTTTGATCCCGAAGCCCGAGATTCAAAAGGCCTTCTTCTTCCATGAACTTGCCGGGCAACGTCCCTAGCGCCCCCAAGCGATACTGGACTGTGATGACCATAAGAGGCTGCGCACTCTTCTCCACGAATAGGGCGCCATCGAAGTTGCGGTGCGATCCACTAACGAAAGATCCTCCGTGCAAATAGACCAAAGAGGGCAGTTTCTGGTCCATTGGAACACCCGACGGGCGATACACATTGATAGTGAGGCAAGCCTCCGACTGTCCGAGCGAGCTATAGATGTTTTGGAAGCATGCTGGTCCAATGGATGTCGCGTCCTTGGTGCCGTCAAAAGGTTTCGGCCAAGTCACTGGCATGAATCGATCCTGTCCGACCGGCTGCGTAGAGTACTCTACATTCAACCACGCATTCACAGGCGTGCTGAACGTCGCCGTCTTTCTAAGGTTGGTAAGGATTTGCGTCCCCTGGAATGATCCATAGCCCGGCAGGTTGACGACCAAGGGTCCATTCGGTTGATTCGGCTGGGTAGGCACTTGCGGCGAATAGGGCCGCGCGTACCCAAAAGCTCCAAAGTACCAGAACAGCAACACAGTGCTACCGGAAAAGATCATGATGACTGCGAGCCGTCTCTTGAGCCATCGTGCGGAAAATCGGTTCTTATTAACACCACCTGCCTCTCGCATTGCCCCCGGGGTTGCCAATGAGAGTCGGTCCGCCATTTTGCCGAGACTCTCTGCCGGGCGCGGAGTGGCTGCGGGGAGCTGCCCGCGGTGCGACGGTATGGCGACAACGTGGTACCCTGATTCTGTGGTAGGCTAACGAGAATCTAGATGTAAGAAGCGATGTGGGTGTCGCGATACTCAGTTTTGAGACTGGTTCGCGAAGATGACGCTGCCGAGCCAGCTGATAGCGTTAGCCGATTACCCAAGCAGGTAGGTCACGCAAGGATATTCGGAGTCTCGTGGTCTTGACTCTTGAGCAGACGGCTGTAGATTTGGCCGCACGGAAATATTGCTAGTTCAGGCTACTGCAATGTATTTATCAAGCTTTTTCCCTGTTATATCCGAATAAGAAATTGCCTCAGGGAACATTGTGACGCCGAAAAGGCGGAAATTTCACGCTTCACCGTTTCCCTTTGTACAGTATTATCACAATAGCTTGAATTGGCCATTGCACCCATGCCCTTAGAATGAATTTAGCGTCTAAATTACTGGTCTCGCGCCGGGAATAATAGCGTGAATACAATGCCTGAATAACTCCACGGTACGGTAAGAGCATAAATGAGAGATCAAAGTGCCGCGAAATAGCCAAGCTATCTTGAAGGTACGTCGCTTTAGCCCTCCCACTATTGCGTTGAACAGAGCGTCCGCAGTCATCGCAAGCAGCCCGAGCATGACTCGTCAAGTGTCATCACTGGATTTCGAACACCATCGACGGAGTTACCTCCACCTCACCCTCGTTTTGGTAGAGCATAGCTTCGTCATAAATCGCACCATGAATGTAGCACTCTCCAAGTAGCTGATAGGAAAAGTAGCCATCCTCACCCTCCCACGGTCGGCAACGAGGGTTCGCCAGAACGCATCTGGCGGGGAGCCTTTGGCCGTAGGCCATCCACCCAATTGAGCCCATTCCTGGGGTATCTGACCATTACGGGCAACTTGTTCCACGTCTTGCACCTTATCCAGCTCAAAAACCCGAACGTACATGCTGAAGTGGCCCAGTTCCGTTCGTTTTCGAAACTTGAGAGCTTTCACGTCGACTCCTTTTGTCTCGGCTGCGGCGTAGTTTCTGTGGGTAAGGCTGGGAAGGCCTACCAATGGATCTGCATTTATCCTGCTCATTTTGCGACCGTTCAAACCAGGTCTGTGAGCCATGGCATATGATGCGTTTGATAACTTAGGTATCCAAGATGGCAATGACATGTCTTCGCTGATAGGCGCTTTTCTCGGGAATGGTGTATCCGGTTTGTTCATCACTCTCTGGCCTTGCTTGGTAGGTCGCCTCCGTTCGCGCTCTCTCTTCCTCTTTTTCTCTGTCTCTTTTCTCTTTAGTTCGCTCCGTTTCACTCCGGATGGCAGCCAATCTCTTTTCCGCAGTTGCCCAAGGCCGGCATATAACATCCAGTGCTCGACTTCGATCGACGTGTAATGAGCGCTCAGTTGCAAAGAAGATGAATTCCTTGCAACATTAACGTACGGTGGCTTGTAATCAACGTTGTATCTTTTCCGCTCTGTGAAGACCTCCAGGCCATCATGTGCTTATTCTGATGAGTCGCCCGCGCTGGAGCGTACCGCTCGTGGCGTCGTATCCTTCACTATCGCAAGTAGCGCGTATATCGTGTCGTGTGCAACGGTGGTGTCGAAGATAGTCAAGCTCGAAACCAAATATTCAAGGTTTAGAAGAGGTTGTATACGGTTTATGGGGACGTTAGTTACCTCCTTCTGGAGATTAGATGATGATGATGATCTAGCCGATACGCTATCATGACTCTCGCTCGCTTCAGACGAAGAGTCACTCCCTGAATCCGAACCGGGGTCAGATGATAGGTCAGGGTCAACGGTATGTTCTTCCTTGTAGTCTCTAAAAAGGCGTTCAGTTGCTTCAACTAGAAGACTGGCACCGAGAGCAGAGACAAACTCGAAGTAGCTGGGGACGTAGCGATACTGTCGGTCCTTTTTCATCGCCTCTGACAGGCGATGGGTGGCGGTCTCTACTTCAACGAATAGTTCCACGGCGATAGCGAACTTCTTCCAAGAAATCTTATCGTGTCCACAGTAGATCATGGCTTTCCGTGCTAAAGCGATCTCCTGAACGACCCACCGACGCGAGAACCAGAGTCTTTGCATGAGGTCAAGGAGAGCGACCCACTTCTTACTCGCACTGGAATTAAAGACACGAAGTCAGCGTATGAATCACACGTAGTTCATACAGCGGGGTCTCGTACTCTTTGCTGTTGCATAGATCGTCGAAGCTATGCAGATGGGAAACTTCGTGCTTGATGAAGTCAAGTGCCATGCGGCTCGAGTCATTTGCTTCACCGAGCCAAATGCAAACGCGATCTGCTTTGCCATAAATCTCGTCCATCATCTCAACTTGATGGTTCTTTTCGTCGAGACTGTGGGGGTTAGTCAAATCACTGCAACTCTTGCAAATTTACTTGTCTTGATCGATGCACACCATGTCGATCCAAAGGTAGCGATTCCTGGTTGGGTGTCGAAGGGCTTTTAAGGCTGCGACTAGATCTGGACTCACGGGTTTCGCATATGTCTTTCCCTTGCGTTGAACGCGAATGTGATCCGTTTTCCCGGCAGTTCCCCAGCACCATGTTAATGCCTCATAACGAAACTGATTCTTATGGTCTTCCTTTGGTGTAATGAGCTCGCAGAGAATACCCGGCTCTGGCTTCTCGCTGGAGTATAAGTTAAGGAGGCGAATGGCCCCACGGCTTTTTGGGAGCGCATCGTAGTTGTACGTTTTGTACTCGCGATCTTTGCGCGGTCTTTGGAAGGGTTTCGGCAAATCAACATCCCTCTGGCTGCCTTGTGCTCTTCTTCGGGCGATGACCGCCATTTCTCGCCCTTCTAATTCGGACGAATGGTCCTCCTGTGAGGTCATTGGCGTGATCTTTGATATAGACGGTCCGAAAATGGTTTGTGGAGACTGATCGACGTTGCGCAAGAACAAACTTTAGACCCACAAGGTTCGTGGCAGCTGTGGCTCTTTATGCATCCAGGAACAATTCGCGCACTCCGGTTACATCCCGTGCGCATTCTGGTGCGTATGTAGCCACCCAGCCCCAAACCATCATTTCCAATATGAATGCGTGCGCGGAGCGGCCACGACTGCATTCGCGTCCTAAGATAGCTTCAGCCATGAGCTGATGGGGTAACGATCCGCGACGGTTGACATGATGATTGGAAAGGCGCACAGTATTGATGGAATCAGTTGCGAACACCCATGACCCACACCAGCACAAGCCTTTCATGCGCGGTGCGTACCGCAAAACCCGTCTTAGCGCTGGCCACTAGCAGCGACTTTTGAAAGCCACATTCGCTACTCCAGACCTCCTAGCTTCATCCTGATGGTATTTTGCATGACTTTATCGGCGACGATGGCCGGAACCAGTCAAGACGGTGGTTGGATGATGCTTGCGGCTTTGCTCACCATACGGGTCGCCATTTCTTGCCACCAGCCCTATCCGTAGAGTGCGGTATGTTGATTTCTCCAGAGATACCCGTGGACGGTAGTCAAGAACGGCCACTAAGAGCGAGCAGATGTGGCCTAGGAAGGAATCAGTGAACGTCGCGACTGTGCCGTCATACTCGTTAGTAGAGAGGCGATACAAATGGATCGGTAGAAGCGCCTTTTCCGGGAAGGAGCCATACATAGAGAGGGCCCCGAGGACGAGGACGAAGGTGCCCTCAGCCGCACGAAAGAGGCAACCTCAAACTTCGCAGTTGCCTTGCGAGGCCGTTTACCCAGCCTAAGATAGGTGTCGCACAATATTCATAATTCGGGGTCGTAGAAACAGGAGATTGTAGACACTCAGTGTGCAGTGGGGAGGGAAGGAAAGAAGGATGGCCTGACAAGATGGACGTCACCTCGCTTAGCACTAGCGTCTATCATGTTAATTAGAAGGCGCGATCCGACGCATTGCCTTCACGGCGCATCGCATAATGGTGTCTTGCGCTGAGACTTGGAATAATTCGTTGTCGTGAGTTGTGATGGTGAGGTGAACTATTTGATAGTTTAGTCGGATTCTTCACCACAAGCTTCTACAGAACCAGTACCATCACCGACCTCCCCTGACCACACTTTACTTCCCCTGCTCAGCCCATTCCTTCTCGACGCATAGAGCCATGTCATTGAGGGTGTCGAATTTCCAGTTATACACAGGGTCATCGCGATTCCCCATAACCGCCCCTGGCCTGTAGATCCAAGAACTCTTAATCCCCATATCCTTGGCCGGATGATGATCATGAAACTGGCTCTGCGCCGTCTGCAACACCTCTTCCTTCTCCACGCCAAACTGATCCTTAACCTTCCTCAGCATATACTCAAAGTTCCCCAAGTTTGGCTTGTACGTCCCAATATCCTGCGCCGTATACACAGCATCGAACTTGAAACCCTCGAGTCCCTGCGCATTCCCCATTCTGAACGATTCGTTGTCGACATTCGACAGGACGACGAGCTTAAAGTGTTTCGACAGACGCTTCAGTGCCTCCACACTGTCCGGGAACGCAGGCCAGGTGCCGATACTGTCGCCAAATGCCTTACTCTCCTCCGCACTCGGCTCCACCAACCCAAGTTCCTTGCATAGCCCCGGATGCAGAGCGGTAAGCACCTCGGAGTACTTCCAGGTTGGATTCTCCTTCTCGACAACGGACTCGATGCTGTGTAGGATTTGCAGGATGTGTTTGCGGTCCATACTTTCCTTGCCCGACTTCTTCAAGATGGGTTCGATGGCGGTGATGGCGCCGCTTTCCCAGTCTATGAGCGTGCCGTAGACGTCGAAGGAGAGAAGTTTGAAGTCTGTGAGCTTAGACATGGTGGGTGTTTGGTTGGAAATCAATGATAAAGATGGTGAAAAGATGATACGGGTAAAGTAGTTTCTCTTGATGACATTGATAGACGTGCGCTATATACACCTGCAATTTCAGTATGATTGTTCCGGTGTTGTTGTTCTTTGTGCCCCACTTGGTGTCATGGCGTAGCGGGGTAATGGGTATCGCGCCCTATCAAGTCCAAACTGAGGCTTTCTGACGGTGAGACTACGCAGTACGGTCGGACCCATCGACTAAAAGTGGGGGCTTGAACGCCTGTGCCTGCCAGACGCTGTATACGCTGGATGTATCGGAGGTTTTATGGGTGGGCGAGTAAGTGTGCTGGATATGGAAATGACGCATAAATCGTGCATAGTAGGCGCCCTACTACGGGTCTTCACACACTTTATAAATAGTTAAAGATTAGGAGATGTCAGATACGCGGTTGTAATAAGTAGGCATAGAGCGCTTCGCTAATTTTCCTAACTTCTTATACTCCTACAGTATTTTTTAGTATGTGACAGAGGGCAGTACAAGCTAATCGAGGGCGGAACATGAACAAGGTATTGCATGCAAATCATTTCATTGATATTAACCGAAATTGGGGCCCTCTTGACCTACGCTGCTTTAACGACATCTGTCTTCATTTCATACGGCAATCTCCCAATCTTGCTCTCCAGCACCTCCTTCGTCAGGATCCACAGATTCTGCGCCAACTTCTGATCCTTGGCCTGCGTCGATGGCTCCGTGACGCTCTTATCGGGCACAATGTACGAGTTCTGGATCTGGTCCTTTCCGATATCAGGACTCGCCGTGGCAAACAGCGCGGGTCGACATCCCTGAGCAACCGGGTCCTTCATGAAAGGTTGAACAACAGCGACACCGATCTTGCCGAGCGTGCCATATGCCTCCTCGGCCTGCTTTTGCTGGTCCGTTAGCACACCGCCGGGGTGTGTTGCGTTGATCCACGGTAGACCTTCACTACCAGTGACCTGACCAAACTCACCGGCCTTGATGCGGAAGTAGAGCTGGCGTAGGAAGAGGATCTGCGCCAATTTCGTGCGGTTGTAGAGCTTCATGGGACCGATGTCCTGGTTTATTTCGGCGATGGACTCGAACTTCATGCTCGAGTCGGCGCCGCGATGCATATCAGACGACTGGTGCACGATGCGCGAGTCGGCCGTCTTCTGCAAGACAGGCAGGAGCGTGAGGGTGAGGTGCGCCTGCGAGAAGAGGTTGACCTGCATGTGACTGTCGAGTCCATCACGTGTCTCATTGTATACGCCCACACCCAGCCCCGCGTTGCAGACGAGCGCATCGAGTCTGTCCAGCTCTTCCGCCAGCTGCTTCGCGACCTCGTCCATCTGCTTGAAGTCCTCGAGGTTGCACTTCCGCCACTCGACTTTGCTTGGATCGCCGAATTCCTTGAGCGCGTCTTGGGCCTCGTCGGCATGCTCTTCCTTGTTCGAGAGGAGATAGATCTTGGCTGGGCTGTGCTGGAGAAGGTGTGCGACGATGCCATAGCCTATGCCTGCGGAGCCGCCAGTGACAACGTAGACCTACAAGACAGTCAACTATGTACTCTGTGAAGAAGCAGAAGAAGAAGAAGAAGAAGCACACCTTCCCACTCAGGTCGGGAATGTCAGTGTTTGGGTCGAAGGCGCTGCCAATGGCTTTCTTGATGGTTTCCATGGTGAATGTAGTGTTAATCTTGGATTAGTGGTACGGAAGAGGTGTGTAGGTGAGGTTGAGGACTTAGTTCGTGATCTAGAGGGAGTCGAGCATTATACATCGCCCAGAGCGCGTCCACATAGTGTCGTCATAATGATTACGCGCGTAGAATGCATGCATCTCTGAAATTGGACCACTGGTGCATCGTGGCTGATTTGAGATGTGATGATGTAAGAGTCTACAGAATTGGCATCGCCGAGTGCACGATCGGAATTGCAGCATGCGTGCGTGGTCGTGGTCGTGGTGTTGATAGGGAATGGGGCGATTCGGAGCTACACATGCGGTGTTCCGCGGCCTTGGCAAGAGCACCCATTGGCAATGGCATCCTTTCTTTCCCTCTCTCCCACCAACATGGACAACAACCTCGGGCCGAAAATTACAGCGTCGCAATACAGGCCTCATGCGGCAGACTCCAACGACCAGAGAGTGGTATCGTGATTATTCATGACTCAGTTCCGACCTGGTAACAACTCGGGCTTTGATACGCGACGTCTGTAGGCGCACTCTGGAGGGTATGCACGACGCGACTATGACTCCAAGGCCTCTACTTCTACAAGAGACGGTGGATGAACCTAGCCGCGGGGAGTTTGAAATACATGTCTTCGGCCACTACCAAACAAAGGACTCCGTCTTTCGACCTCATATTTCCCTATCTCCTCCCATTCAGAACTACGACAATGCTATCTATGAAGAGGAAGACGACGTGGTAAAGCAAGCGCTTTGCGTGCCTGTTTACGCCTCGTGAATGAACAAACTCAAGTGGTCCTTCCGCGGTATTACACCGATGTCGCAATTTGTCCGCGTTGTAGTTGTTTTTACCTCATCAGAGGCTATGCTGCGTGTTCTCGTTTCACCTTCACCTTCACCATCGATCTCGCTATACTTTAGTGCTAGAAATATTGGCGCATGCAATCTATCTGTTATGAAAATCGCTCCCTCATTAGTGCAATCCTTAAGCACACCCTCTTTTCTTTGCTCACTCGAACCTCGAGCTTGAATAAAGACGCCTTCTGAGTAGACTGCAACATTCATCATGAAGCTGCTAGTACTCTTCTTGCTCGCCTTTGCGGCTCTCATGGCTTCTTGTCCGCCGCCCCTCAACGATTTCTACTGTCTCAGCAACGAGACGAACACCACGGCGGACCTTCGTCTCGACTTGCTAGCTCAACATGGCCCAGACATGGGTTGGGACGAGATCTTCACCACCGTAGGTAGTCTCACCGAGCCGGCGCATCACATTTGTAGCCAAATACTAATGCATGCCTCCACAGACTGGTCGACCGCGTACGACCTAGCCTTATGGCCAGATCACGTACTGTTTCGCCACGTCGAAGATGCGGGAGAACTACACCACTTCTATCATCAATACATGGAACATATGGAAAGCATACATTGGCGAGCCTGGCGAGCAGAACGGCCACAAGCTTGAGATCAAAGAACATGTTTGGTGGGAGAATGAGTGGGAGTACTGCTAAAACAAGCAAAACAAGCCCGAAGATGTGCTTGTGTGGAACTCCATCGTCCCGGCTCAGACTGTCGTCATCAACGAGTACCCAGAGTTCAAGCCGGGAATTGGTGCAAGTGCGTCTATTGGCTATATTCCCGACGACTGACCGAGCGATGTTTCTCGAGAGGGCCGACATCGCCTTTTATTCAATCCTGGCGCAAGGCAGGAGTACGGTAGAGAAGATTTGTGGCTCGATTCTTTTACTTATGGACTCGGTAAGTCGGTGTTGTTATGACCTCTTTTACCCCTTCTTACCGTGTACAGGATATCTTGCTGGCCTGTGGCACGAGCACCAGCGTCCCAATTGCGACCACCATGTTCACTTCAACTGCGAGGGTCTGCCCGGCTACGAGGAGGAAAAAGCAAAGGTCGAAGCCATAGCCAGACATACCATGAGAGAAGTCCGCGACAACGGTCTCGCCGCCGCTTCCTACGACTTCGGTATGTACTACAGCATCCTCGGCCATAACACCGTCGCTAACCTATCTTTTCCTACCCAGGCATAGTTGATCAGTACGACACGACCAAATGCGTCGACCGTGCAAGCAGGGTGGACGGCCACCTCTGGAACCTGGAGCAATTTACGACTAAGGCAAATATGACCAAGGCAAATACGACTACCGCTCCATCATGCACTACGCCTCCGACGCGCACTACTGGCGCGACGATGAGAAGTTGAATTTTCAATCGGCTATCTGGAAAAAGCGCGGTCCGGACTTTAATCCGCCGGCGCAGTTCTCAAAGGACGAGCTTGATTATGTTATCTGGCGGTGGACGTCTTGATGTACGGCAGCAATTCGAGTTCTTTAACCTCTCGCAAAGGCAGTCGTGGACGGAACGACATCCCTAGGAGATACTGTCAGTCATCGGCTAACCTAGTTGCTCACCTCTGGTATGAAAGCACTTAGCTCAAGAATAGCCTGAAGACGTTATTCATATATTTTCGAAATCTAATCTATGGCTTTGTTTGGCTGATGTCGGAGCCTGAAGATCGGCGTGCGGTGGAGACTTTGAATAAGCGCCTTGTTTGCGGTATAGCGGTGACGGTTAACATCGCGGCCGTGTAGCTGATGATAGCTAGCTTAGGTTACTAATAACTTTTAGGAGCTTTAGTTCTTAGGCTCTTTCCTATGCCGCTGCATATAGCTTAGCCTCGTATGGGGAGATCTTACCAGGAGGCTGTAGGGAGTGGCATGCATCAAATGTGGTTATAAAGTAGAGGTGCTAAAAGCCACATGCTACTTAATCCGTCTTATGCCGAGCATTCGTAAGTGCCGCTATTTGCTCTCTCTCACCTAAACTAAGTTGCTGTGGCTATTACATCGTGTATGCAGTTACGGCATAGTATGTATGCCTATGTACACTATTTACCTGTACATTTTTTTCTATACTGTCATGCTCTGTTGAAAGATTTCTTCGTGTCATGCAAGTGCATCGTGGTTGCCTTGGGCTCACCGGCCGGATCGAAGCAATTAATTGTCCCGGAGCTCCCCGATGATCGTAAGCTCCAAGTATTTCCCGTATGTAGGTGACACGATGAACAAAACGCAAAAGCTTATTGCCTGGAGCTATTTATAGCCGTGTTTCGATGAAATTATTATGAGAGAAAAAAGAGAGTATTCAGGAAGGTTCGAAGGGCTCAATGTTATCATGCAGTCAACCACAGTGGTTTATAGCCCCCATCTTACGATTGAGAAGCGTGTCTGATGCACCGACTACCAAGGCCCATTTAACGCCTATTCTATCACAGAAATGCCTCCCACCTATGCTTTCTATGGGCATTTATGCAGCACCATCTGAATGCACCCTGAACCATGGATATCTCGAACGAGTGAAGGAAAGCCGCTATGACGAGGGCAGGAACGCCGCTACAAAACAAGAAACAATCAATAACAAGAAATAAATGAATGCAATCCAATGCTTCAGTTGGTACGCGTCTTCTTCTCGTGCAGTTCCAGCTCCTTCACATACTTGACAAACGTCTTCTTGTGTACCTATATCACTTGTTAGCAGTTGTCCAAACATCACCAGAAATTTCAGAGCAGCAACTCACCAAACCAGCATACTTGCCATCCCTAAGCACGCAAATATACCTCAACCCAAGTTTCACGAAGCACTCGTAGACCAGATCCATGGGAGAGTGCACATCCAGCGCAACAGGCGCGGGATCAATGTACGGCGTGAAATCGCTCGGGTCATACGAGGCCTCTTCCTCATCACCCTGTGGCTCTCGCCCCGCAGCCCAGTCCACCTGTGGCGACATCAAGCACAGCGTGTTATCCTCGTTATCCAGCTTATCAAGTGCAAACTCGAGATCCGGGGCAGGAATAAGACCAACAAGAACGCCGTGCTTGATGATGGAAAGGCCACCATCAAGCTCCCCAAGCATCTGCAACCCGCGTTGCTTGTCGCGGAGTTCAACTGCAGGGATAAGTGCATCTTCCGAGATATCGATGATGTGATCTTGTCTTTTGCTGGGAGTGATGTCGCCGAGCTCCGATGTGAAGATGGGGCGGACTTTGTTGTCGAGGAAGGGGTAAGAGTTCATATCTGTGAGCAGGTCGTAGATGCTAAGTGGTTCGATGGCGTCGGCTACCCATTTAGCGACCAGGATGCCCAGGGAGAAGGGAAGGACGTGATCTAGACTGCCTGTAAGCTCGAACAGGATGACTGCCAAGGTGATGGTCAAGCGTGTGACACCGGTCATTGTTGCACCAGCAGCGACCAGGGCGTATACACCAGGGACGACGCACGACCCAGGTGGGCCTTCAGGTACGCACTCGCCGAATATCCCGAGATGGCTGAAGCGGAGGGCCAAAAGCTGGACCGTGTGGCCTATGAAGCGTCCTGCGAGACCACCCACAACCATGGAAGGTACATAGATGCCCGCTGGCACCTTGATACCGAATGTGACAACAGTCAGACTGGCCTTGATAACAAACGCAATGAACAAGACCCAGAGCACGCTAGGGATATGCTCTGCAGTTGGACACAGGCCGTCACCGGAGTCGCTATATGTGTCGCAGGGACTTGCCAACTCGAAGAGAAGCTCGGTGACGGGAAGCTTGGTGTATCGGTTCCAGAAGCTGATGAGACCGGTAACAAGCGCAACGAGAAAGACTTCGAGGAGCGGGTACTTCTTGATGATGGTTATGCGGCGGAATGTACGCGCCCAGATACGGGATGCTTTGATGAAGAGTGCACCTAAGACACCGCCAACGACGCCGGTGAAGATGAAGGTTGCTAGTTCGAAGAACTTCCAATCCAGGTGGTACCGCACTTCGAAGAGCACGATCTTCTTGGTACCATACGGGTCTAGGAACTTCAGAGACAACGCAGCTGCCTATAACATAGTCAGAATTGGTTAATAATGATGCCAAGGGACTTACAATGCAGCAGAAAAAGGTCCGGAAGAGCGTCTTCGATGGGAAGTAGTAGCTCACTTCCTCCAAGCTGAACAAGACGCCGCCGATGGGCGCACCAAAAGCGACTGCGACACCGCTCGCAGCACTAGCGCTCAAGATCTCCCTGCGCTTCCCGTCGTTGTCACTATACTTGGAGAAGATACGGCACGCGACGTTGCCTATGCAGGTCGCGATGTGGACATAGGGGCCTTCCTTACCCAGGCTAAGACCCGAGGCCACGCTGAGAATCAGCGCTAGTGTCTTGATGAGCAGCGTGCGTACACCGAGATAGCCGTGCAGCACGAAGCCACTCAGGATGACCTTTACTTCGGCTACACCACTGCCCGCGGCAGAGTAGTAGACCATAGGCGGCCGGGCCTGGGCCTGCTGGAACCTGGACTCTGGGCTGATGCTGCGTTTGCTGTCATCGTCGTCGTCTGGGTCCGAGTTTCTCCGCACGTCCGCCCCGAGGTTCTCGTCCAACGTAGCGAGGGAGATGGCCGAGGGGATGACGGTCTTGGTGGTCAGGGTGAGGAGGCAGGACGCCATGGAGAGTACGACCACGGACAGCACGAAGAAACCATACTGCGTCTGCACCACACTCAGCCGGTCGCTTCGGACTGCCGCAGACCAGTGCACCCAAGCGTCACACATGGACGCGCCGTCGCAGCACGTCTTGCGGCTCTTTTTCCAGCCGCGGGTGCAGTATCCCTGCTTCAGGTCGAAGAGCGTGGTCTCGGTAGTGTTGACGAAGTAGGCACACACGGCAGTGAGGACGCCGATGAGGGCCACCAGGATCCAGCCCTGAGCGCCGTCGAACCAGGCCTCGATGCGCCCCCGGAGGTCCTTGCGGCTGCGCAGCGCCTTCACGCGGTAGGCGTCGGCGATGTTGTCGTGGACCCAGTCGGTCGACGTGAACTGGTCGTACCACACGCGGTTGTCCTGGAAGAGCGAGGCCTTGGCCGACTGCATGCTCTGCTCCAGCCCCGCGCCGCCCTCGCCGAGGGCATTGACGAGTCGCTGACTAAAGTTCTGGTTGCCCGTGAGGGAGCCCCGCCGGCTCGACCGCATCCGCAAGCTGGTCGGCAGCTGGCTGTTGTGGCGCTTCATGCCCGGCCGAGGTGTGCCCGGTGTGGTCGCTGGCAGGCTCCTGTAGGCCTGCGGGCCGCCGTGAGAGACCCCGAGCAGGCTCGACCGCTCATTGATGCTCTCCCTGGACTGCGAGAGATCGTTGACCGAGGAGTGCAGCTGCCGCAGCGGGCGGAACGTGGCCGTCGGAGACGAGGGCGTGGTGCTGCTGAAGGTGTCATCGCGCTCGCGCTGCTCGGCGGCGTAGTCATCGTCGTAGTCGTCGATGCTACGGTACGAGTGTATGGACTTGGGCATGGCGATGGGCGATGGGGAGGGCAGCTACACGCTGCAGGGAACGTGGGACAGACGTCTATTAGTGCAGAGGTCAGTCACATACATGTCGCCGAGTGGATGCCGCTATGGTGGTCATCTGAAGGGCGACGGCAGTGTCACGAATGTCTTAGTGCTCTTCCCCACAATACAAATCACCCCAGGCTATCAGGAGTATGTAGATACGCACCAGGATCAGCGCTGCCTGGGGGACACGTTCTCAGACTCCCTTCCTGTATGAATAACTGACGCCAACGAATAAGAGCTGTGGGACGCGCCAAAACAAAAGCTGTAGGGATGGTGTGCAGTGCCGCGTGTATCATCTGGCAATAGAAATGGCGGCAGGCGCGTGATTCAGGGTTGCGGTGACGACCTCAAGAATGCAGGGTCCAAAGGAAGCACTACGCCCATATAGGCAAGGGACAGCGGCCATGTCCGCCAATCGTGCGCTGCTGCCCCGAAACTCCATGGTTTGACATCTGCACATCGGGATAAGAGGGACGAAGAACCCAGGACTCCTGCTTATCTTCACCCCGGGCCCCTCATCTTTCATCGCCATCTTGGATTGAAACGCTGATCTTGAGCCGCACGAAACCGCTCAAAAGACGCGTTTCGGACCGCCGAGATTTCACCGAGCAGCAACAGCTACAGCATATCGTGGAACATTGTGGAACACTTGACGACACTCGATAGTTCCCCGTCAGTTCACTGAAGTCGACATGGTATATGGCGGACCTACTAGCTCTGGTGTTTTTGTGTGCTAACGAGATCAGCCTGCTCCATATGAACAGTTCTTCCTGTTCGGTGACAGCATCACCCAAGACTCATTCGACCAAGAACGAGGCTTTGGGTTTTCTGCAGCCCTCCAAGCTGGTCAGTCCGCCTATCTAGGCCTGCTTCTCGATTGGCCTTTTCATCACTCATTCGTGATCTGACTCAGATCGTTTGCTTACATGTACCCCAGCATACATTAGGCGACTTGATGTAGTCAATCGGGGCTTCAGGTTGGACAACCCTCGGGAATTTTCAGTCAGTACTAAGATTATGGCAGCGGGTACAACTCTCGTCAGGCACTCCAGGTACTACCAACTATTGTACCCCCACCGGACCAAGTCAGGATACGCTTCCTGGTAAACAAACCCCTCTACCGGAACAGCACAGCGACTGACAGCGCAGGCAATCTTGTTCGGAGCCAACGACTCGTCACTGAAAGATGCGCCGAACAAGCAGCACATCCCACTCGACGAGTTCACAGCCAACCTGGAGAAGATCATCACCCATCCGCAGATACAGGCCCACAATCCTCGTATCGTACTAATAGCCCCTCCACCAATCAACGAGCATCTGTGGTGGCCCAGAGACCAGTCGAACGGGTATGCAAGCGTGTCGCGAGTGGCTAGCGCGACCAAAGAGTATGCCGATGCAGTCGTTGAAGTAGGCGCCAGGCTGGATGTCCCTGTCGTCAATATGTGGAAGGCCTTCATGGCGAAGACTGGCTTCAAAATGGATACTTGGGAGGTGGACGATCCAATCCCTGGATCCTTGGGCATACCTCAGAACGACGCACTGAGAGAACTCATGTATGACGGTATGGTGATCCTATATTTCCGGTGATGCTGGTCGATACTGACTTGACGTTTAGGTCTTCACTTCACCCCGGCAGGATACGACATCTTGTACCAGGAGGTGATGAAGCTGATTGCTGAGAAGTGGCCGGACCAGATGCCCCAGAAGCTGCCGATGGTGTTGCCCCCATGGAACGACCAGGAGGCATGGAAGGCGTGGGAGAGCGCACAGGCGTCCTCAAAGTAGATGGCGGGGCATGTGATGAGTATATATAGAGAATCGGAATGCAGTCTATCTGTTATGCGGGGTGGGCGGCAAGGCGCCAATCGGAGACGTTTCCTAAAGTCCGAACAGGTGTTTAGTAGCGTAGTTTCCGGCGAACCTCAACTTGCAAATCGCATGTTACACGTCAAATTAAACACTCCTTCGCGCTTCTCTCCAACTTCTTGTCGCTCGTACTACCTTTCTAGGATCTGCTTGACTCCTCGGCAGAGACAGCCGTCGTGGCACCTGCACCTTCCACCTCAAACCCGGACTAGCAACCATCGGCCACCGGTTCGCGCCTGCCCTTCAAGGCGTCAAACAACGCCGCAAATTTCCTGCGCATCTTCAACAGATCTGTAAAGAGAACACAATTCAAGCATCCGAACTCGCCTGCGACCAATCACCCCGCTTCCACACTTTCAGCTCTTCGACCGAAACCTTTGCATACGAGGACCCCACTATACCACGTACGGGTTTTACAAACCAGGGGGTAAAAGAGCTGGCGACGTTGCTCGCGTCTGGAGGCTGTAGGTTGGGGATATCTCTTGGGGAGGCGGGGTCTCGATCGAGCACTCCTACCGAGGGATGAGAAGATCACGGGTATGGATCCGCAGAGCGTAGCCTTCCAGCCCCGCGAAGACCTCTGGCGCTTCCAAAGCGAGATGCTGCGCGTGCAGGAAAACCAGGCCGATCTCGCAGACCGCGTGTCCCGCCTGGAGCGCAAGCAGGAGGACGACTCGCGCCTGAAGAACGTGTGGGGGACCTCGTCGCCCTTTCCCTCGGTGTTGGGTGGGACACCACAGCAGAGTACGCTATTTGCATTACTGGATGTATAGTTATACAGCTCACACATGATAGTCCCCCTGCAGCAGCCGACGGCCGAGCACTTCTCCAACTTCGACGACCACTCGAGCAACCTGATCGGCAATCTCCAGCTCGACGCCGACGAAGAACCTCGCCGGGTCGGATCTACATCTCGCGCCAACAGCGTCCGCTTCGACGAGACAGCTAACCACGGCCATTGGGCACACGCGTCGCGGTCGTCATTGGACCTCATACCCCGCACCGGGAGTGACATGGGCGGCCATGTCATGAGCGAGCGCAGCTACTCACACAAGTCGGATGGGAGGCAGAGCTCGGCGGGTCACTCGGTACAGTCGATGGCGTCTGGGCGCGCGAACAGTCTCACCAGTTTTGGCCCGACCACGCCGTTAGACCCCCCAGCGCTGGCGCCTGGCCTTTTCATTCTCGGCTCTGTACCCGCCATAATACGTTGCTGGCTCAACACTAATTTCAAGCATGATACCCTCTTATACGCCGCTGTATGCTCCGGCTCATACACGTCGTACCTGGATCTCCACCTGGTCGAGTATCTCGGCTTCCAGGACCAGATTCTTGTCAGTGGTGATGGCGTCCGCAAGATCAAGTTGTCCGTCTACCTACCAGAGGCCGTACCAGTCTCGGCATCCTCGCGCTCAGACAGTCCCGCGCCCCAGCTTCCGTCAGTCGGCGTAGACTTCACTGTCGTCGAGGAACATGATGCAGGGGTCAACCCAAAGGCAATCCAAGTCTTCCTCGGTAGCGACATGCTTCGAGCGCACAATGCTGACCTCCTCTTCTCTTCTAGCCAGCTGACCCTCTACGATGATGACCGCAGCAAGCTACAAATACCCCTTGTCCGTCCCGAGGACGACCGCACTTTCAAGTCTCTGCATATCTGTAGCGGTCCTAGTGCTTCCACCAGGTTACAAGACACGACGGGCTCGGTAACCACGTCATCGCAGCCAGGTACTATGAACGAGACTTTCAACACGTCGGCTGTGCGTGAGTCTTTCCCGTCGGCTGATAGGCTCAATGGCATGGGCACCACGACAAGCTCGGAAGACGGTGGTTCAAGCGCGCGTAGAAGTCTCGAGCAGCGTCCACACCTCGGAATCTCTACTTCAAATCACTCTGAGACCAGAGACACACAAGATTCTGGTCCGACCAGTGGAGCGCAGCGATCAGGAGTACCCCCAGCCATCTGGAGCAACTGGCGACGCGATCAGAGCGAGAAGCCCAGTACCGGCTCGCTCGATTGGGCTAACGTGGGTAAAACCTCAAGCTCGAATCCTAGTCACCAGCGACGCGATACGGGTATCAAGGTGCTGAAGCCGTCGAAACCCGCGCGCACGTTATCGACGTCAAACTCGTCGCCAGTGACAGGCCAGTCGCGCTTCTTCGATGATGGGAAGCGGAGAGGCGAGTGCGAGACGAGTGCTAGTCCAACGCCTCCGCAAGTTAAGAGGACGATATCGGGCGAGAAGGCGAGGGAGAATGTGCTGATGCAGGCGAAGAGTCGCTCTGCGAATCCAGTTGGTGGGGCGTCTGCTTTTGCGTGGCTGAACAGTGGGGGGTCGAAATAGGCGTGGAGCTGGCAAGGCATAAGAGTGCTGTCGGCTGTGATGGCCCGACTTGTTCGCTGCATACTGTATGTAGCATTGAGATAGCAACCGAATATACTATTATCAAGCGTTGTACGCACACGCATCTTCATCTGCATTGCCAAGCTCGCTTATGGTCCGCAGGGCTGAAGCGTAAACCATAGTGACGACTTTTTTGCGGTCCTTGCGCCTTCCCCACGTTCAAACGCCCGCTGCCTGTCACTTTCGCCGTGAAGAGCAGCCAATACTGCAGCCCGAGGCCCCGACGCGTTGAATTATCTGGACGTTTTCGTTCGCCGTCGGCTTCCCATAGTCTGCCCTGAAGCTCCTCGCGGCTTCACGGTAGGCCTCCAGCGTCAAAACGGCCTCCAATAATAGCAAGAAGCGGAAGATTGTGGCCCCCGCAAGAGACTCGCCAGCCCAGGAAGGAACGCACTCACCGAATGCGAATGAACACGGCCCGTCGCCATCACCACCCAGGTATCTCCCGCCGCACCTGCACGACGAGGTAGACACCAACGCCGGGGCAAGCTCGCCGAGCGACGCCTACGCCAACCTGACCATCGACAGCCGCGAGGGCTCCATCACCGACCCCGACCACCCACGGCCCCCTCCACGAGCGTCGTCGCCCGCCAAGCGCCTGCACTCGGATATGGACGCCGACAACATCGAGCAGCCGCTGCCACACCGCAGCGCGCGGGCAACGTCGGTGGAGATGGCCGATGCGCCGAGCAGTGGCTCCGAGGCCGACGTCGACGCCTCGACAAAGCAGCCTGCGGGTGACGTGCAGCTCCCCAGCATTGACGAGCAGGTGGCGCGCGTCATGGCCCTGACGAGCGGCCAGACACGAGACGGCCAGGAGGGCTACGTCATCTCGGACAGTTGGCTCGGGCGTGTCTGGGCCAGGGCGTCTGAGAACACCAACAACCTCCAGGCCTTCAGCAAAGACGCTACCCTCGGTCCTGTGGGCCCCGTCGACAACTCGGGGCTCGTCGACACGGCTCTTCTGCGGGGCGCCCTTGCCGACCACGACTTCATACCGATCAGGAAGGGGCTCCTCCTAAACCACGACTTCGAGGTCCTGACGGCGAAGGCGTGGGAGCTGGTACTGAGCTGGTACGGGCTCAAGGACGGGTCGCCCATCATCCGCCGGTATGCGCGCAACACGCTGGCAGATAAGAGCCGCGAGAACATGGTCTGGGAGACAAGCCCGCCCATCATCACGGTCCGCAAGGTACGCACGACAGCACCGTCAACTGCCGAAAATCCCAGACTTGCCGAGATCATCGTCGCAAGCAGGTACGAGAGTCTCTTTACCTTCCTTGAGGCTGCCAAGAAGGCGGCTGGCATCGACCTCAACAACAAGGTCCGCATCTGGCGGATCCTTAAAATCACGGCCGCAGATGAAGCTCCGCCATCGCAGCCCGCTGGCATGCTGACACCCGACGCATCGCCCCGTGACGGCTCGCCCAGTGCATCGACCCAACGTCCGCCTCTTGTCCTAGATGTAGCAAGCTTCAACAGCCTTGCATTCGGGACAGAACGCGAGTTGGTCACGGGCACGGACGAGAAGGCGAGCGAGTTCCTGAACATGGCTGACGCTGGTCTCGCCGAGGACCAAGTCATTGTGCTCGAGGAGCACGACGAGAAGGGTGAATATATCTCGGACTCGGTCAAGGCTGCACCCAAGAACAAAGTTGGTACTCAAGCTGGCAAAGGGCTGCAGAGTAACGCGAACAGCGGGAGGAGCACGCCCACGGGAGGTGCTTTGACGCGTGGAAGGATGCGGAACGGCAAAGTGCGAGGCCAGGTAGGACTGACGAACCTGGGCAATACCTGCTACATGAACTCGGCACTTCAGTGTCTACGTAGCGTCGAAGAGCTGAGCATGTACTTCCTCAACAGCAAATGGAAGAAGGAAGTCAACACAACCAACCCGATCGGCCATAAAGGCGCAATTGCCAGAGTATATGCTGGACTACTCGGCCAGATCTACACCGTTGACAACCAAACTTCCTTCGCTCCAAGGAACTTCAAACAGACATTGGGCAAGGCCAACAGTCTTTTCTCGGGCTACGGTCAGCAGGATTCGCAGGAATTCGTCAGCTGGCTCGTCGACGCGCTCCATGAGGACTTGAACCGAGTCCGTGAAAAGCCCTACCACGAGAACCCGGACTCTGATGACAACACTTTCCGGGATCCCGAGGCAATCAAGGCGCTCGGTGAGACATACAGATACAACCACCGCGCGCGAAATAATTCCGTGGCCATGGACCTGTTCAGTGGTAAGTATATACTGGCTGGCTTCGGCGCATGTTAATTCTGCCCTACGGCTCCAGGCTGACGTTCACATAGGCTTCTACAAGAACACAATGGTCTGCCCAGAGTGCGAAAAAGTCAGCATCACTTTCGATCCATACAGCCAGCTCACGCTGCAGCTGCCAATAGAGCAGACCTGGACCCATACCATTACATATGTGCCGTTATATGGCAAGCCTTACCAGCTCGATATCGATATCGATAAGAACGCTACGATCAAGACGCTGAAGGAGTTCGTCGGCAAGCGTGGCGGTGGCGTACCAGCAAATCGCTTGATGGCGTCGGAAGTCTACAGTCATAAGTTCTACCGGCACTTGGATGACAACACGACTATCTCAGAGTCGAATATTGGTAGCCGGGACGACATTTACTTCTACGAACTCGATCAGGCTCCGACCAACTGGCCTGCGCCCAAGAAGAAGGGTTCGAAATACAAGAATATCTTCTCTTCCCAATCATCTGACGAAGATATCCCCGATACGGTATCGCCGCTCCACGATCGAGTCCTCATCCCCGTGTTCCACCGAGGCCCCAGCTCTTCCACGTATCGAGCGTCAACCTATTCCATGGCATTGTGGCCCTTCCATATTGTTCTGACCCGCGACGAAGCGAAAGACTACGACACCATCATCCGCAAGGTGCTTGCCAGGGTCGCCCAGATGACTACACGAGACATTCTGAGTGAGCTTGGACCAGAACCATCGCGGCCTGGCTCTGACGTGGTGCTAACAACGGAAGAAGATGCTTCGCCGAATGATCCTGAAGTCAAAGACGGCTCTGTTGAAGGCGAAGATATAGTTGAGGTCACCATGACTGATCCAAATGAGACGGCTCAGCTTACTGAGCCGTCCCACATCCCAGAAGTTCTGCGGCCGGGCAGCTATATTCATCCGGAGTTTAGGTCCGTACAAATCCTCTCATGTAGGCCTGGAGTATTTCCGATCTCAACAAAATTCTCCAGGCCCTACTGTTGTTCGTTACTGACCTACGCGACTAGGCATTTATTTGAGCTGAAGCACACCAAGAAGGGCAGTGAAATCGTCACAACCGGTTGGAGCACGGTCGACCATTCGAAGAATCTGGAGCCTATCTCCAAACGTATTCGCATACCACCTTCTCGAGAGGACTCGTCGCAGTCGTCCCCTGGTGGTACTGAAAGCTCCTCGAGCGATGAAGATGAAACATCACAGTCGATCGTCGACGCAAACGCTGCAATCGACGCTGCCAACGTCAGCAGCGACGAGGAGATGCAATCGATCGAGCCCGATGCGCCAGAACTCGCTCCATCTGGACGGCAGAACAAAAAAAAGAGCAAGAAGGCCCGGAAACAGGAGCGAAAGCAGGAGCGGAAACACAAGAACAACAAGAACTTCAGGAATCGGAAAGGGAAGGTGCCAGATCAGCCAAACTATCCCGAGGGCCCAGACGATGAGAGCGACGAGAGTTTGATCCGTATGGGTGAGGCTCTCGTCCTCGAATGGAACCTAGAGGCGTACGATGCGCTGTTTGGAGGCAGCTCAGAGACTGATTCGCGGGGCATGGACGTCATGAAGCTCGTCGAAATCATGGACGATCCAGAAATTCAAGACAAGAAGGCTAAGCGAGCTGCCCGTCGGAAACACGGAATTACGCTTGGAGAGTGCTTCACTGAGTCATCGAAGAGCGAAGTGCTCTCGGAAGACAACGCGTGGTACTGCAGCCGATGCAAAGAGCTGCGGCGCGCGACGAAGACGCTCGAAATCTGGACTGCCCCTGACATCCTCATCATACATCTCAAGCGCTTCAGCGGCCAGCGGACGTTCCGGGACAAGATCGAGGAGCTTGTTGATTTCCCGGTTCAGGGCCTCGACCTCTCTGGGAAGGTCGGCTTTCCTGAAGACAAGGACCTGACGTACGACCTCTTCGCGGTTGACAACCACTTTGGCGGCCTTGGAGGCGGACATTATACGGCCACTGCGCAGAATTTCTTCGATAAACAATGGTATGATTACAACGGTAAGTGCCTCTTTGCTTAGTCATAGTAGAGCTTGGATGGCTTTGCCGACCTATGTGTTCCTCAACTCCCAAACCGGGCTCTCAAAAGACCTTGAGAGCGACTGGGCTAACAAGCTACCAGACTCCGTAGTGTCACGCTGTGACTCGGGCCAGAAAGCCGTATCAAAGGCCGCTTACCTACTCTTCTACCGCCGCCGGTCGCCTGTCCCTTTAGGCCCTCCCGAGCTCCAGCAGATTGTGACCGCCGACAGCAGCCCCGACTCTGACGAAGACAACAACGAAGATGGCCCACAACGATCCCGCTCACCGTCGGGAAACGGCTTGCGCCTCGGCGATTCGTCCCGCAATGGGTCGTCGAGCGCTGGCGCAGCCGTAGCGGGAGTAGGAGCCCTGCGCGGGGGTGGCTTAGCGCTCTCGGCAGCCGGGAACCATCGAAGGAACGGAGCCGGAGCCGGGAACCTGAGTGATGAAGATGAGATTGGTATGCCGCCGCCTGCATACGATGGCAACGATGAGGGCTACGATGACGCGGAGAACACGATTGGTGACTTATATACGCCGCTGGACCGCTGGGATAGCAATTCGGACCAGCCTATGTGGAGCTTCAATAATCTGGACTCTACTACTCGCAATCGGGACTCTGATGATGCTGCGTCGGATGCGCCTGCGTCAGTGGGCGGAGACAATGACCTGAGGAGTCGTATGCTGGAGGACTTTGGTGAGGAGCTCGGCACGCGTCCTGGCGTCTCGACACCCACTCGAGAAGAAGACGTTGCGGAAATCCGCCTGGTGGGCGACGACTAGAGGTCTTGTGGGGATGCTGATGTACCGTTGGTCCTATGCCGGTGGAGGCAGTAGACATGATTGTGGAGGACGACGAGCACGGTTAGGAGTTCGTATTTTGTTCCCGCGATAGCAGGATGCGTCGGAATCAGAGCTCGAGTATTCTTTTCGACCAGCTTTGCATTTTCGCGTGGTATGCTGAAGAGGACATGCAGGCTTTATTTTTTGAGCTCACCTGGGGCGTTGTTTGTAATGACGCGGCAAACAAACAAAATTGGTCTTGGCTTTTCTTAGGAGTTTGTAGATTAGACAACATGATTGATGAAGAGGGATATGTTTGACGACGGGGTACTAGGTGGGGAGAATTGGTGTCTAGCATGAGCAAGGCGTTTCTAGTCAAAGCCTGCATCGTTTCAGAATTGTGTTGTTTCCCACGGCTGTTTTTTCTATCCTATCTAAAGTGATTACTGGAGTAGAAGACCCTCTACCTCTACCTATGATGCAGGTATTCAGCGCATGTGCTTACCCCCCTCCTAAGTATAGTATAGTATACTGTGGTTGGACGTAAAACCTCTAACATGCCAGATGGGGATTTGTTCTACAGGATTATGATGCACACACACTGTCTTAGGTGAAAAAAACTCTCTTAAACGTGTGTTATATACTTGTTAACAGCTGCAATATCAAGTCTACAGTTCTTAGTTGGTGGTCCTGTATTCGCAGCGCTACTAGTAGTTATATAGCGGTTCGGACGTCTTTTTGCGTTTCCCTCGGAAGCAAGCACTAACGGCCCTTGTTTTATGGGGTTCGTGAGCCTCTTTAGCTGAAGCGGAAGTGGCTTAAGGAAAGTACTTATTAGTAGTACACTTTCGCTTTTTGATAAACGGACCTAGGGGGACCGGCAACTTTTCAAGTGTGGGTTGACGTGCGTTCTCCGATTGGACACATGTGGTGTTCCCCACATGAAGCAGAGACTAATTTTGGTGCATGCATTTTTGCGACGTTCGTAAGGAATTTTGTTTTAGTATATATTCTAAAGAAATTTTCGTTTAGTCATCAAATTATCACACTGTGTTTAATCTAACATGTCGCCCTCATGGCTTAGTGGTAAAGCGTATCACTAGTATTGCATGCTATGATAAGATCGCTAGTTCGATTCTGGCTGAGGGCATCTTTTTTTGCTGTTGCACCGTGTTGTGATGTTAAAAGGATGCTTAATGTTGTAATTCTTTTTGGCGTGCTACTTCATGAAAGGTCTATCTTCACATGCGTGTAAAAATGTAGTTCTGACCTGTTAAGACGAAGCAATATACGAAGAACGTTGTATAACCTTCTAAGGATTGGTTCCTCATATCTACACGTATAGTACAGCGAATCTAGGAATAATGTACATGGCGCGAGCCAGCCCCTTCTAGGTTACAAGTATGATGTTAAAACATAGCTTTTCGTGGCAGGTGATACATGCCCAATATGTGCTTCGCGTTAGCTGCTCTACTATGTCACTAGGAGGTGAAGAAAACGATGCGACCGCCGTTTTGGTTCTAAATAGCACATGTGTGGTGTGCGTAGGCCATAGGTATAGGTGGCGGACTGCCCTTGTTTCGTGACGAATCGAGCGACTAGCGTGGCTTTCCAGATATGCGAGCGTCTTGATCATGTAAAACGCCTCCTCATAAGCCACGCAATTGTTCCAACAATCCTCGTCGAGTTTCTCCTCACTGGAAGGCGGCGGGATAGCAAATGTCTTCTGACTTCACTCTGCCGGGTCGGCGACGGTTCGTCGACATGGTCCGCCATGACAGAGTCTACAAGGGGGTGCCTTCCTCCACTGTGCGCGAATGGAGGTCTGGTTTGATCGCCGTTATTTTCTGATTATGCACGATTGTTGAGCCCGACTCTTGTGAAGAAGGAGTTGTAGCAATCATCTGTGCGGAATGCGTAGACACAAAGTCCCTTGTCGTGTCTAGGGTAGCCACACTCAGGCCCGATCCATGGGTCTGTTGTGTAGAATCTTGACGTTGATCGCCCTTCTCCGGGTCGGTTGCGGTCTCGCTTGATGGACCGTGTCCGCTCGGATCGTACTTGCGGAATGCCCACCAGAAGCCAACGGTGGTGAGTGCCATAGCAATGGCCAACGAGGCGTAAAAGTACGTGAGGTGGGGGTCGTGAGCAACCTCAGCTATTGCCAACGCAAGTACCGAGCCTACACCAGTAAGCAGCATACTCACTGCTTGCACAAGGACCTTCATGTCTTTTGGTGCATGCTCTTCGGCGTACTCCATGGCTGCAGTCATCGCGAAAACTTCACCGGTAGCTATAAAGAAGTAGAGAGGCGTCTGTATCCATACATTCGGCCTGGCGTTCTCAGGGCCCAGTTGTCCATCTCCGCAATTTGTGGGGTGGTCATAACAGGGCGGAGAAGTGTAGATCATGTGCTGCACGCCGGTGGCATAAAGCATTGAAAGTACAACGAAAATGAAACCAATGGCGATTCGCGTAATCGCCCTCAAATATGTTCCTTGTTTTGCAAAGAGAGGATAAAGTCCGTACTCGACCAACGGGCTGATAAGGATGCAGGCCACTTGGTTCATACCAGGCAGTATGTCGTTGGGCGCGCTTCTCATGTCCATTTGGCCCGCCTGGGAGATGAGGTTATTCTGCATTTGATCAAAGCAGACGTAGAACATGATAAAAGCCAGGCTAGTTGTGAGGTTAGTCCGAAAGACTCCAAGACCCTGGCAATTTGTAGTACTTACAGGACCCGACAGGCCCCTAGCCCACGCGTAAGTTCGTCGACCAACTTAGTAGTCCATAGAACGGTTTTGTTGTTGTGATGCGCTTGATAATCGGGATCTGCACACTTCATCTTGAAGCCGTTTTTCGCAGCACAGGCGAGAATCTTCCCGGCGTCTAGCAGAACGTTCTCTGTCCGTGCTACCGTGACTGTAGAAATCAGCATATGTTCAATGAGAGAACGTAATGCGTGCGTACCGAACCAACACTTTCCGAGGATCAAAATAAGCATTGCAAAGCCCAAGCAGCCCAGGGCAAATCCGTACGCGGCTGTGAAACCACACTGCTTCTCAAGGATGACAGTTGCAAACGCCGATAATGCACCTACGTTACCGATCCAGAACAACACAAGATATATACGCTGTACGGTAAGCTGTTCGTCGGTTACGACCTTCTCCCCGCTTTTCAGAATCTTCACTTGAGTCCTCTTGTTAGAATGTTGGGTAGCAATGAAGGACCTTATCGTAACTTGGAACTGAACGAAGTCAGCGTACCGAATTTACTCAAACTACGGTCTTTACTCACAACTCCGCCCCCCAGCCCAATGAGGACAATAGCAAGAATCAAACCAAGGAAGCCCCATCCGTGGTCGAGACTAACGGGTAGCGAGCTCACAGTGAGTAAGGTACAGCCGCAAACGTACAAAAATCCGCTGAGTACAAGGGTCGTGTACTGACCAACATAGTTATCCGAGAATGGCGCGATACAGATAGGAGAGACGAAGTACAGTATAAAGAAAAGGCAATACAGTCGAGTTGCTTTGACTTGACCCAGACCAAGGGCTCCAGGAGGTTGGTTCTTATCATGGTGTCGGGAATGTTCCATGTAGTTCTCTGTACATCGAAGAAGTCAGCATTGCATGTCAACAATTCGGGTCGAAGGGCTAGCGGTAACGTACGCCAAGGTGCGGTGACTACAGGATAGGGCACGAAGTCAGTATGTGTCTTTCATGTAGGTGTTTCATAGATATCACTTACTGCCCCAGAATGCCGCCCTCTCACAAAATGAGATACTGGCGACTAACCATACTGGCCACGGCAGCTTTTCCGCGACACGTCGCAGTGGGCGGTCATCAGCCGCCTTGAGACTTGACGATGTTGAGCTCTGGTTTTCAGTGTCCCTGTGTCAAAGATCAGTATCCCCGACGTTCACCACTTCGAGTATTGACTAACCCGTCCATCTTGACGTTTCTCAGCGATCCTGACAAAATCGAGTTTGTTTCCCGTTCGTGTCAAGCAACGTAAAGTTTCCGTTTTACACTTGAGTGCGTGAAAACTCAAGACCCGAACGACCCCTAACTTGCAGGGAGGGGAGAGTGAAAGCTTTTTGAGGCAGCGCGCAGAGACAGGCCAGTCCGATATTTTGACGCAATAAGCAAGTACTTACGGCCTGAACAAAAGTTGCGGTGTAAACGTGCCTCATTCACGGCTGTTGCTAGTGCAGGAACCCGTACAAGGCGGGAAGCCTACCACTTGAATGCGGAAAGGGATCTTGCAGAAACAGTGAGCTGTCATTCGCTCGACGCGATCGCGTCGGTACTTCAGGGTCAGTGAATCTCAGACATCCGATCATGGATACTCTCAATGATGCGACGGCCGCCTGGTGTTCGCCTCAAGGGGCGCACAAGTTGATGTCACTCAACGATGTGCACAGTTACTTTGCTCACCAAGGCGCATTCTGACCCACAAATGGTGACGCCTGTGTTGCACACACATCGTTCCCGCATGCCAAGGCCGACGGCAATTTCTCTTTGGGCAAAGCGAGGTTGCAGATTCTCGGTACGTGGATTCGATTTCTAAACGAAGGTCCAGGCATGGGTCGTCTGCGACCCGGTAACCAGGAACGCGCCGCTGACATGAAAGCCACGAATCTGGTGGCTTATTTGAGATGCGCATGCTGTTCAAAACTGACATTCAAGCGTCCATGGCATTCTATCTCAAAAGGTACTTCGTATGTGAGGTGGTGCTATTGTCCGTCTGCGGAAGGTGATTCTTGCCGTGAAAGTATTTTCCTGTTCCGGTAAGAGAAGATAAGGAGCAACCGTTAGCGTTTGCCGATGCTCCTCAGGAGTAATGGCTATGTTTGGGGGAATGCGTAGAGTTTAATGAATCGTTCTGCCGCCTTTACCTTATCCTGTTGCACGCTGTAATTTCTCTGATTATCAGTAATGCGAGCTCAACTCCACGCATAATGCATACTTGAATCCTCTATGTTTACACCCGGTCACCAGGTGCGGCAACAATTCGTGCGCATTCTCGTCGGGATAAATTACACCATCGTAGCCAGAGTCTCCTCAAGATATTTTGACTGCTGGATGCAATCTGCAAAGAGCCGTCGAAGCTATCCAGGCTATACTTTCGCACGAGATGTTGCCACACCTAGTGCGCATCGGTGGCCATTGCAACGATGGATCTGGCAACCGGGTGCGCGCCGCGCGGCCGAAACAGCAAACAGCAAACGCAGCGTCTCGTTTGTTTCTAAGCCGCGTGATGAAAGCCTGTAGATGGCGTGATGAGGACGTCTGCAGGTAGGAAGAGTTCCAAGGTTGATCTGTCCGTGGGTGCGGAGAAGCGACGTGGAAGTGGAGAGCGCACGGCTCACCATTTTTGAGCCTTACGTCAGCCACACTAATCGCGCGGTGGAGCAAAAACTTTCCGCAACGCGTTCCACATCACCAGAACAAACATCATCTCCAGGTCAGATGCTATTACGTTTCAAAACAGTACCTTCTGTCTTAATTCTCAGCTCAGAACGGATATCCCCATGCGCGGGCACCTTCCAAACAAGTCCTCCAATGCCGCCAAGCTCAGCCTCGCGTCTAGATGTGGAAGCATATCAAACGCACATCCGAAGTCGCACAATGCTCAATGGGGATGCGGCTGAATCACTGTCGCTGAAGCAAAGTCACACCAGCGATCGTTACAACGGTGGCCAAAAGTGCCTCTGTCTGCAGCCTCAGCTCGAGATAATGATCGCCCCTCCAGGTCGCTCCTGACTCTCCTCAAAAGAGTCTTGTAAAACTATTTCCGTAGCGATCAATTTAGAGCACTGGACCCAAAAGTCTCACCGTACAGCGGGTATCAGCGTAGGCGCTGTAGATGACAACGCTGTCGTGCAACCAGGACCGACGATCTGAAGACGACCACCAAGGATTGTTTTGGCGGTGAAAGCAAGCATCTCTCGTGGAAACTGTTTCCGATCATACCCGATCCCCTGGAAGATCGAATTCATGCGGACTGTTCATAACAAACCATCTCTCCGGACCTAGATCAGAGGCAGATCTTGGGGTTGCACAATCACCGAATCGAGGGGCAGAGCTATCACCGGTAGCAAACGTAAGACATTATGCACAAGCTCCGTGGGGTGGTGCAACGTGGAGTGACATCGGTGTTTACCCAGCAATATCTACCAGTCGCGGGGTCTGATGTGCACCTTTAGACACGTCCGCATTATTACATCGCATACCTCTGCTGCTCTGCACACCCATGAGTGTTGCCACAGTCGTCGGCCTTTTTGATATACCACCTAGACGGCAATCCGGCTCCGCCATCCGACCAGACGCTTCAAAGACATGCTGAGGAACGCGACATCGAAATGGCGAATAATGCGCTAAGGTAGGCAGATTGTAGTAGAAGACGGAACAACTCTAAGGCCGTCGGTATTAAGAAGTTCCACCTGGTCTACGGTGTTAAGACGAGAGGAATAGTCTTCCCGCAATAGGGGACGGTTCGATCCGAAGGGCTGCTATGGTTATGGCAAAGGTACGGCTTTTCAGCTGTCTCTCTTACTCTCCATTCTTTTTGCGCGTTATCAGTAGATCCTGGATACATCCAGACTACTCCATTGTACTACTTAACCCTGCGAGATCTCTGATACACTTTCTACACACGCATGTCCTCCCGAGCTAACACATCATCTTCGAAGGACGATGGTGCCTTAAGCAAGCTCAACGGCATGGGGATTGAGTGATATGGGAGAGATATAGCGTCGGTTTGAGTAGCTCGCCCTGGTGATGGCAATACATCTGGCGCTTCCCATCGCAAACGAGCACTGCATCGTCTAAAATATCGCTTGAGACAGAATTAGGCCTCATACTCTTGCCCCGTGGTCAATCCCCATTATTGGAACAGCGGTAGAGGGCTCTCGCGCTTCAGGGTGCATTATTGGGGACCCTACGTCTATGTCGTTCTTTACCAGTTCTCAGTTAGAGTTAGCTGAGCAGGAAGGGTAAGGAGCCTTCCTGGAAAGCTTCTGCTGCATTATTTCAAGGTCACATGCTTCTCACTCGTCAACCTGATAGTGATCGTTCATTCGAAGTCCCGATTCCGACACCGCCTCACATGTCTTTTGAAGTTATCTCTACGCGTAAACTTCTTCTTCGGAATAGTACAATTCGGATTCGGACAGTAGAAAGCGTGATCAGTCTACATCTCCCGGTGAACGCTGCGCTCGTGTCTCTTGAGGTCGGCCTTCAGTGAGAAGGCGGAACCGCAGTGTATGCAGAAATAGCGGTGACGGTGCTTGCGGTTGAGATGTGTACTGATAAAGTCATGTTAGCACTTGATTTGATTTCCACTTCACACGTGTTGCGAACCAAATAGTAACATACGTGAGCTGTCCAAGCGTGTCATACGTTGTTTGAAACATGTCGCATGGATGTGTGACAGACGCCTGATCGAATGGACTTGAAGTGAGCGTAGATTCCACCCCGTGTGGAGGGTCGGACGATATTTGCTTTGCCGGAAGCGCTTCCGGTGGTTCTGACGACTTATCGCTACTCGGGGGGGGGGGGAGGAGCTTATGTACTCAGTCGGGGAGCCTGAAGATAGCTCAACCGCTTGGAAAGATTCTTTCCCATCCGTTGTAAATGCTGGCTGTTGACCCTGTGATGTGGCCGCTACTGCGACGTGCAGATTTCCCCAACCCTCGCTATTAACCTCATTCTGAACCAGCGTCTTCTTCCGCAACCACGGAAAAACTACTGGGTTCGGCGAATATTCTATAGCCCACGGGTTGATGTACTGATATTTCTCGACGGGCGAATTAACCCTCTGCTTCCCAGGCCTGAAATGTGCGGGCGCCACAGTGAGCAATTGCGACGAACCATCTTCTACTACCCATCAGCAAAAGCTCTAGGGGCGGTGTACTCGGTCGACGAACCACTTTGGAGTAAAATGCCTCTAAGGAAATTGGCCTTGTCAATCCCCAGAATTCGATCGGCCGTGATGGCCGGGAGAGGTTTTGTCGTAATTGAACCAACGTTATGTTTCCTGCTCATCGTACTCGTTTTGGCTGATATCCCTAACTGCGAAGCTGCAGTACTGCGAAGCTGCAGTCCTGCTTTCGAGATTACTCTTCCTGAGAGGGTCGCTCCTTCGCCGCTTCATCCGGTCGGCAGTCCACAACCATAGCATGAGCGCCGCGATCAAGACCACGACAGCCAGACATATACCTACGAACATAAGCGAGCTTCCCTTCTCTTGTTTGGCTGTGTTCCAAAGCGACGACCCTTCGAAGTCTGATCTCTTCCATGATGACGGCCATGCAAGCGCTGAGTAGGGCTGGAGTTCTTGCGATAACAGGGAAGCCATCAAAGAAGCCATTACTGAGGTATAACGCGCGGAGAGAATAGCGCTGGTGCAGTCGTCCCGGAACCTATGGGTTCAAACCTACGGCTTCACCTAAGATAAAATACATTGCTAGATTTTCGCAAAGACCAGTTGCGAATACGAAGCCGAAGCTGGGAGGCATACACAATATGCAGGCACGATGTGATTTGGCTCAACAACTTGCCCACCTGTGCACGATGCGCCGGATGGATGAATCTTACTAAATACAGCAACCTTCTAGAGACCTTTCATCACGCGCGATGCCCATCTGGGGATAGTGGCTCCTCCATGAACGTTTGGGCCCCCGGATAATGTCGTATCTGGTTGGGAAAAACATGGGCCCGCCCATTGCGACGGGTGTTGTTTGCGCTTGGTCCTGGTCTCTGGTATCTGGAATAGGTCCGGTCCGTCCTGCTGGGTGGTTGGAAGGTGAGACGACCTAAGAGAGTGTGCCAGTCCAACCTCATATCTGGGTTGCTAGTCTTGATTGTGGAGAGACAAGGCATTTTCTGATAACGTACCTCACGGGTGAGTGGGCCACACGGGTGAGTAGGCCACTTGCGCTAAGACCCCACCAAAACTCCCCCCATTATAGGCCAAAACAACCCACTTTGGCCCTGTATAGTATAGTACAGCATGAAATATCATTCAGAGGCTACTTCTGCTGCTTGCTTACACGTATGCGCATTATGTCTGGTCCTATTGCACTGTCCACATTGCCTTTGGGATGGCTTACCTCCTTCAGCACGCACCCGCTTCTTTGTCTTCTTCCCATCACTACGTGCCCCAAACTCCCTTAGAGCTGTTAACCTTTGGCCTTCTTCAACTGTTAGGGTCCCCTCTCTCTGTACGCGCCTCCTTTTGTGTGATTTACATTGTGTAGCAGCCTTGTTGGCTGCTTGAAGCTCAGTAACCTGGTTGCGCATCAACACCAAGGAATGCGCCATCTGCTCAGCACCTTTTGAGAGCTTTTCAAGGGCATCAACCATTGAAGTAGGTAAGCTATCTACATGTTGCTGAATCCTCTCTTGAATCAGCTTTGATTGCAATCTAAATTCAAGGGTATTGCTTGGTGTTTGGGACTGCCAGGAAGTGTTGCTAACAGGAGGTGGTGATGGTGTGCGCAACCGCACATCAAGCTTTGATATAACCAATTCTGGGTCAATGTGAGGGTCCGTTTGACTAGAGGGTACTGCCGGAGCTGTGCTTGTTGTATAGTACGTAGCCAAAGGGACGCAAGGTTGGTTCTCTAGGATGAGAGGGATCAGGATCCAGGGGGCGGTTTGAATGCGGTAGAAGGGGCTCTCTGCAAAGCATATTGAAGATAGAACAGTAGTATTGCTTGTCACTTAATGAGTTGAACACATTGGGCCATAAGGGCTTGCTGTGCTGTCTATATATACTATATGCTATCAACTGTCTTAGCATCTTGTGCGTTGTCACTGTAGGGACCGGTCAATTGAGACTGCGTTGTCCCTGTGGGGACCGGGCAAT